>OY776677.1:144966691-145566691 GCA_963675555.1 Leptura quadrifasciata
AAGTATATAGATGGGAGGCAAGCGACATACCTATCACTGAACATTTGAAATTTTCAGCAAATTGTTCCTATGCAAAATTAATGAAGAACCTATTGCTGCGAAATATAAAGGAGGGGCACACGTGTATTACAAAAAGCCATACGATTAATTGTAAAAGTGGATTCAAGTGGCTTGTGATAATAAGCTTTCATCTAATAAGCATCTGCCTGTTTATGATACTTAGCATATGTTTTTATAATTAATACAAGAAAATAAATTATACATCTGTAATAATACATTCAAAAAATGCCCGTCTGTATATGGATTTGTCTAAGATGTAAAAGTGTTTTAGAAGAATATAGTGCACCCAAGGATACTAAAATATATACTGTCTGTGCTAATTGTGATGTAAATTGTACAAAGGCGAGTGCTGCCTAATATGTTTGTTTTTTAAGTAGTTTTCAACCTGATCTATATATGCAATAATCATCTGTATATTTAAGAATGTAACTTAGATTGTGGTTTATAATAAATATCTTTATAATAAGTAATTTGTTTCAATTTATATACCTTTCCTCAAGTTCAGCACTATGTTCTAGTACTGATTATATTATTTATTTTTTAATTTGAGAAATAGTGTTTAAAGTTGATTAAAAAAAATATTACAATTTGAAATATACTTACTATTTTTCAATGTCAATTTCATTCTACCATTTTTTCAAAGCACACATTAACTTCATAAATTTATTACATTTTTTATGAAGTCAAATTTAACCAGAGTATAAAAATATGTTTCACTATTCGAAACACATTGGGTGTTGAAAATATTTTTTTGTTTATAATTTTTTCAGTCAATTTGTTTCATTTTTTTTATACTTTTTTGTTACTAAAATTGTCCCTGTCTGCTTTTAAGCATATTGTATTTTTTTGGGACTTAGAAACCTGATATAAAATAAGAAATAAGAGAAAATAGTAATTTTAATATATTTTATTATATACAAACAAGAAATAAACTACAAAAAATGTCTACTCATCATTTAGAGGAATATTATGCATAAAATCTTTACATTTTTCTAATTCTGTGTTCACTGCACCGATCTTCGCCTCCAGCGTGTCAGCGTCTTGTGATATAACTTGCTGCCGGTGGCGAAGTCGGTGCAGGTGCTGTAGCATTCTTGATTTCCCTAGTTTCAGTCCTTGAGCGTATTTTGCCGTGTTATTAACCAGGAATTCCCGCGTGGCCCGCTCGTACTGCTTTTTTCCACGAGCCATCTTTTGTTCCGCCTTCTGGACATCATTCCGAATTAGGCTCAGCCACCCATCCAATTCGAACTGCAGAAGTGCCTCGTCTTCTGCCTTTCGGTATGCTGCCCTCTGAGACCGCGTAGATGATGTTGACGGCGCTGGCGTTACAGCATCTTCCCGCCCAGACACTATAAAGAAATAACAAATTAGATACCCAATTATTTAACCGGAAAATAAAAATGCTGTACCTGGTTGTTGTTGTGGTCCCAATTCCGCAGGCAGTCCAATGGGCCTGAGATCCTTGAATGACCCTTCTATCACTTCGATTCCCGATCCAATGCTCGGGGCTGCCTCATTATTCAGGTGCTTCACCATTTCCTCTTCAAATGTTATATTTGAGAATAAGTCCTCATCTCTCATGGCGGCAAGATTAGCATCTCTAATGGCCGATGCAACACTTTGGTAATGGTACATCTTGGAATAAAGAAAATAGGAGTACGCGAAACCACGAAAACTAAACTTACAACAGAATTAAAATATTTACACTTAAAAATAATTAACACTAAAAAACTTAATACGAAAATAATTAATACTAAATAAACGATTTAAACTCTAATTAATTCGGATTAAATAATTAACTAAGTAAAACTACTATTTAAACGCGAACTTTAAAAACTGAAAAAATTAGATTAAATAATAATAAAGCAACTAAACCGACACTAAATAAAAAGACTTAAACACGAACTTAAATGAAACCGAAAACTATATTAAAAAATAACTGTAAAGACTAAATAAGGTATATATAAAAAAATTAAAGGAAAGCGTGCGAATGCGGAGAGCTGTAGATACAGAATGAACTGTAATGCTCGTCAAATGTTAAGTAAGGCACAGTCCCCCCTCATACCAATTGCGGTGGGGCGATTGAACAGCAGTAAGTGCGAGTGAAATAAACTGCATTATATGAAATTGATTAAACTGCATTTTATGAATGTCAGCGAGGTTGGTCACCTATGTGGCGTGATCGTACATTTTCCGGTGTTATATTACATTGCATGTATACCGACTTGTGATTTAACGTAATGTTCAAGTTATGACTTAAATAATTTAAAATATATATTATTCACTGTAACAAATACCACATTTTATATTCTAAGACAATGTTTTTTGGTAATTTCACTGTTAGTTCCTAATTCCAGGAACCTTCTAGAAATTTTTGGCTAAAAATCAATTACATACAATGTCTCATTGCACCTGTACAGAACAGACCACATTTTTTAAATATTCTTGTAAATACGAGAACTTCAGTTACTCAAATTTTTATTTCAAATTTTATATACTTATATGTAAAAATAATGTGGTAGAATATTTCTTGTTAATGTACATGTTAATTACTGCAAGCAAACAAACTGTTGTATTTTACATATAATATATTTAATTTAGGCATAATATTTAGACTTTCAATTATTATGCGAGGTGAATTTTTCAAATAGTCTCTATAAATGTAGGAATATTATGCGCCCTCAACTAAGCTGGTCGAGCTCGAGAAAAATTTTGAAAAATGTGACCTTGAAAACGTTTTTTGGGTGTCAAATTACAGCCAAAATATGACTTGAAGACGCTATTTGGGTGTCAAATTACAGCCCAAATCAATATTTTTTGTAATTCGACCTTGACCGAAATTTTTTGGGTATAAGAATACCGCCGAAGCCAAATTATTGTCCAAAAATCTTTGACTTTGCCAAAATACTCCCGAAATTAAATTTGTTCGTAAATATTTGACCTTGTCTTCATTTTCGGCTGTCAGAATCTGCCGAAACCAAATTTTTGTGTGAACATTTAACCTCGTATTCATTTTTGGGTGCGAAAATACTACCTAAACGAAGTTACTGTTTAAAGCTTTGAACATGACTACATTCTAGGGTGCCAAAATACTCCCGAAATTAAATTTGTTCGTAAATATTTGACCTTGTCTTCACTTTCGGCTATCAGAATACTACCGAAACCAAATTTTTTGTCTAAAATCTTGAACTTGTCATGCATTTTCTTTCGGATGATCAAATTACTGCCGCAACGACGTTTTTGTCTAAAAAATTGATTTTATTTGCATTTTTTCAGGAGATCAAATTACCACCAAGTTAATTAAGTGGTGGGAGAGGGTGAGGTATATAAAAATGAATGTGAAATCGATTAAAGCATTAATATCAGACTTTTCCTTAAATACAGTTATTTGGTGTCGAATATAGTTCCTTGTAAAAACTATAATTTACAATGCAGTGCCCCCAGTGTAAAAAACAATTTTCATCAAAAAGCAGTTTGTCACGTCATCGTCGTGAAAGCTGCGCCTATAGAGAAATAAGTGTACATAATGCCCCGAAAAAAATCAAACTAAGCAATTGGAGTAAAAAATGTGATGGAGAGCCCCTAAATGCTGCTGGTCCTTCTGGTGTACAGTTTCATGCTGAAAAATATAATAACGAATTTGAAAATCTACCCGGACCTTCTGGCATGCAGAATCATTCAAAATCTCAGGAAATTATTATTCATTGCCCGCAATGCTATGAAAAAATACCTAAAAATAAATTAATGGGCCATTTGAAATGTTCATCTCACAAGAAAGTCATCAATATTGTGGAAGATGGAGTAGAAAAACTTCAGAGCGCATTCAAGAGCCGAATTTCGAGTTACCGTTTTTCTACAAAAAAGCAGCACACAGATATCTCTCTGTTTTTGGAAGAAGTAAAAGTAAAAGTTATCTCAGTTATTGAGAAGTATATTAAAACATTCTTCACCATAAAAATTAATATGGAATTATTTGGATTTTATGTTATTGAGGAGAAAGAATTGTCAGATATTAAATCATTTAACACTAAAAATAAAATTGTGACACATTCATTGGATTTATCAAACTTGTATAACGACTTCAAAGAAGAGATCATAGAGAAAGCATCAACTTTCCAGGAGCGAGATTCAGGTATGTTTAAAAAAATTTGTATTAATCACAGTTTACGTATAATATCCATATTTTCATTTTTTCAAACATATTAAACATCTTTTAGGATGGGCTCTGAAGCACGTTAGTTTTCTCGAAGTCAACTTGAACAAATTCAACCCGTTATTCGCATCATCATACATCAAGTTACCTAAATCTATTGAAAATAAGAGAGCAGTTTTGAATATTCAAAATAATGATAACAAGTGTTTTGCTTATGCTGTCAACGCTGCAATCTTCCCAGCGGATGGACCTCCTCATGAAGTGGCATCCTATCCTCATTATTCAACATTGCTCAATTTTGAAGGTATTGATTTTCCTGTCAAATTACATGATATTCAGAAATTTGAAATTTTAAATAATATATCTATAAATGTTTTTGGAATAAATAATCAATACGAAAATGGTAAAATGGTTAGCGAAATTGTGGGCCCTCTACATTTCACAAATAAAAAACAAAATACACACGTAAACCTATTGCTAGTTACTGATATTGATGGTAATAGTCATTACATACTTATTAAAGACTTGTCACGATTAGTCTCTAGCCAGAGATCTAAGCATCACGGTAGAAATTATATTTGCGACGGTTGCCTATTGTTTTTTAATTCTCCTGAGAAATTGAATGCTCATGAAAGAAATGACTGTAATCGTTTATGCACTATACTACCAGACCCAGAACCTAAAATCAATAAATGTGGGGAACTAATTGCAGGAAATATCTTGAAATTTGTTAATGTCGAGAAACAATTACCGGTTCCTTTCGTGATATACGCAGATTTTGAAAGTTTGTTAAAACCAATTCATTACAATGAACCATCTGACAGTAAATCTTTCTCCGTTAAAACTTATCAACACGAGCCGTACTCATTTTGCTTCTACTTAAAGTGTAATTTTGATGATAATCTTTCCAAACTTGAATATTATCGAGGTATTGATGTTGTGGAAGTTTTCGTTAAAAGACTGGATGAGCTTGTCTTACAATTATATCAGAATCACTTAAAAAATATAGTTGAAATGAAACCATTATCTCAGAATCAACAAGATATTTTCAATAATAGCCAAATTTGCCATATATGTGATAAACCTTTTGAGGATGGCGATGAGAAGGTCCGCGATCACTGTCATCTTACTGGCAATTTTCGTGGACCTGCGCATTCGCATTGTAATTTGAATTTTAAGATACCTAAATTTATACCAGTGTTCTTTCATAATTTAACTAATTACGATTCCCATTTATTTATTAAAAAATTAGCTTTAAAGCAAGAAAGTATACAAGTTCTTGCGCAAAATAAAGAAAAATATATTACATTTTCCAAACAAATTCTTGTAGATCAAATCAATGATAGAAAACCGAAAAAAGTTTTCATAAAATTAAGATTTGTCGATTCTTTTCGCTTTTTACCAGCTTCCTTGGATAAACTAAGCCAAACGCTAGAAACACATCAATGCCTCGAAATAAGAAAATTTTATACCGATGACCTGCAATTCAATTTATTAAGACGTAAAGGTGTCTTTCCATATTCTTACGTAGATTCACTGGAAAAATTGGATGGTACCGAATTGCCATCAAAAGACGAGTTTTTTAATATCTTAAGTGGCGAATCAATTTCTCAGGAAGATTATGATCGGGCTTGTAATGTCTGGAATACATTTAATTGTCAAACTCTCGGCGAATATTCGGATATTTATTTAATATCAGATGTGTTGCTTCTTGCCGATGTTTTTGAGAATTTTCGACAGATATGTCTACGGACATACAAATTAGATCCTGCACAATATTTAACAGCGCCATCATTGAGCTGGGATGCTATGTTGCGAAAAACTGGTATCGAACTTGAGCTTCTGACTGATATTGATATGCTTCACTTCTTTAGGAAAGGGATACGCGGCGGTGTTAGCCAATGCAGTAACAGAAAAGCTGTCGCTAATAATTCATTAATTTCCAATTATGATCCATCAAAACCAACGTCATATATATTATATCTAGATTCTACCAACTTATACGGAAGCTCAATGAGTCAGAGTTTGCCAACGGGTGATTTTAGATGGTTGAAAGGCTATGAAATTGAAAATTTGGATTGCACTAATCTCGATAATAATTCTCCAAAAGGTTATATACTGGAAGTAGATTTAGAATACCCACAGCATTTACACGACAAACACAATGATCTACCGTTTTGTCCGGAGACCTTTGTACCCCCGGACTCAAAAAATTCAAAATTAATATTAAATTTACATGATAAACATAAATATATTACCCATTACAGAAATTTGAAACAATGCTTAGAACATGGATTAATACTTAAAAAAATACATAGAGTTATAGAATTCTCACAATCTGCTTGGTTAAAAACATATATAGATTTGAATACTGAACTTAGAAACTCTTGTAAAAATCCGTTCGAGAGAGATCTTTATAAATTTTTAATAAATTCAATATTCGGAAAGACAATGGAAAATGTAGATAATAGGGTTGATGTGAAGTTAGTATCACATTGGAGAAATAGTATAGGTAGTATAGGTGCTGAAGGATTTATTGCAAAGCCCAATTTTAAATCCTGTAGTGTATTTTCAGAAAATTTAGTAGCAATTCAAATGTCACTATTAAAAATATTTTATGATAAACCGCTCTATATAGGCTTCACCATTTTAGATATATCAAAAACTATAATATATGACTTTTTTTATAACTTTATAAAGAAAAACTATGAGGATAAAGCTGTTCTCTGTTACACGGACACCGATTCATTAATTTTACAAATTCACACCGAAAATGTTTACGATGATATTAAAACAAATATAGAACTCTTCGATACATCTAATTTTTCAATTCCAAACGTACACAACATCCCGAAAACGAGGTCAACTCCAGGGAAAATGAAAGACGAATATGCCGGTACACCGATAGAAAGCTTTTTCGGTACTGGGGCGAAAGCTTACTGTATTAAAACAAATGATAATGTTATGAAAAAAGCCAAAGGGGTATCAAAAAGTGTTATTAAAAATCAGTTGCATTCAGTGGATTATAAACAAATTGTAGAAGACGGCGGTCTCATATACCGAAAAATGTATGTATTTTCTTCACATCTGCATACAATATATACTGAGTTGAGAAATAAAGTTGCGCTTTCCGCACATGATGACAAGCGTTATGTTATACCGGGAAGCACAAAAACTCTTGCTTGGGGACATTACTCTATCCCTAATTTCCTCAATAACGCTAACCATAATACTAATGATGATGCTTTAACGATTCTTTTAAGGGCATTTGATGAGATTATTGAACAGGAAAATCATGATACCGACTTTGATTTAAATTTATTGTAAGTTTTTTTGTTTTAGTGCAAAAAATGTTTTGTACTTATTTCAATCTTCAAAAAATTTGTTTTTTAATACCAGTATCCATTTTTGTTTTACTGTAAAAATGTTTATAATTTTAATATTCAAAAATTAGCTTTTGAAATTATTAACTTAGAATCTGGTGTGAGAAATTTAAGTCAGAAATTTTCAAATCTTCAATTCGATGCAGAGCATGAGGCAGTATATGGAATGGGAAGATTTTACTCTGAAGATGAATGTAATGAACTGGCTAAAAAATATGAAGTGGGCCATGAAGTTTGTCGAAAATTTTTGGAAAAGAGAATATGTGAGGGATGTCTCGTCCAAGAATTAATTAAATTAGGCTTGGGTGAATTTTTGCATCGAGTAAAACAATATTTGGATCCAGAACTTGCAAGCAGAATATTTCAAGAGGAGAACTGAATTATTTAAATATTTTATATTGTATTGTATTCCAAAATTTGCTTTTTATATAAATATCCATTTTGTTTGTAAATGTTACGAAATAACTACACAAAAAGTTTATAATTTCAGTCTGTATTTTAGGAAAGGTCTGATATTAATCAAATAAATTATCAATTTAAAAAATTGTTTTATTTCAAATCCTATGCATTATTGTAATAATAGATATTTTTATTCTTTTTTCAAACACTTCACTGTATAATATATAATTTGGAGAAAATAATGAACGTTCGCAAGTTGAATAGAATTACAGGATGTGAAAGTACAATGAACTGCTGATGTTGCATGTTACATAATACCGGATATAACAGTATAATGAACTGCTAACTTTGCAAGTTGAATAAACTTCTGACATTACGAGTTAAGTAATACCGGATGTATCAGTACAATGAACTGCTGATGTTGCATGTTACATAATAATACCGGATATAACAATATAATGAACTGCTAACTTTGCAAGTTGAATAAACTTCTGACATTACGAGTTAAGTAATACCGGATGTATCAGTACAATGAACTGCTGACATAATCTGAATAAAATGCCGGATGTGTTACAATAAACTTGTAAATTGAATAAGTTATGACATACTTAAGTACAATAAACTGCTGACTCCACAAATGTGGTCAAATAGGCATGTCTGAAATAATGTGGGAGGTATGATCGTTCACTATAAATCTGGAATATTAGTAGAACTCGTCAGTTAACAGTTTTTTACTTCATCCGAAATAAAGTTAATATCGAAAGATGTGGATGTGCTACGTCAAAGAAGTTGAGATTACGGACTTAGAAAGTGGTGTCCGCCATTTAAGTCAGAAATTTTCAAATCTTCAATTCGATGCAGAGCATGAGGCTGTATATGGAATGGGAAGATTTTACTCTGAAGATGAATGTAATGAACTAGCTAAAAGATATGAAGAGGGCCATGAAGTTTGTCGAAAATTTTTGGAAAAGAAAATTTGCGAGGGATGTCTTGTCCAGGAGCTGATCAAATTGGGGTTAGGTGGATTTTTGCATCGAATAAAACAATATTTGGAGCCGGAACTTGCAAACAGGGTACATCTTCAAGAGGATAACTGAATTATTTAAATATTTTATATTGTATTGTGTATTGTATTGTATTTTGTGTTATTATTTGCAGATATTAAAAATAAAAAAAAACAAAATTCTCTTTGGTATTATTTATTACAAAATCAAGAAATAAAATTTTCATACAAATAATAGACATTAGAAAGTGCACACATACATTTATTATTTGAATGGTAAAAACATTTTGGGATCGACTTCTTTAAAGTTGGTCGTTCGTCAAGTTCTAATACAGGTTGGGTGATAAAGTGTCTGATGTAGTTTGCTTTTTCGTTTCCTTTTACATAAACGCAATCTGCCACTGAAGTCAAATCCTGAATAATTTGACCGAACATATGCAATGGTGTAAATCCATCAGCCCATTTGATGCCGTGATGATTTCTTGTTAGCCATGTAACTTGCTTTTCTATCTCTGGTGAGAGTAAGTTAAATGGGTATGGTGGTCTAAAAATATAGTGGCACATTTTTATACCGTCATAGCCTGCGAGCTCTTTAACAATAAATTCGTTGTTTTCTATTTTAAATCCTTGAATGTCCACAACCAGCTTCATAGTTTTAGATTATGCAATTTTTTTAAAACTGTTTTCTTCATGCAATAAAATTCCACTATTTTTCTTAAGTATTTCAGTTTTTTTCTGTGTTCCTTCAATAGTCGCACATATTCTGATCTCCTTATCATACTAACTTACTTCTTCGAACTAGTTTTTGTTTATGCCAGCAAAGAGAAACGTGTAGTGCGCATGTCAATGTTGACGTACAATTTTAGTTAAAGGGTTATAAGTGAAATGTTTCTCATGTAATATAAGACAATATGCAGTAATATCCGAAGTAGTGGGGATATCCGTCTCAAACTCTATTCTCATGACCACTGACCCCGTTTGTATAACTTCTTTTTGACGTGAACAGTCGATATGCGTTATTGGTGCATAAGCCTTAAATTCTCTTGGATTAAGAATAGGCTGATTTATTTTGTGATGATAGTAAGATTCCTGAAAATTTGCAAACATGTCATAGAGGGTTGCGTATTTATTGCTTTTAAAGTCTAAGTATAAATCGTTATATGGGTATCTTTCAGAATTTAAGAAGACTCTTATGTTTCTAAGTCCACAGTCATCGAATTTGCTCATATCAGTTGTAATTTTCCCTTTTCTATCTTTCTGAAATGCTATTATTACATGTCTAGGAGTTTCTACCTTAGTAGACGTCTTAACAGGCCATGTATGTCTGCTTGACGGAGGTAGAGATGGATATTCAATTAATTCCCAGCTTCTAAATTTTATAGGGAGGTCTACATTACGACTTATAAGTTTATTCAACCTAAGCTGTTCTGACATATTAACAGTGACATGAGGGACCCTCCAAAATAGTTTACTAATAATAATTTTAGGTTTTTCAGCTTCATCGCTACTTGTAATGCTGTCTAGATTATTACTGTTACGTATTAATACTAATTCTTGTCTCATATTAATGACAATTTTTCGAAAATCTTCAAAAAATCCAACTAGTAGTTTTAATGGAATGCAAACATTGAAATTTCCTTTTACATCGGCTATAATTTTTTCACCCACGCCTGTTTTCTTTTTTGGAAACCATCCAGCATTTTGCATGGAAATACTTTCATTTTCATTGTATGATATATAATTCTTTAAAGTTGAAACTAATCCAACATTTCTCGCTCCATCTATTACAATTCCATTCATTTCATATCTAATTTCACGAAACAAAAACGCAATACCATTATTAATAAACTCCAGTGCAACAGTCTCAGTTCCATCCTCTTTCATTAATTTTCCTTCGATGTACAAATAACTATTGCACGGTGCAGTATAAGCATCTAAATCTTGAATAGGGATTCTTATTTCATCATTGTAATCCAAAGTTCCGGATATATTGGATTGATATGTATGGAACTGATACTCCGCAACAGAGTTGTCGCTAAAGGGCTGACCAGTAATATTCAGTAAATCCATTATACTAAAACTTCCAATCCAACTGATTTTAAATATTGACGATTTTTTAATGTTAATGGTTCGATATTTTTTTTAATACTGTTGATTTCCTTCTTTCTAGCTCTTTTATAGTATGGCTGATGCTTGTAAACGGATGACGTTGAATTAAATATCAGCACCATTTAATTATTTGATTGATTTTCTAAGATGGAGTCTAACAGTTAAAGTCTCTTTTTGAAAATTAACAAGTTGCCCTGCTTGGTCTACTATTTTGACAGTGATGTTGCTAATAGTTTTAACGCACACTGGGAAATAAATAATATTCAAAGGTGACTCCACTATTTTATACCCAACAGGCACTGTTGGAAAAAACTGATGAATAATATGTACAGGTTGTCCATTAGAAAAAGAACCTACTGCAATGCTGCAATCGACACAGATAGCATTCACTTTAGATATCTTTACGGTATTATCGGAAGTATTGCTATCATTAACCTTTAACTCTCTCTTCTCGAAACCTAATACTGGACCTATCGAATCTTTCACGTTGAAATTAATTCTCGTATTTGCACGTATAGTGACTTTAGAAGTATTAATATCTGTGGTAATTCTGATAACTGCTTCATCATCTTCTTCGTTTATTTTGTTTACTATGAATTTTATAATGTCATCAATTTCATAACATCCCTCAGGAATTTCAGTTATATGTTCATAATTTTCTCCCCATGCAAATTTATTATTACTGTTGTCAATATTTGGAATAATATTATATGTATCAAAATTTACTAATCCAATTTCATAATCTATTTCATCATCTAAATATATTGGTGGATTGAAACTGTAATTTAATACGGAAGATTCTGCACTAAGAGTGAAAGTAAATGACATATTTACACATTAACGGTTTATAATGAAATGATCCTAAGATGCATGCATACGAAGGTTCACCTCCCGCCAATCCACCAATCATATGAGGGGGTGGTTTATCCCCTCCACTCATCCAATACGCTTAGGTGGGCGGAGCTTATCCCCTCCACTCAACAAATCCGCTTATGTGGGCGGAGCTTATCCCCTCCATCGACCAATTACAATACATGGGTGGGGTTTATCTCGACCAATCACAATAAGTGGGTTGATATTCACCTCCCACCAATCGACCAATCATATTATGAGGGGTGTGGATTATCCCCTCCACTCAACCAATCCGCTTAGGTGGGCGGAGCTTATCCCCTCCCATCGACCAATCACGTTCGGGGTGGGGGGAGGAGTGGGGGGTATACATGGGGCATATGGGGGGGGGTACATGCCTTTTCTCATTATTAACCTACTAAGCACGTTTTTGACTGTTTCGATACCAACATTTTCAAATGTACCATAACTCGTGTTTTTTTAATGAATGAATGATGAAGACATTAGACAATCGCCGTGAAAACCTATATTCTACTATCGTGTTTTTTATATTAGACACCATTATAAACTCTTCATCCTCCTAATGGAAATCGAGGAGCTCACCTTTAAATCAATCATAATATTATTATGATTGATTTGAAGGTGGCGAGCATATACCCGCACTCAAAATACTATACGAGCGTTCTGTGTTCGTAAAATAATTAGAAGTTTCCGTGTTGGTATTTATTGATATCTTATATATGCATTATCCATGGATCTACTTGACTTTATTATAATATCCGAATAATAATAAAGGGAATTATGTTTTATTATTCCCATCATAGTGATACAAATAACGTTAGAGCTATTGCCGCACAATATCTGATAAAACATTTTTCGAGTGTGATGGCTGGTAATTTGTTGTAGAAAGCTGTTATATTCGCTGGGCAAAGTTCGCTTTAATACGTATTATCGGATGCTAATCTTTCCTTGTGCAATGTTCACTATTATTACTCTCCATTGAAGAGAGACTGGTATCTCCGGAGATCTACAGATTACATTTTAATATTGTTTGGGCCTCTCATCTTTGTGCCTTTGCGCTTCAACAGATCTCAATCCCGTCTGCCTGCATCTGTCCGATATGTCATTCAAATCAACCACTCATCTCTGATGTTTTTTTTTATTATAATGCGAATTTAATTATTGTTGTTGAAAAAGGACAAACGCTTTGAACTCGTTGTGTGTAAACCGGAATATAACGTTCCGAAGAAAGCGATCTAGGAAATTCTGTTAGCTGGGTAACAGCGAAAGGTATTACACATTTAATAGGGATTAGTGTGGGATTGAATGATGTCATGGAGTTTGAACGCCAATAGGTTTGTTTCTGCACATTCAATGGTTTTCAAACTGTCAGAAGTTTACGCACAATGATTTTGCGGCAATAAAATTTATTGTTCAAATGTGCTTTTAGAGGGCGAAATATTAAAACATAATATTTTTAGTCGCAAACTCCTCTATAAAATCCTTATTTTACTATAAGGAACGTAACCAGACTGCAACCAACAGCTACTCTCCGGGCTATGTGCCTCGCCGAGCGCTGAATTACAAGTTGCAAGCCTGGCGCGTTAAGTGTAATAATTGCATATTACCATCAAAACGCTAATGTTTCGATTGCAACAAACACCAGCCGAAAGACTGATCCTATTTAAAGGAGCTCTCGGCGGGGCACATAGCCCGGAGAGTAGCTGTTGGTTGCAGTCTGGTTACATCCCTTATAGTAAAATAAGGATTTTATAGAGGAGTTTGCGACTAAAAATATTATGTTTTAATATTCCGCCCTCTAAAAGCACATTTGAACTATGCTAAGCCCAGTCAGGCTGTTTATTTTTCGATTGCAACAGACACTGGACCGCTAGATGGCGCCTGCTGACTATTTTACATGTTGTTATCCCAAAGATACCGAAATGTACCGGAATGTAAATGTATCACAGTCAAGTGATCCTCGTGTCGGTCGTCACATGCCTACCTTGCACTGACGAGAGCCAACAGCTCGAAACTGCAGTCTGCAAGTGGTGTGTGACGACAGGCACGAGAGCTCCTTTAAGTAGGATCAGTGTTTCGGTTGGTGTTTGTTACAATCGAAGTATTAGCGTTTTGATGGTAATATGCAATTATTACACTTAACGCGCCAGGCTTGTAACTTGTAATTCAGCGCTCGACGGGGCACATAGCCCGGAGAGTAGCTGTTGGTTACAGTTCCTTATAGTAAAATAAGGATTTTATAGAGGAGTTTGCGACTAAAAGTATCATGTTTTAATAAAATTTATCGTACGCAAACTCCTGATGGTTGGAAAACCGTTGCAGTGAAAGTTTTTTACTGCCGCTCACGGACGGCACTGAAAGTACCTGAAGAAAAAATAACAGTATTTATTTAACTTATATTCGCTATTTGAAAAAATAGCATGTTTTATGAGGTGTAAAGTGTTTTTTTTTGTGTTTTGGTTGTTCTTGCTTCGCCTGTCAATTAAGTACATCCTAGACAGTGTCAATTTTACTCCATAAACCCATGTCAGGATTTAGAAGTACTAAGAAAAATCGTTATACTTGGTAATTTTCACAATAGTTCTCGAGAAAAATGCAAAAAGTTTTTTTGAAGTAGACAATGGAAATTGATGACATTATGACAATTATACTTATATTTCGTTCTATTGATTACTTGAATACAAATTATTGCCCTGACTTACATATTTGGCGCTCAACGTGGGGCAGATATATACTTGGCGCCTAACGTGGGGTACCAAATCTATAACAGTAACTAAAACTGATGCTCAAATAGATCAAATATATGTTTTATTATCATAATGTTAAACATAAATGGATTATAATCAGTTTGATCAAAAACGAACTTCGAAAAAATATTTCGTTTTCACTGTACAAAAACGGTCCACCACACGATATGCCTATATGTATATAAAACGTCATGAGAATATATTGAGCTGAGTTGTGATAGAGACAGTTAGCCCCACAAGACACAGAATTCTTATGCATTTTCTTAAAGATGACTTTGGATTCTCTCTTAGAACTCGATTACTTCTAACCTAAATTTAACATGTGATGTTCAAAATGTCAGGATTCAGAAGTACTAAGAAAAATGGTTATACTTTCACAATGGTTCTCGAGAATAATGCAATAAATCTGTTTTTGGAGTGGACAATGGAAATGGATGAAAATGGTCGACAAATGATCAAAATATGAACTACTTGACCAGTCAATTTCTACACTACTATATAGTGGTATAATTTAATATGGTGTCCAGCTAGAATATTTTTGGCTATTAACTCTTGTGGGTTATTGAGAAATTTGAGTAAAGTACTTTTTATTTAGTTGTCCAATCATGAAAAAGTTGCAAAAAAGGATTAAAATACAAAAGTTGTGTGAGAGGGATGAAATATGAGTTTTTGAGGGCGCTGAATACGATGGTGATATTTTTAAGGTTCTCACCTCTCAGCAACTACCTCTAAACTCGATAAGCCATCCCTATTTCACGTTTTTTTCATCGTAGGCATGTAGATCAGTTTTTTGACCAGGATTCGGGTAGGCCGTATGAAATTTAACTATAGAACATCTTATCCACTCCGGGATTGAAACTACCCCCTCCCCTAATTCTAAAATATTCAAATGCATGAAAATATGTTTATCCCCGTTTTCGAGGGCGCTAAACACGAAGTCAATACATCATCCCCCACTCTCCATCAACCACCCCCAAATTAGACGTGGTTGGTGGAGGGTAGGGGAGAAATTAATATTACCATCGTGTTGATCACCTTCAAAAACGGGGATAAACAAATTTTCATGCATTTTGATTTTTTGGGGGATATTTTAGTAGTTTCAATTTCGGGGGTGGATAAGATGTTCTATAGTTAATTTCATACGGCCTATCCGAATCCTGCCCAAAAAACCGATCTGCATGCCTACGATGGGAAAAAACGCGGAATAGGGGTGTTTTTCGAATTTAGGGGTAGTTGCTAATGTTTCATTCCTCTCACAGAACTTTTGGGGCTTTTTCAACTTTTTCATGGATTATAATGCACAAAATTTAATAGTCAAAAATGGTGGTATAATAAAGTAATTATTAGATTAAAGGTATATAAAATACATGAGTTAGCGCCTAGACTAATTGAATTCTAGTGGTTTAAAAGTTGAATATAGAATGTCGTTTATGTGATAAATAAAAATTGTCTTACAAAAGTGACGCTCAGATCCTTAGAACTATCAACCCTTTGTACCACACTATCATTTATTTAATATTTATTAATGAGAATGTTATGTTGAGTAAAGCAAGCATCCATGTATCCAGCAGCAAAACTTGGTATATGAATGTTTTCTATGTTGAAAATCTAAGTATTTGAAATATTTCCAATGACCGATAACCTATCCACCTCATTAGCCGTGAAGATGACAATAAAGCTTGTCGAAACTTCGACTTAAAGAGGTATAAGGTTTACTCCTTTCATTTTATCCAACTTACGCCAAAATATCTACCTAACATGCATTTTGTAGATACTAAACTTGTGTATTAACGCATTTTTAGCCTTGCAACTACTAAACAAATTATCTAGCACACATGCCGTGTTTTGGGTGGTGTAGATACCGTACTTTCGACAACCAGTAAAAGAAATGATGAATAAGCTAGCTCTAAAGATGTACTCAACAACAGTATGTAGATATGCATAAAACTCAATAAAAAAATATCATATGTATTTTGGCATAGAGCGCCCAAATTCTAGATTTTGTTTTTATGTTTAAGGCAAAATATTTCAAATAATGTGTTCAAATCTTATACTATATACGTCCAATGCTGGATGAAGTGAATACTCAATTAGTTCATAAGTTTCTGATTTTGCGACTGAATAATTTGTATTTTCCTGAATTGAGATTAAAAAATTGTCCAAGGTTTATACTGATTGATTTTTTTTATTAGTATTAAATCAAATGGCAATATATCACCATTTTTACCAATTATCTGAGAAACTGCGCTCCTCCTAAAAAAACACGATTTATTTCTCGCATCACATACATACATCTGTTTGAAATTTAATGAATTACCCATCAGCAAAAAAAAAAATAATAAATTATTTCAGGGAGTTGTCGAAGTAGATGTCGATAGGTAGTTGTTTTTTTTATTCTAGGATATAAATTTCGGTGCATGATTAGCTGGCTGGTGATATTGAAATAATGATGGACCGTCCATCATGATTCTCTCAGATTATTGGTCGTGATAAATATGTTGACGTTGGTATCAGTCAGTGATAGGCAGGGGCCATATATTATTTACAACACTGATCGAAAAATACGGTGCACTCCATCACGCGCCTGCTTTTCAAAACCCATCGCCTCTAATAATTAGACAAATAAATTTAATTCAACATTTTACAGGCTGTTAGTTGACAACTTAAATTATTAGATGCGATAAAACATAATAATATTATCAAACACGCTATGAAATGTAATCTTTTTGTATGAAAACAAATCCTTTAAAATGTATATAGATGTATACAGTGTTTTTTAAAAGCAATTAAGAGATGCAGTCTGGTATCAAAATAAATTTTACTAACCTATGTTACGGATTATAGAAGATATCCTCTGGGAACAAAGACTGGGGAAACGACTCGAATAAATGTAAATACTTATTAATGGCTCAAAGAGAATTATTTCACTCTAAAAATGAACATACTCTTCCTGCTCCGTATGTATTAATACATTAAAAAGGTCAGTTATTCGTCACAAATATTGTTCAAAGGAACATGTTATTTCTATGCTGCAGTTGAAGAGGCATTTTCTGTTGGTTACTCCTCCATTTTCACTATATGTTCAGATGTGTGTTTCTTTGACAACCACTACCACAATAATTAGGGTTTAAATAACACTGCAATCAAGGCTATGTTTTCATTTGCAGATGCAGAGGCCATTTAATGACATTTATTTGTTGTGTATGTTAAATACACAGCTTTAAGATTTTGTTTATGTTATTCCCATAGATACTTACTACTTACACAGAACTGATGATATTTTCTTTTATATAATATTGAGTTTGTTAAGTTCTTCTTTTAACATTGGTAGCCAGGTTGTACAAATATCTACAGAACAATTCGATACGCATTTTTTTTTCATTTAATAAGATTATTGCTGATTCTTTAATTTTTCTTTTTTTTTTGTTATCTGCCTCTTTTGTTAAATTTTTTTCCGAGTACGAGTTTATTCTATGTCCGTTTTCCCAAGCACGTTCACAAATCTTTAATTTCTGAAAGATCTGAATGACTCACCCACATAACATTTTATCACATTCGTAAATACAAAACAAAACCGGGAGCAGAATTTAAAAAACTGTATTTACAATATCCCATGCGAATGTGATAAATGTTATGTGGGTGAGTCATCCAGACCTTTCAGTGTGAGGTTGGATGAGCACAAGAATTACATTAGAAAGAATGAAATTCAGAAATCAAAGATTTGTAATAAACTGGGACTCGGCAAAAATTTTAGCAAAAGAGGCAGACAACAAATAAAGAAAAATTAAAGAATCAGCAATAATCTTATTAAATGAAGAAAAATGCGTATCGAATTTTTCTATAGATATTTGTACAACCTGGCTACCAATGTTAAAAGAAGAACTTAGCAAACTCAACATTATCTAAAAGAAAATATCATCAGTTCTGTGTAAGTAGTAAGTATCTATGGAAATAACATAAACAGAATCTTAAAGCTGTGTATTTAACATACACAACAAATAAGAGTTCTTCGAAAAAGCTTTGAAAATGGAGAGACTACTTTCCGAAACGTCACCAAAATACATTATTTCTGTGTTTATTCGGATTTATATTATTTGTAAAAAATAACCTCTCACTGTTCCTTTGACGTAAACGTCAATAATTCTATTATTTTGTAAATTTGGTGATTTGTTTTTGAAGAGGATAATATATGTGGTAGAAAACCCAAATAATAGGAAAGAATATTCTTAGAATGCCACAAATAACTTTCAGACAATAACTATTATATGTCTGATGTGGATGCTAACTCACATGTCGAAGTTATTTATTTTACTAAAACATTTGACAGATCTGATCACAGTATATCATGTTCAAAATATAAAAAATTTGGATTTGTTGATTTACAAAATAATCATTACCATATTGAATATGAATACTATGGTCTACAGCTTGCGAAAGTATCTATTTCGAGTATACCTCAAGGTTCTCTAATAGATCCTTTGCTCTTCAACATATTTGTTAATAACGTTACAGTTGCATTGGATGTCTTTTGTTTTTTATATGGGGAAGATATACCATAAAGTAATATAAATGATGTAAATGACTAATGTGGTATTATAAGCCGCCCTCTGTAATCGCTATAATAACAAACAAATTACAGCTAAATATAAGGAAGTGTAATGTTCGACATTTAATTGTTAAGATTCAGTCTACCAGTATTTCGTAGCCTCGTTGTATGTAACATTTGATAGCAAACTTGTTATATAAGCATCATCACATGTGACAGCTTTAAACCACTCGGATTTATAATAAGATGTTCTCACAGTTTGACACTAGAACTACTGTATCAATTATTTGTTCGATCCAGATTTTTAATATTCGTCAACTATTTGGTCTCCTCATTGTGATAAACATATTTGGAATCTGGAATTGGTTGGAAGGGTGATCAATGAAAATTATTGAACCACAGTGCTTAGGCCCCATTGGGCCTCTTGTAGGCAGACCCTCACCTAGGCGTCCAGCCAATCTAATATTGCGAAATAGGTGGTGATGCTGCCTAGGGGAATCTCCCTTATATCGGCCAAAGTAGGCCAACGTTCTCTCAAAATGGATTATCTGATTGTTGAAACGGCAGAACAGTCAGATAATACATGTTGAACCGTCTCATTTTCTTGTTCACAACCTCTACAGAGAGGTGTTTCACTTAATCTCATATTGTGTAGCTGTTTCCTTAACGGACAATGTCCAGTCTGGATTCCTCTTATAAAACGTAGGTGTCATCTGGACATTGCCGAGTAGTCCATTGCTGTACTCCTGTAAGCTGACAGCTGTTTGTTTCATCCCACAGCTTCTTGAACTCATTGTGGATGTTCTATTTAATTATTTGTATTATTGCCGTGATCGGTAATAGACTGGCCGGGCCTGGTCACTACATATACAAAACACATATAATTCAGGGGCGCTTCATAAAGATTTTATAAGGAACATGGTTTGTATTCTGTTATTGGTTTTCCTCAGACTATACTTTTACTCAGATATTTCGCTTTCGAGTTTGGACAGTCGCAGAACTATGCCACAGCAAATATTCCGGTGTAAGATAATGTACTAAATTTATCACCCAGATCAGGTCTAAGCAAAATTCTAGTTATAGACCACTAGAGCTAATGTTTAGCAATTTTTGCGGTTATACAAAATGTATGACAAACATGATAATCCATCGAAAGTCTAAAGTTAAACCAAGGAGTTCCGCAGTGATCTGTATTTGGGTCCCTTGTCTTTATACTGTTTATCAACTATTTAATTTATGTACTTGAATAGAATCCCAATGTTCTGAGAATTTGTTATGCTTATGACACTGACGTTCTAATAGAAGATAATTTAGATAAATTAATACATACCACTGGAAAAAGTATAGAATACAATAACTAAGTGTACAGACAAATTATATTTAAATAGAAATAAGGCCACAGCAATCCGTTAAGCTTGAGGAGAAACCAAATAAATTGTATTTTAATATATTTAAGTGCAATGTAGCTGCGATAAGAGGATTAATTGCTTATACGAAAATTTTGTTTCGTTTTCTATCCTTGTTCTTATCTATTTGTATGTATCTTATATTTCCTTGTCATATACTTGTATGTGCTTTCTGTTCTATATTTAACAATTGGATTGTTTTGTTGGGCAGTGTATTGTTAAATAAATAAATAAATGATAAAATAATTTTATTTAACTTATTATAATTATTTATACTTGTCACAAATACAATAATACTCGCCTCATATGGAATCTGTAGATATCATGTTTATCTTTATCCAAACCGGATTAAAATAATCCTCACCAGTTTTATCAACACAACACTGTAATAACGAAGACGCTGTTATTGACTGGTCCAAATTTTCAGATACGACCCTGAGCTGAGTTCACGTCATGGACGACTAATTCCATCAATTACGGACAGATGGTCTCATTATTTTCAGACAGTGCAGTATTGTTTCTAAATTTATTACCCACTTTCATAATTAGAACTTTAAATATAATATAGCCGATATCCCATAAATTAGGTGGCCGTGGGAGGTGGATAACAAAGGAACATCCACAAATATTAACGGGTTTGACATATTATTTTGAAGCTTGACAGAATTATCGGACATAAATTCATTCTGCTTTAATTAATACTGAGCAAGTTCACTGTTCCTGACATTTTTTTTTAAATTTAATATACTGTATGCCAATTTTAAATAAATAAAAATGGTAAATCAGATGAAGCTTACCAATATAGTGAAGAAGCTAACACTATTAGCTATATAATATATTTATTTATGGTAGATTCATTGAAAGAATTCGATGCGTCGCTTTGCGTAAGCCAGGTTGGTTAGCCACCGGGAGGGAGATATATGCATAATAATATTTTGTTTGTTTGTGGATAGTCCAGTTATACTCTATTTGGTATAAAAGCTCATTATAGATATAAAAATACTTTTACTGTCGCGTACATGATGTGTCAGATAGAAGTTCATGAAATTTGTCATAAAGGTAATATAAATAATAAATAAATAAACACCACAGAAATTAGACAACCCCAATTCCAGAAGCCAGGGCTTGTGCGGAAGGGGGTTACATATTGAAGAAACGCGGACAACCATTTCCTCCGACAGTGCCAGTGCCGGAGCTAGGATTCGAACCTGGTGGTGCGATGTTCGTGTGATTAATCGCAATTGCCACCTCGCGCCTTAACCCACTCAGCTATCGACCAGACAATATTCTTTTGAAGTTTGAAAATAGTATAATGTGTTATATGGTGTATGGATACTGACATCTTTTGTGTCTAAGATGTACTTGACCGACGAGTGAAGCGAATCCGGGAAGCAGTCGAGACACAAAAAATCACTTTAATTCTCATGAAACCTGCTATTTTCTGAATATGAACTCATTCCATGATATTAAAGTTTGACATTTTAGACGGCTGTGCGTTGCCATTAGCAGCGGAGGTAAAAGTACGTTTTCTGCCGCTCACAGCGTCAGAAAAAGTACTTTTATCTCGGCCACTAATGATAACGCACATCTGATTCTTTATCTTTATTTTTTATAGTTAATCGACATATGAAGAAAAAATAGAACACTTTATTCGTAGTAAGAGCCACTTGTCTGTAATTACCGGACTCAATTCGTTCGTCCGGCAAACCTACAGACTCGTCACAAAAATATCGCTTTTACACCTAATAAAACAATGTACTATATTGTTTCTTCAAACGTAAGAAAATCATCACATTTCTTACTCATTTCATAACATTAAAGTTTGATATTTCAGGCGGCTGTGCGTTGCCATTAGCAACGGAAGTGAAAGTACTTTTTCTTCCGCTCAAGCGGCCTTTTACTTCCGTTGCTAATGGCAACGCACAGCTAAACTTTGTATCTTTATTTTTTTGTAGCTAATCGACGTTTGAAGAAAAAGAACAAGTCTTATTCGGAGTAAAAGCCACTTTTGTGACTCGTCTGTAATTACCAGAAACACTTCGTTCGTTCGGCAAACCTACAGACTCGTCACAAAAGTATCATTTTTACTCCTAATAAAACAGTATACTATTTTCTTCAATCGTCAGAAAAAGATGGCATTTCTTAACTGATTCCATTACATTAAAGTTTGACATTTTGGGCGGTTGTGCGTTGACATTTGCAGCGGAGATAAAAACACGTTTTCTGCCGCTCACAGCGTCAGAAAAAATTACATTTACCTCCGCTGCTAATGGCAATGCATAACTGATTTTTTATCTTTATTTCTTTATAGCTAATCGACGTTTGGAGAAAAATAACATGTCTTATTCGGAGTAAAAGCCACTTTGTAACTCGTGTGTAATAGCCAGATTCACTTCCTTCGTCTGGCAACCCACAGTCTCGTCACGAAAGTATCACTTTTACTCCTAATAAAACAATATACTATTTTCTTCAAACATCAGAAAAACATGACATTTCTTAACCGATTCCATGACATTAAAGTTTGACATTTTGGACGGCTGTGCGTTAACATTAGTAACAGGGATAAAAACACTTTTTCTGCCGCTCACAACGTCAGAAAAATTACATTTACCTCCGCTGCTAATGGCAATGCATAACTGATAATTTAACTTAATTTTTTTTTTATAGCTAATCGACGTTTGGAGAAAAAATAACATGTCTCATCTGGAGTAAAAGCCACTTTGTAACTCGTCTGTAACTGCCGGATTCACTTCCCTTGTCCGGCAACCTACAGTCTCGTCATAAAAGTATCACTTTTAATTCCTAATAAAACAATATACTATTTTCTTCAAATGTCAGAAAAACATGACATTTCTTAACTGATTCCACGACATTAAAGTTTGACATTTTGGACAGCTGTGCGTTGACATTAGCAGCGGAGATAAAAGTACTTTTTCTGCTGCTCACACCGTCAGAAAAAGTACTTTTACCTCCGCTGCTAATAGCAACGCACAGCCGATTTTTTATCTTTATTTTTTAACAGCTAATCGACGTTTGTAGTAAAAATAGCATGTTTTTTTCGGATTAAAAGCCACTTGTTGTGACTCATCTGCAATTGCCGGACTCAGTTCGTTCGTCGGGAAAACCTACATGCTTGTCACAAAAGTATCACTTGTACTCCTAATAAAACAATATACTATTTTCTTCAAACGTCAGAAAAACATGACATTTTTCTTAACTCATTCCATGACATTAAAGTTTGACATTTTAAACAGCTGTGCGTTGACATTAGCAGCGGAGATAAAAGTACTTTTTCTGCTGCTCACAGCGTCAGAGAAAGTACTTTTACCACCGCTGCTAATAGCAACGCACAGCCGATTTTTAATTTTTATTTTTACAGCTAATCGACGTTTGAAGTAAAAATGGCATGTTTTATTCGGACTAAAAGCCACTTGTTGTGACTCATCTGCAATTGCCGGACTCACTTCGTTCGGTCGGGCAAACCTACAGACTTGTCACAAAAGTATCTCTTTTACTCCAAATAAAACAATATACTATTTTTTTTTCAACTACTTTTAGTGCCACTTGTGAGCGGCAGTAAAATACTTTTATTGCCGTTCAGAATGATGAGAGCGGAAGTAAAAGATTTCTACTTCCGCTCAGATGGACTGTCAGAAAAATGACAGTTTAAGTTCACAAAACCTGCCATTAAAGCCATGTTCTTTTGACGTTTGAAGATTTTTTTTTGGTAAAATTTACACCGATGCTTTTCAATGAGTTCTGAGTTTAGAATTTGTTTTCAAAGATTAATTTAAGAAATATAGTGTATTAAGAAACAAGAAAGAACAAGAGCATTCGCGAGAAATAGCTGTTAATATCATCCCCGGAGTAATTTTTATCGCCTCGACACGTTTTTTATTCTTTTATTTGCTGGAGTTAGTTTTTCGACATTTGTAGCCTACTTTCAGTCTTTTCGTAGCCATTTTTGACATTTTTCCTATTTTTAAATTCAGAAAATTCTCACAAGTAAAACACATATAAACAATAAATCATACGTTACGTCGTAGCCGCCGCCTTCATTAAAAGGCAACATTGTGGGAAGGTTGTTTGTTGCCCCAGCTGTTTGATTGAAATATGCCATAATTAATTATATTGTCATTTTAATGCCATGTACTTTTCTAAATGGTCTATAGTAGCAAGTGGAGGTGTTAGGGATTCTAGTATTTTTGATTAGTGTATTCTGGTAAGATGACCATTTAAATAATTTTTTGAGGTTTACTTTTGGGTTTTTTATTGATAAAATACTTAACAATTTAAGAGATTGTACAATAACAATATTCTTATATTCCTATTAGACAAATAATGAAATATTACGCTTTAATAAATCAACTTAAAAAAATATTAATGAACTTTAAAAGTCGGCAAAATGTAGAACTGTATTTCTGGAACGCCTTTTCTATCAAAGAAAATCCTCAAACAAATCATTTTTAATACCAAAAAATGGAAAAAACGTTTGATATTTTAACAATGTCCAAAATTATTATCAATAAATTATTTATTGTACCCTATTAGTAACTTCTGCGCGCGCCAATATCCATTGGCTGGATATTGGTCTCGATAACTAGGGCCGAGTAGGACTATTACTCTTTGCACCTAGATTATCTCTGTAGACCTGGACCGGCCTTCGTGATAGGTGGGCCCGCGTACATCTACCAGACCCAGCTCACAAATGTGAGATGTGTCGTGGTATTTTCTGCGGACCTCCCCTGGTCCTGGCTGTTGAACCTCGCTGGCTGAGGTCTCTTCTGGCGCTCTTCTTGTCTTGATGTTTTCTTTCTTCGCCAGCTTGTCACCCCCGGGGGTAGCCATTGGTCGAGTTGGGTTTAGGAAGTTTTGGCTGGGACTGACTGCCGGTACGTAGGACATCAATTGATATCCTACCCCGGATCGTCGGAAAGGTAAGGATGAGCTGTGTAGCTCGGGAGTGTGGAGACCTAAGTGCTTCTTTTAGCACTTTCGGTCTCCACGGAGCAGGTAGGACAACGGGCGTCGGACGGTATGTTGTCCGACGCCCGCAAGGAGGTTGGGTTAGGGTTGAAAACGTCATGTCTCTGGTAGTGGTGGTCCGTCCTGGCGTATCTGAAACAGATCTGTTAGTGGGAAATAAAGGTTATACTTACCCGTTGTCCAGTAGCTGAACCCTCGGTCGCTTGTGCCTCGGGGCGTCGGCGGGATCGTAATCAGTGGCCTGTCTGATCAGCGGGTTCCCATGCTCCTCGGCTTGGGCGTACAGCTTCTTCGCTCGTTCCCGGATGACTTCAGTGACCGTGGTGTACTCCAGGTCTCTGACGATGCCTGCGGTTCTCACGTACCATGGGGCGTCAACTACCGTCCTGAGGGCGATGTTCTCCACTGCCTGGATTCTCTTCATGTAGGACTTCGCCTGGTAGCCCCACGCTACCGAGGCGTACGTCAGCTGCGGCCTGATGAGGGTCTTGATAAGCGTGAGCTTGTTCCTCAAGTTAAGTCGGCTCCCATTTCCCGTCATTGGGTAGATGAGGGCTCTCGTACGTCGGGCCTTGGCTGTGATGGCGTCCGTGTTTTGTCTCCATGTTAGGCTTCTGTCCATGACCACGCCAAGGTATTTGACGGTGTCGTGCCATTGGATGTCCTCGCCGTTCATGGAGACGTGTCCTGTGGGAATTTCTTTCCGCACTCGTCTGAAGAGGATGGCTTGGCTCTTGTCGGCGTTGACTGCGACTTTCCACTTCGTGCACCATTCTTCCAGGAGTGTGGCCGCTTCCTGGAGTTTTCTGGTTGCGTCTCTGGCCTTCCAGGATCTGGCAATCAGGGCGGTGTCGTCTGCATACAGGGCTAGGGCTGTATGGTCGGTCCGGGGGAGGTCCGAGGTATAGATGGCGAACAGGTGCGGTGACAGCACCGATCCCTGTGGAACTCCCGCCTCCACGGTCTTGTAGGTGGAGAGTTGGTCCGAGATTTTCACCCTTAGCTGTCTGCAGTGTAGGTAGGATCTCACTAGTTTGACGAGTTCGATGGGGTAACCCATACTCATCATTTTAGCTAAGAGACCGTCGTGCCAGACCGTGTCGAATGCTTTGGCGACGTCTAGGAACAGCGCCGCGGTGACTTGACGCTGGTTGAACCCCTTGGTGATCTCCTCGGTGAGGCGAAGCACTTGGAGTTCCGTGGAATGTCCTGTTCGGTATGCGAACTGTTCATCCGGGATGATGTTCAGCTCTTCTGTCTTCTCTGTTAGCCTCTTCAAGATGACCCGTTCTGCAACCTTGCTCATGGCTGGGAGGAGGCTGATGGGCCTGTAAGAAGACGGGAAAATTAGTTCTTTCCCTGGTTTAGGGATCATAATGACGTCGGCCTTTTTCCACCTGGCTGGAAAGTGCCGTAACCTTAACATCGCGTTTACGATGTTGACTAGCGCCGCTACTCCTTTCCTGGGCAGCTTTTTGAGAGCGATGTTTCCTATCTTGTCACATCCCGGAGCTTTTCTCGGCTTTAGGCTCCTCAGGATTTCCTTGACTTCCTCGGGGGTAGTCGGACGGATGTGGTCGTCATCTGGCAGGCGGCGGATCCTTCGTACTCTGCGTTCGACGTCGTCCACCCAGTCCTCGTCCTCGTCATCGAGCTCGTTCTCTCTGCACTGCAGTTCTAAGCTGTCGGCGAACGCCTCGGCTTTTTCCTGGTTAGTGTAGACGATCCCTCGCTCTCCGTGAATCGGGCGCATAGGCTTCCTTCGGTTTCGCAGGGCACGTTGTGTGTTCCACATGCTTCTGTCCTGTGGATCCAGTGACTCAAGGTGGCGTTGCCACCCCTCCTGACGGTGTTCCTGGAGGGCGGCTTTCACTCTTCGGCTGAGGACATTGTACTCCCTTCTATCGGCGGGGAGCCTGGTCCTCTGAGCCCGTCTCTTGGCGTTCCTTCTGTCCCTTATCAGCTGCCTGGTGACCTCTGGGAGGTTTGCCATCGGTGCTGGGTGCCTTCTTACTTCTATTTCCGTCGTGCTGGCCCTTATCGCTTCCAGGATCTGCTCCTCTAGGGTAATGATGGCCCTCTCAACGTCCTCCACGGTTTCTAGCCTGGGAATTTGTGCGATGTACTGCTGCAGGTGCTGCCGGTACGATTCCCAGTCCGTTCGTCTCTTCGTGAAGGTGGCGTTGTCCTCACTCGCCTGTCCTCCTAGGGTTAGGAAGATCGGGTTGTGCTCGGTAGATCCCTCCGTTCTGGTGGTGATCTCTGCCTCGAAGGTCATCTCCTTTAGGATTGCGATGTCCAGTACATCTGGCCTGTGTCTGCCGTTGTCGAAGGTGGGCTGGTCCGGTCCTACCACCATCAGTTCGCCGGCGTGCTGTCCCAGGAACCTCAGCAGCTCTCGTCCTCGAGTGTTGGTTATGCCGCTGTTCCATTCCTGGGATTTGGCGTTGAAATCGCCAATTGCGACGACCTGTGTCCTGGCGGGCAAGATTGCGTCCAGATCCCCCTCGGTAAGCGTGCTGCGGGGTGGCTGGTAGCATGAGACCACTTGTATGTCGCCATTTCGCGCTGTGGACACTACTACGGCGGTGGCGTTCATGTTTTCTAGCTCAGGCAGTACTGTCGGATGGTGGGCTATGGTTTTCTTCACCAATAGGGCCACTCCTCTCGCGGGTCGCTGAGGATTGTTTACCCAGTCCATCCTGTAGGTGTGGTATCCTGGGAAGTTGATCTCCTTGGCCGGGGTCATCTTGGTTTCCTGCAGTGCCATGACGTCTATGTCATACCTGGTCAGGAGCTCTTCGACTTCAAGTCTCCTTTCTCGCATGCCGTTGACATTCCAGGCCGCCATCTGCAGGACTTCCGGTTTAACCTGTAAAGGCATTACAGATTAGTTAAATTTGGCATTTGTGCAAAAAATGCGCTCATCGCTGAGTACATTTGTTGCATCTGTGCGAGCACCGCTGTGAGGTTTTTGGCCTCTGGCGATGCTTGTTGTTTTGCGGCAGGGACGGTGTTCTGTCCTGCCTTGCCCTGGGCTACTCTGGCGTAGCTTGTGTCTGGCGCTACGCCGCCCTTCTGTGTTGAGGTCATCGTTGGCCTCTGTACCGGCCTTTGGGTGGCGCTGGCTGATTGTTTGGGGTACTTTGGACACCCCCTGTAGCTGGCCGGGTGGGCCCCCTGGCAGTTCGCGCACTTGGCCGGTTCGTCTGCCTTCTTTTTGCACTCCGTCGTCCGGTGTGCCTCGCCGCACTTCACGCATTTCGGCTGCGCGGTGCACCTGGATTGGCCGTGGCCGAAACGCTGGCAGCGGTGGCATTGGGATGCCGCTACCTTGGCTCGCTGTCTCTCAGTCCTTACAACTAGAGAACAGCACCTCGTTACTTGGAGTATCTTGTCCTGGTCCTGTGGGACTAGGACAAGCATGAGGGGCACCTCCTGTTTTGTCCGTCTTGACATCATTCGCTGGACCGCGGTAGGTGCGAATCCTTGGTCCTGGAGGTCTTCTGCCACCTCTTTGCAGGTAACGCCGCTCGGGATCCCTCGAATGACCACACGTAGCTGCCGTTCCTCTGGCAGGGCATACGTGTGGTACTCCCTCTTTTCATTTGCGAACATCCTTGTCATCCTCCGATAGTCCTCGGACGTCGCGGGCTCGATGGAGATTCCCTCCCCGGTAACTTTGGCCTTGTTGAAGTTTATACCGGTTTCGGTTAAACGACGGCTCACCGTTGTCCACGTCTCTTTGTTTCGCAGCACTACCGGGGGTACACGCTGGCTTCTTGTCCTTGTTTGAGGAGCCTCGGTCTCCTCTTTCCGGGTTTCTTGTTGCGGGACGCTAGCCTCCTGCTGGGGGGCTTTGGATCCCGATTTGCTCTGTCTAGGTGACTCGGACTCGGGGGGGCACTTGAGGGGCTCTTCAGCCACCTTCTTTGCCGCCTTAGGGGCCTCTTCGTCCGAGTCCGTGTTGGCAGCGGGCGGATTTTTTCTTTTTCGTGTTTGCGATTCTCCCCGAATCGCACGCAGAAGCTCTTCATGCTGGGACTTCTGTTCCCTCTGCATCTGCTCCAACCTTTCGGTGAGCTCATCTATTTTCTTCTTGAGAACATTGTTCTCCTCTGTGAGACGTTTTATCGTCTCCTTGTCGTCCCTTGGGGTTGGGGGGCCCCCTCGGGAGCTACCGCTCTGGGACGTTTCGTCTTCACTGTACTCCATGTTACCGTCCTCCACGGTAACGTCGTTGTCGGTTTCCTGTAAGGGAATACCTATATTATTATGGGAAAAAGTTATGATTAATAACAGAAAATGGTGTCTTGAAAAAGACGTGTGAACTTCCTCTTCAACACTATCGACGTCACTGGGGCTTCCACTTCACTGTGCACTCTGATGGCTCGGTGTACGTCCGTACGCTTTCACTTCTCGATGCACACTGAACTTAAAAGTAAATCTTGTAAAGCAACGTTAGGCGCGGTTAGTACTTGGACGGGCGACCATTTCAAAGAAGACAGTGTTCTCGCCTCACATATCTTCCAGCGGCTTGTATATCAGTGTATGCGCGGAAGCTATGCAACCTTAGGCTCCTTCGGAGGATATGTTGGACAAGTAAAAGATCCCTACTCTTCTTAAGGGAAGAGATTCGGCAAAATTCCTGGTTGGGGGTAGCTCGTCTACAGGCGTCGGTGATAGGCCTCAGTAGCGGAAATAGACCGACGTTAAATAAATGTTTAAAAAAAGCAGTCAATCTGATATACATCACTATCCTACTAGATCTAGTAGTTTATTAAGAACTTGTTGTTTTAGATTATTAACTAAATCACAAAAAATCACTAAATTTAAATATATATAATAAATTGCCGGAGAATATTAAATCAAATGCAAAATAATATAGCTTGATTTAAGAAACTGTTTTTATTCCGTGGCTGACTATTTAGATGCGACCCTGGCCTTTTCTTAATTAACAACATTTTTTATTATGATATTTATATCGATGTGGAAAGTATTTATCTGTATTTGCATCTCTTTTTGTATTGTTGTAGTTTTATAGATTGTATTTTTATTGTTTTAATCTGTATTTGACTCTAATTTTACTTTTTTTGTGTCATTATATTCGAAGATTGTACTATGACCTGCTACAAATGTATCTGATATGTATGTAACGTAGTAGTACACGCAAATAGTACTTTCTAGAAGAAATAATTTATAAAGTTTTTATATTACGTATACATATTCCTAATAGTATTAGGAACAAGACCCAAAAAAGTTCCCATCTAACCAGTGTCCGCAACATCCCTTATTTTCGTAAAAACCTCCTCCCGGTGGTACAAATCCTTTCTCTTGTTTGACATACCTATTATTTATCGCCCGAGTATGTATAAGTTCGTAAGATCGCTGGATACAATTATACATAACATATTTTAAACAGCGCCAGCGTGCTAAAAACTACCCTTAATTTTGGACTTATTTGCCAGAATTGTGTAAGGAATAGCTAAAATGTTGTTAAAACAGTTTTTGTGTAGAATTTAATGAGCAACATTTTTGTTCCTATACATTTTTTACTTTTGAATAATGGTTTACTAAATATACTAAACAAAGTAGTAATTAAGGGTAATGCCTATAATTTATTGAAACAATACCTATCAAATAAACCCCAGCTAGTAAAAATATACAATGCTCTCAGCACAAAGAAAGTATTAAGAACTAGTATACCACAAGGCGCCGTGTTAGGACCTGCTTTATTTGTGCTATTTATAAATCATTTACTCGATACACACTTCGGATGAAATATCATATCGTGTAAAGATGACACCGGACTAATTTGTTAGGGAAAAAACTGTAGTTTAGCGAGACAAAAGGCAGCCATTACAATAAGTAAAGTTAAGGTCTGGCTAGATATAAATTTGTTATAGCAAAAACTAAACTTATGATCTTTTCTCAACGAAAATAGGAGTGCCCCAAGCAATTGATACCTATAAGTTCCATAATTAGGTGTGGCACTGGGATTATGCATATAATACAATCCTCCACCTTCTTCACAAAACACAAAATTATATACCAAAGATAATTTTTAACAAGGAAAAGTGTGCTGTGTATACTTTTCTATCCTTCTTTAATGGTTCCTTCCTTTTAATGCTGACGTTTTCAGTTGCTCTTTTAAGCTTATTGCTTTAGAATGTGCAGCTCTTCTCAGATTTTTCTATTGCCATTTCTGTATCTTTAGCCCCGTATGCCAAACTTGGAAGTACAGTGACGTTATTTTTAACCAGTGGCGGCTCGTGAGTTTTGAAAGTGAGTAAGTAGGAGGGCGGGCGGAAGATTCTCAACTGAAGACACTGAAGTCTGAAGTGTACATGCGCTAGAAAGAGATGGGATGCCAGAGGCTAGCTGCGATACTGTCATATCCAACATGTGTCCTTAGAGAACGCGCCAAGTATTCAAGGTCACTTATCACGTAAGGCTAACGTTTTGAAATGGCAGCTAAGCTTCTCTTAACCTCCGGTTCATCTGACCAAATGCGATCCGCAATGAGAAGCCGGGAAATATGCATACGCGGACTATCCAGACTGCAACGTAACTACGTTACATGTTTGTGGAAAAGAAATTTCAATTTTTTTTTTGTACACTGAAAATTAATTAATGAATTAACAACACTGAGAATTGAGATATAGCTACGTAGATATTTCTACTTGTAAAAAATATTAGTTTGGAGATAATCTTCGTCTCCCAAAGTCTCTCCTGCCTCCCCCGACGAGCCGCCACTGTTCTTAACATGCAATCGTCTATTTCTATTCCTATCCACTGACCGATCACGGGCCTCGTACCATCATTACACACCCTGTATATTTCATTCGGAAGTAAATTTTTCAAGCCCATTTACAAGTAGCCGCTGTTTAGGAGAGAGCTGTCGTCGATATTGTACGTGATATATCAGATCCATCAATCCACCGAATAAAAAGCTCATATCTAGTGAGCGATGTCCGTCATTTACCCCTTGCTAAGTGGCGAGCAGGCCTTGGAAACTATAACTGCTATTCGGTAGCCCTGAACGTTCACCTCCAGCCCGGTGACTCACGTATGATGGTGATTGAATGACTTGATGGATATCTGCCATTAGCAGTGACAGTTTTAAGACCACTTCGTCTCCCCCGCACTGTGTCCCGTCCAACCCACAGCTGCCCTGCCCGTCACCGTGCACACCAACTGTCAGATCGTCCGTCTTTTTAATGTGGACACTGAAGAAGACAGCACCGTTATTATAGCGTGATGATTGCGGATGTCGCTGCCCCGAAGGATGTCAGCATAAAAGAGTTGGAGTAAATGCGATTTCTTTTAATAAATAGCTTGATATACATGGGCTTACATATGACTAGTTAATCAAATTTGGTAATGTACTATTAAAGAGCGTTCCGTGTAGTTTCTTGGTGACAATGAGGAACGAGTCTAGCAGATCTAAGTAGGTAGACATATTTTGTGTGAGTAGTTCTCGGACGCTGCCCACTAGGCACTAGGTACAATTTTCTGCATAGTATTTACTCTTATCTTTTCTTTATTAATACATAATGACATATCAAATGAAGCTTATTTTTTAAGAATCATAGTGTGTGGTAGAAAAAATCACACAATTCTCTTAAAGATATCGGTATTTTACGTATTTCAATGTTAATAATATCTTATACGATCTTAACAGCATCCCTCGGAACAGAATCTATTATTGTAAAAATATTCACTACATTAATTTACAAACTTACTACTGTTTCTTATTTCATGTTATCACTTGCTTGTCTGTCTAGAAACTGTTCCAGTCCGCCGATCCAGTCCCTATATATATACCCGCGTCGAATGTAGTAGAATATTCCAGAACAGAATGCAGATTCTAAGCTAGAGGGAAGAAAGTTTAAAGAGTAACATTCTTTCTTATCTCCAATTGATTTTAGTAGTTGTAGATTGAGGGCTACATTACAAGTAGCCGACATATTATTGCTCACCGTTCACAAGCAGATGCGTTCGACCTATTCCATGTTCCGTGCTAGTGAGAGCTAAAGTTCAAAACTCGTAATTAGGTAAATATAATTTTTATCCACTGGCATTCGTTGCGAGTAATTTTTTTTGTCTTTAGTAGCAATTACTTACTCAGAATGCACATACTCTGCTTGGTAGTTTTGAAAAAATACATACAAAAATTGTATTTCCTTGTGGCAAGTCTAAATTATGAATTTGCATTAATATGCAGCATGTAGTGTGGAAAATAAATCGGTTTCGCTCTATCCTACACTGCAGAGGTAATTCTAACAGAATACGAGTTTATCTTACAAATTCATAATATTTTAAATACTTATGAAGTTCCTTTGTGTGTCTGCACGACTATAAACCCATCTAACCTTAAAGGTGCATATTCCTTTTGTTTCCCTGGAAACAAAATAAATTTAAGAAATGTTTCTTATTTAAAATTAATAATTTTGTAATCTACAGTACAAAAGGTACAGCTGATGTTTTGCCTTGTGGCGTTCCATCTCAAAGAAACGGAAACATTTGATATTCTCAGAAAATAATTGAATACGAAATGTAATTCTTAACTTCATCAGCATTTTCTTTGTGTCTTCCAACTGACGTTTCGATAACTCTTAGTTTCTTTGACTCGTGTTCTCTATTTAATCGTTCTTAAAGTTGGAATTAATTAATAGACTGGCTCCAGGTACTTCTTTGCCATTAATTTAGAAATTTTAGTGACAAATATTGGCATTTCAAGGTTCGTTTCATATAACATAGGCCATTAGAATTATACAAGAAATTCATAGCAATTGAAATTTTATATATTTTCATTTTTAATTCTAATTTTATTTGCTATGGGTAGTCTTTCTTTCATTAAAAAATATCTTTTGTCGTTTTCTAAATATGGATATTTCGTATTAGAAAATAATTTACCCAAAAATTAGCGCGAATTTCAGAAATTCCGCTTTTATTAATATCCCCAGATGCCAACGGCAAACTTAAAATCCCAGACTTGGGTATTTACACAGAAAGTTCTTGCAAAAAGTGGTGTTAAAGAATATGAATAATGACGGTTGTGTTTTCCCCTGATGTTGGTAAATGACATTGAGTGGGCCATGTCCAAGTGATGGATTGACGAGAGCATTAAGACCGAGTGTGGAAATGGAAGAAATATCTCTCCATTTGCGTATGGAGCGAGTTGCGCCCACCCTTGAAACCCCGGGGACCTGGTCAGGCTAATATGTAAGCCATCATTGTCACACCAAAGTGTCCGTCCACCTTAGTAGGCCATCCGTCAAACTCATGCACATTTTCTCTCATTTGGGAAGTGTTTTCCTTCCCAGAAGTATTTTCCGTGCACTTATTTATGAATAAAATGTGACGGACTATTTGTATTGCTATATTTATAATAATTTATGTATTTATTTGTTTGTTTGTTTATTTTTTAAGCTTGCAACTTTCGTAAGCCAATTATAAACTATATACAGGGTAAAGCAATAGCGCTTCCGACTTGGATAGATCAAGTTCTACGATAGCTAGAAGTTTAAAAAAATACAGGTATGGATTTTTTAAATTAAGGATATTACTTTCAAAATTTTCTGTTGTGTGATCTAAAGAAGTGTATTTTAAACAATTAGTTTGATTTTTGCAATTTTTCTGTGTGAATTTGTTTGCAAGCTGCTTTTCCTTAGTTTACAGTTCGTCTCACTTTTTGACCTCCCAGGTCGCGTTGCCTTTAACTCCTTTTCCCAGAGTCACTAAATATCCCGGTCAAAATTTGGGCGGTCGATCAAAAGTGGTTAGTTTGTCCACAGCACACTTTTTCCCTGAACCGTTGACCGGATCGATTCGGCAATGGTCGGAATCGATTCCTCGTGGTCGATTTAGTCGATAGCGATACCTCCCGCGGCTTCGTGTGTCTTCGGGAAACTTATCCCGGCCTGTACTCGGAGGACGCCGACCGTATTTCTTTAAAAATTGTTCTAAACCCCTTTGAGATCATGTACCTTCGACCGGGGGGCATACTTGCAAAAAATCCTACTAAATGTTTGATTTTTAGGTTAGAGAATCCACTCGCGCCTAACTTCACTATGTCTTTAAAAAAATTAGGGTGCGTTTATACTAGTTTGTGTCTACATTCACATGATTTATAAATATCACTGTCACATGATTAAATTAAGCGAATTCCGTATCCGTTGACGTCGTACTTCCGTTTTTGAAGACGTACTTCTGCCTAGTACACAAAATATAACCGGAATGACAGATCTCAAAATTCAAATATCAATAGCAATGCCGTAATAAGATGACAAGTTAAAGACAAGTATTTATTTTAAAGACGGAACGATACACAACTCATTTCGCATGTAATTACCAATGTTAAATGATTGTTTTTTTTAGAAATGAAAAGAAATATGCTGATGGCGCAAAAAGCAATATATTGCTGTATATGAATCCCTTCGTCTTCGCATGACAGAGTAAATTAGCTGCGAAACCCGACCGGTTTCTTGATAGGATTTTGTGACCAATACGATCAAAGGCTTTCGAGAAATCGATATATATCACATGTACTTGCCCGTTTTGATCAACAACTTTTGACAGTAGTTGTGGGAAACATATTAAATTTGTATTGGTAGAGCATTTTTTTATAAAGCCATGCTGACCAAATGATATAACATTTCTAGCGAGTGGGTAAATACGACTATAATCTCTCAATCTCAAAAGCCTTTGTGAAGTTACACGGTAAGGGAATAGACCGATAGGTTGTTACCTTAGATTTATCACCATTTTGCAAAATGGGGCAGACACTAGCAGTTTTCCAAGTATCGGGGAAAACACCTTGCCTAAGAGATAAGTTAAAGAGTTGTTAATGGCTGCGACATGTGCACAGTCTTTAACAAAAAAGCTGGTAATACCGCCCGGACCACAAAACCACCACATTTAAAACATCTACAAACACTTATACACTCAAAAATCTGCACTTAAACCAGTTAATAGAAAGATAATTTTGATACATAGTCTTCTTGAAAGTAGTAGGATCAATTTCGAAGATCGCGATAAGTTTGGTCTTCATTTTCTTTTGCTTTTACACTGAATTCATCATGTGTATATTCATTATGTTATAGGTCTATTTTATAACATGCGGTTTAGACATCATGATTTACCAAATAACCTTTTAAATGTCACATTAAGTTTGTTGGTTTTTTCAGATGCAGCCTTTTATCTAATGCTGATCTAAATATTTACTCATCAGCAAACTGATTTTCTTTACCAAAAACACCTTAGAACCTTTTACCAACTGTATAAGAACTGCATAAAACAGACACAAACTAAGTATCAACTAACGTTGGAGCATAATTTTCCATACCTGTGAACATTTAAACGATAATGGGACATAAATCAAATTTCTTTGATACTTCACATGTGGATAGGATTTGACAGATGGCTGAGCAAATACCTGTTTTAATTTTGAAATCCAGAAGCACATACTGTGCACATATTGTGTGTGTGTGTCATTTCATACGATTTAAACAATGCAATTTAATCCATGGTTGATCAAACTGACGTACTAATAACTAATTATAAGCCAAATCGCTGTGAGAGCAACCAGCAACTACGCACAGAGAATAATTTTAAATTATAATTATTAATTTGTTATTTGATTTGAATTAATTAAAAATTTTCATCAAAATACGATAAACAATATCTACACTGCATTTGTTATCCATTAAACATTCGTTGCATTATTATTAGCAATTATAATAGCAAACATTGTTTCGATTAACTTGTAGTGTTCATTACTCATCTGAATATTGAAAAAAACACATTTCAATTAAGCGCGGCAGATAAATGATGTTATTTGTTTTTCCATCGCAGGTTATAAATTAAAGTAGTTCAACTGGCAATTTAAAGGAAATACATTATTTAGGGATGATTTAAGAAGTTGCAAGTTTTCTTCATAAGTGAAAATCTTCACGTGTGTGCCCTGTATTAAAAAAAGGTGACTTGAACGAGATAATAAACTATAGACCATACTATCATTTGAAAAATTTTTGAAGTAATTCTTGACTCCTCCATATATTTTTATGTCTGGCACGATATCTATCGATCAACATGGTTTCATGAAAGGTAGGTCAACTGTCAATAACCTTGTGTGCAAAACACAATATCTTTGTGAAATTCTAGGATTTCTCCATGGTTTTTATAAGCTAGATCATAGTACTTTGATTAGTAAACTGGAGATCTTCGGCCTTTCTTATTCGTTATTACAATTAATTTAATCATATCTGCAGGGTCAATATCAATTTTTTCAGTACAGAGGTTATTTCTTACAAAAATCCGGTGTGCCTCAGGAGTCGTTGGTCCACTTTTCTTTGTTTATTAACGATATTTTGGAAAACTTTGAAGCACCCTGTATATACCCCATATATAAATTTAGTTTTTTCTTATTTATTTCCAAATTCCAGTAATTCTTGCAGTTAATTCATTTCATTTTTACATTTATTTACTCATTTAATATTGGACACAATAAAGTTACCAGAATGCATTTTAAAATTACATTCTTTTAAAGCAACGTTAAACGCTACATTTGTACGAAACAATTTACTTAAAAATCGAGTCTAGCCACAGCATTTGTTTACAATGGACACGATAAGCGTCAAGTACTTCTGTTACTTCTCACAGGGTGAAATCGCCTGTCGTTTTCTATCTTAAGTCATGCAAAGGACGGACTCTGCAAACTACGACGCATGTAGACATTGAAATTTATAATATAAACATTTTCCAATCGTGAGACCACAAATCCAAAGCTTTCATGTAATTGTGACGTCATTTTTACGACGACAACGAGGATGTTCAACATGTAGAACCTGGGGGACAGCATTCACGGGCGATATAACGCTATACAGAGCGCACAGGAATTCAGCAGGCATAAATTTTTAGTTGATCGCTTGCTTATTTCGATACTCTATTTTATTATTTGCAATTGCATTCATATTCTGGTTTCGACGGGGTGTAATAGGTGAAATTAACACATTTGTGGTACTAAAAGAATAGTAGATTTTTTATGAACGATTAGCTTTGATTTTTAACTATCATAATATTATACTACCAGTTATGCAGTTATGAATTCATTCAGGAGTTTAATTCATAAAATTTCACTTTCTGAATATTTTACTAGGGAGATTTGCGTTTGCAAAATAACAAGTTTATATTCAAGAGCTATATATTTTCTGCGTTTATGCAATGACAAGAAACTTTCACTTCCATTATTTTTCATTTGATGTACTTATTAAGGCTACTGCGTGCCTAATTTTGGACATGTCAAATGTCATAGTAATGTTTATCCTTCAAATGATTATCTGAGATTTCTCACCAGCGATCTATTTGATTTTCTTTGATTGTTTAATAACCATAACCATCCACATAATTACCTTGCGCTCACAAACTGTACAGGCCATCGGTCAGTACTGGGTTACTTAGCCCGTAAACTTGTTCGTATTAAGCAGGGTTTACTTTTCGTCGAGTACTGAACCGGGACGTCTCGTCTGTTTGATTTACAACTGCCCACCTTGTTTTACGTTGTTGGACAGTCATACAAAATTTAGTAGACTGCTTGTCTTAATAATTATAGTCAAAGGATTTTTCCTCAACTTAACTTAATTTTGATAATGTATAAACATGACATGATTCTTGTCCTCTGTTTTGCATTTGATTCATTATTTGGCTATTGCTAACAACTTTAATTATAAATTATTATTATCTAGCGATTGATAACTACTTTATTTAATTACAAACCATTATTACCTAGCAATTGCTAGCAGCTCTAATTATAAATTATCATTATCAAGCCATTGCCACAACTCTAATTATTATTAAAATAACACAGCATACTTTTGTATCTCAGTTCTTGTTATTGCAGCAAAACACTCAGCATATCTATAGTATGGTCATTACTATAGCAGCGCAAATTTTCCTATTATAATGTTTAGACAGTTGTCTCAAATATTTGGATTACTTTTGAATTTCATGTTCGACTATTGTTGCATCAATTTATATAAAATAAAATGGGTTTTTTTGCTATTTTTTTCCCATCAATTAGTGTCTTTTCTTTCACCTTTACCTTTTCTTCATATAAGTAATAAACTAAATAAATGGTTTTGTTTCAAAGCAAAATATAAAACAAATTTCAACTATAAATGTACAGTGCAACCTTGAGTAATAAAATACTATATTAATAACATTTATAATTAACTAAGTCTCTCAATTAATAGACAGTGTGTTCAAGTTTACCAGGTATTTAAATTAACAGTGATTAATTTTCTAAGGTATATAGTATCAGACAGAAACAAGTAATATTAAACTTTATATAAAAGAACCTGGGGTAATTAAAAAAGGTTACTACACACACAACGAAATTTGGGTCCTACACTAACAAAACTAGACGATCACGCAAATGGCCAATTTTTTTTTGTTTATCCTTTAGATAAATAAATAATAATTAATTTACTGGTAACAATAATGACCAGGATTTCATTAGTAATTAATACAGTGGGAGTCACAACCTCTTCATTGGTGCCGTGATCAGGATTTATTATTAATTAATACACTGGGGCTGCAACCTCTTCAACTTCGATAATAATACCCATTTCCTCCTGTACGCAGATGATCTAAAAATATATCGATTGATAGACTCAATTGATGATTGTGTTAATCTACAAGACTATTTACATATCATTAATACTTGGTGCAATGACAACTATTTATCTCTTAATGCCAGCAAATGTAATGTTGTCATTTTCAATGAAAAAAAATAAAATAACCAAACATGATTCATTTAGAAACTTTTTTATCTCTTGAAAAAGTTTCGTAAAATCGGCCATTTTTGAGAAAAAAATTAAGTACATCTGCCTAAGTGATCAATCAAAAACGATGAGCACAATAATTATATTAGTGTAAAATACTAAAAGTAGGCTGGTGTCAAATTATAATTTGACAATATCACGTTCTGACATGATTATTTGGTGCTTATAAATTGCACGAGACATTACAAATTAAAGACGAAAGTATTAAAAAGCCAATTTATTAGTAAGCTAAAGAAAAAACAACACAAAAGATGAATTTAAACAGTAAAAAAATTTAAACGTTAAAACAACGATTGTTGTTTTTAGATATTAAAGTACTTATTCAAAATGACGACCTTCAATTTGAATATACGTTTGCAACCGTTTCCTAAAATTGCCATACAAGCTATTTAAAACATGTGGGGAGATTCGTACTTCATTGGCAGCATTAAAAATTCTCTCTCTTAAAACTTGACGTTAGGGACAGGACGGTGTCGAGTAAACAACATCTTTTAAGTGGCTCCAAAAGTAAAAGTCCAATGGCTTCGTATCTGGGGACCGAAGGGGCCATTTAATTGGGGCTTCTCGCCCCCTTCCAATCCATCGATTTCTAAATGTTGAGTGTAGACATTCTGAACCTCTAAAGAATAATGAGGTGGCGCACCATCCTGCATAATCCACAGTGTTTGACGTAATGCAAGAGGTAAACATACTAAAAGTATGCATTTTAAATTTGGTTAGAAAACTACTGGTATTAAGTAGTAAGGAATGATTATCTTATTATTTCAAAGGCAAGAAAAACGTAATATTATCAAATTATAATTTGACACCAGCCTATTTTTAGTATTTTATACTAATATAATAATTGTGCTCATCGCTTTTGATTGATCACTTAGGCAAATGTAATTTAATTTTTTTCTCAAAAATGGCCGATTTTACGAAACTTTTTCAAGAGATAAAAAAGTTTCTAAATGAATCATGTTTGGTTATTTTATTTTTTTTCATTGAAAATGACAACATTACATTTGCTGGCATTAAGAGATAAATAGTTGTCATTGCACCAAGTATTAATGATATGTAAATAGTCTTGTAGATTAACACAATCATCAATTGAGTCTATCAATCGATATATTTTTAGATCATCTGCGTACAGGAGGAAATGGGTATTATTATCGAAGTTGAAGAGGTTGCAGCCCCAGTGTATTAATTAATAATAAATCCTGATCACGGCACCAATGAAGAGGTTGTGACTCCCACTGTATTAATTACTAATGAAATCCTGGTCATTATTGTTACCAGTAAATTAATTATTATTTATTTATCTAAAGGATAAACAAAAAAAAATTGGCCATTTGCGTGATCGTCTAGTTTTGTTAGTGTAGGATTTTACGGAATTTTCAAGAGATAAAAAGTTTCTAAATGAATCATTATGTTTAGTTATTTTGTTTAATTTGTCTGGTCTATAGCCGCGTGGGTTAAGGCGCGAGGTGGCAATCGCGATTAATCACACGGGTATTACGCCACCGGGTTCGAATCCTGGCTCCGGCACTGGCAATGTCTGAGGAAATAGTTGTTGTCCGCCTTTTTCCAATGTGTAAACCCCTTCCGCACAAGCTTCTGGCTTCTGGAATTGGGTTGTCTAATTTCTGTGGTGTTTATTTATATTATTATTAATTGAAAAAAATAGCAGGCAGAAAGATATTTACAAAATTTCAAGAAGGGTAGTTAATTTCATCCCTTTGCGTAGACGCTAGGTGGATGAAATAATTTCGTTAGATACCTTTTAATGAGTAACCGAGATGTGCCAAATTTCGTCTTTCTGAGATAGAAATTAAAAACAGCACTTTAAGGGAGTGTAGTTGGACAGGAAATTCTTAATTTTCGACAGAGAATTTACAGTTACATTTTTGCGCGTTATTACGGGACATCCTGTATATCATGTGCATTTATATCTATGTTAATTCCTTAGTATTTGATTGTATATTTGTCTTTTGACTCCATATTGAACTGTCCTGCTTAAATTTATTGTAGTGAAATAAAATTAACAGTGAAATAAAAAAACAGAAATTATGCCATTGCACTTTTTCTGAAATTGCTTTAACACTTAATTGGAATAATGATTTTTTTTTTTTTTGAGAACTAGAGTGCTTATGGACCTGTGAATTAGCAGAATAGTTAGGCTTTGTAAAGTGATAGTAAAAATGTCAGGCCCAATTTCCCTTTTGGCAGCCGGCCCATGGTAATCATGCTAGACTATTTGGGTCGGTTCAGTGCTCAAAGCTTATGCGTTAGGCTCTAAACAAAGGGGTCTCCGGTTCGAATCCTGGCTAAGGTATGAATGTTTAGTGGTGTTTTTAATGAGTTACGGAGTTGGTAGCAATGAACTAGATGGAATTGTATGAGAAGCAGCACAGCTAGTCGCTACCACTTCGTTCGGGTTCGAGCCTCAGCTATGGCAGATGGCAATACCTAAACTAAAACTTCCAAATTTGATGTAGTAAGTTCTTTTTATTATTGTTGTTCGTTGCATTTTAATTGTAATAACCTTCTGTTTCATTACCTAAGTTATTGGACTGTACGACACTCATTGCATACCAGAATTATCCTAGATTTCTGAAAATGTATTTTAAATTAAAACATTAGGAATGTAAACGTTAAGCTCTGTGTAAATTCATTTCATTAACCGAATAAACAGTTACGAGATTTCCGAATTATACTAATTATTCGAAATGTTTTGTAGTTTGTTTGATGTGATCGTTGGCTCATTGCTTTTGACACATAGAATTTCAAAGACAGTTGGAGATGTGGCATTATTAAAATGTTCAAAGACCGGCAAAATCAGCCGGCAGAAAGCTAAGCAGCACGCGTTTCATCGATGCTGCTGATGGAGCCGTTCACAAAGACTTCGCCGAGGGCCAGTTCAGTTATTTTTGACCTGTCATTAATAAATTGGGGTGGATTAACATTCAGAAGAGACGCGTTATGATGCGAGGAGCCCGCGGCCGTCTCTCTGCTCCAGATGGATTGTGCAATTTCGCTTTGCGTTTGTGTTGCCTTTCATGTTTCGTATTATTGGCAGAATATAATGCTATACTCCAAACATAACTTCTCTCTTCATCAAAGCCATTTTAATTAACTGACATTTGAATTAAAAACCAACAAACAGGGATATTTATTTGCGGACTGATGGCCAATTAATTTTTAACTTGCCAGGAACATCGCTGCCTTTTATTTCGAAGCATTCCTAAGTTTTTTGTAGGCATTGCGTTGTATTTTCGTTACTTGTAGGTACTGAAATATACGAATACAAGTAAACTATAGATTGAGAATTATCTTAGCCAAAAAGCAAACAACAGAAAAACAGAATGTTTACATTTTCTTTTCTATGTACAGTGTGAGCCATTTTGAATGGAAACACCCCTGTAAAATTTGTGTTTATTATCCGACTTTTTAAAATATAAACTATCAAAACTGTGATGCTTGTTTTGCTCGGGTAGCTGGTTTGGAGATTATTCCAGGGTTCAATAAATAATATAATAATAATAATAATAAATACACCACAGGCAATGACGACCCCCTTTATCCCGGAAGGCTCTAGAAGAGCCTTGTGTGGGAGGGGGCTACACATTTAGAGACAAGGGACACACACCCAATATCCGTGTATAGTGAAAAAATCCCTCTCACAGTATTTTCCACTGCCACGACCGGGGATCGAACCCGGAACTTTTGGGTGAGAAGCAAGTGCGCTCACCTCTCGACCATCAGTCATACAAAGTTAATATTAATTAAAATCCAGATCCAAAATAAGAGATTTATTCTCCTGATAATTATATGTACAGTGTGGCCGTATCTTTTACGGCTTAGGTTGCGACAATCTTGTTATTACATAAGTACATCATAGTAATCGGAGAGAGAGAGAGAGAGAGAGAGAGAGAGAGAGAGAGAGTGTGTGTAACATATTTCCTGTATGTACGTCGTCGTAACCCCAATTCTCTAATCGAAGTTCCAGGACATAACAGACGCGACAAAGAAATCTGTTTCAGGAGAGATCCAGTTCAATACACTCGAATCAATCTGAGAGGAGGTCCAGTTCAACGCACTCGAATCCTCCCTAACAGATACTTGGCCAGCGGCTGCCACGGCGCCGGAGAAGCTTGATCTTCCGGTTATCCCAGTTCAATACACTCGAGAAAGGTGAAAGTCAAGCTCTGAATTTACTGGTTTCTGGCTAGCTATTTTATACCCAAAAATCACGGTCACGTGGTTTGCACACGGGACACAATGCACACGGCACGCAAGTTGCGGCCTGGTGAAGTCAGAAATAAAAGTTAAAAAAAGAACTAATCAGGTATTGAGCTAATCTAAAACTGAACTACTTGATCCATGCATGATTAAAATAAGTTAAACTGGAATGAAAGTATACAGTATTCCTGTAGTATTGTATACTTCATTACAAAACTTTTACTTTATGACAAAAAATTTAGAGATTTTCAAGGCCTATTATGACTGTTTTTCAATGTCAAAAATGGACAAGTTTGATTAGCAACTTTTTTATTTAAAATTTAACTACACCATTGGATTCAGGAACCTCTCAAATGAGTAAGCAAAATTGTTAACAGTATATGGATTGTTTACATACAAATCGTTCCGATTTAAATTTTGCTATCGATGTTTGTATCAATTTTTTCTTGAACAAAAACTGTTAGTTCTAGCAATTTTTTAAAAGTAAAAGTATTACATATATTTAAATAATATGTTCCTCAACACTCAACAATCCGAACCTTAAATGGTTAATCAAAGTTCCCTTATTTGATATTACATTGAAATTACCATTTTGCATCACTCAACACTTCATTTCAACAAACAATAAAAAATTCGTGACAATTACGGAAAAGTCGATCTTGAAAAAACCTTTGTTTTGAGTTTTCCCATTTTTGACAATACTTTTCCACAGCAAGAGTATGATTTTTTTACACCATATTAAAGTAGAGGTTTCAACGAAAAAAATCCGTCCTGAAGTTTTCAAAAATCAAAATTTTGTTAATCAACTTGTTCGATTGAAAATTAGGCCTTTTTTCAAATTAAATTCGCATAAAATCAAAAAAAATATATTTTTCTTTAAAAAAATTACAGCTTATTTGTGATATAAAAATTTACATTTTCACCAAATTTCATTAAAATCGAATCATTTTTGTGGGAGATAAAAATAAAAAAAAAATTGTTTTTGACGTTTCTCTCTCTAGTTTTGAGGTTATGTTGAAAAATAAGGGAAAGAATATAACAATAAAAGTTGTAAATCTTTCAATTGTCTACAACTTTTGCAATTAACTTTTTTCGATAGGGGTCTAGTTTTGCCGGAATTCGTAAAAAATCACGTATCACCCCTAAAAGCACACGTTTTTCCACCCCCACCATACTTCCGGTTATTTAATGGGGTCCAATCAATTTTTCCCACTGAAATACCAATAATCTTAAATTTTCCGACCATCCATATATTGCTAATTTTTTTTTTTTTGGAAAAAAATTATTGGCACTGGACTATCGATCCGAATTAAAAAAAAAGAATAATGACAGATTAATGACAAAATTGATGTAGGCAGTATTTTATAATTACTTTTATACGATTTTTTTCATAAAACTTGAAGCAGCCCTTGAAAAATAAATGAAAAAAAGTCAAATTAACTTGAATGTTTTAATACCTAATGTCTGTTAAACAAATGTAATCACATTGAACCTAAAAACGTAGTATTAACAATTAATAATGATAGTAATTAGGTACTTAAATCAATAAAACAACAACGTATACTATATAATTACACTAAAACTAATACTGCGCAATATAACAACTCATCTTAATTAATTTTTGTAGTCTCTACGAGGCCGCTGTTTATTTCCATACAACTGTCGAATTGTTTATAAATATTTTTTACGGCATTCTTCACAAGCTTCCCTAATTCTTGTACACAGCTCTCCTCTATTATTTGGGCGTGACTTGTAGACTTTAATTATACCCCATAAAAAGTCCACCGATGTTAAATCCGGAGACCGGAGTGGCCGTCCAAGTAGCGGGCTGCTTCAACTTATCCATCGCTTAAGAATATCTTTGCTATCTGCATTAAGCCATTCGCTAACCACTTTGGTATTATAGACAGTGCTGCCATCTAGCTGAAAGTGCAGATTTCCTCTTTCTTGTACTGGAAATTTATGTAAAACATTCCAAAATTCATTTTTCAGGAACTGTAAAAATTGCACAAAATTCATATTACCTTTTAGAAAAAAAGGACCAATGTTTGTTTCATTGAGTATCACATACCAAACAAGAACTTTTTGAGAATTCTGTCTCTTGCAATGAATTACTCACTCTGGGTTTTTTGTAGCCCAATACCTTGAATTTTGCAACGATACCACCGCGTTTGTAGTCTGTCATTAAATTGTGTAATTACGTTCCTAGAGGATCGGAGGCAATTTGTGAGTTTGATACATACAATAAAACACAATGTGCAGTGTCAATTCAGGCTATTTAATCTTAACTATAGGTGTCCCACGGGGCTCTATTTTGTGCCCTGTTGTTTTTGTCTCATTTACTAATGATATTGATTTTTTGCCAACAACACATCTTAAAACATAATACTTTTAGTCGCAAACTCCTCTATAAAATCCTTATTTTACTATAAGGAACGTAACCAGACTGCAACCAACAGCTACTCTCCGGGCTATGTGCCCTGCCGAGCGCTGAATGACAAGTTACAAGCCTGGCGCGTTAAGTGTAATAATTGTATATTACCATCAAAACGCTAATGCTTCGATTGCAGCAAACACCAGCCGAAATACTGATCCTACTTAAGGGAGCTCTCATACCAGTCGTCACACACCACTTGCAGACTACAGTTTCGAGCTGTTGGCTCTCGTCAGTGCAAGGTAGGCATGTGACGACCGACACGAAGATCACTTGACTATTTAGTACATTTCGGTATCTTTGGGATAGCGACATGTAAAATAGTCAGCAGGTGCCACCTAGCGGTCCAGTGTCTGTTGCAATCGAAAAATAAATAGCCTGACTGGGCTTAGCATAGTTCAAATGTGTTTTTAGAGGGCGGACTATTAAAACATAGTATTTTTAGTCCCAAACTCCTCTATAAAATCCTTATTTTACTATAAGGAACGTAACCAGACTGCAACCAACAGCTACTCTCCGGGCTATGTGCCCCGCCGAGCGGGGAGAATTTTTTGCATTTAAGATGTAGAATAGCAAATATGAAGCTATATGCTTATTTCTCTTTTTACTCTGTATATAAATTTTGTTGCATTTATAAGTATAGTCGAGTATATATATATATATTTGCTGGGCAGTCAAAAAACGTAACAAAAGCTACGAGCTAATTATTAACGCCGATGAATCATTCGGCATGGTCTCATCAAACAAGCCGACGTACATTAAAAACCTGTAAAGATAAATGATTCAATTTGTAGGCGACATAATACACAGAGTAACGGTATTTTAATGAGGTCGTAAAGTTTTTGTTGCGTTTTTTGGCTGCCCAGTAAATATACACCCGACTTATACCTGCATTTTCTTCTTCGACTCGAAATGTTTATATTATCCTGTGTTTCATTTGTTTTTGTTTTTTATTTTACATGTTACATTTTATGTAATTGTAATTTTGTATAGACTTGTTCTATCCAATATTTTGTAATTGGCATAAAAATTGATATTAACAAACATAAATAAATAAACTTGTATTAGATAAGACAAATATACACACAGAATAAAATTAGTTTTTGTGATTTGTTTAAGGTCATATGTATGCCGATGATATCCACTACGCCTTTGCTAATTATGTTTATTATAATTATTATATTATAAAATTTTAAGACTAGGAAATAATGAGAAGAAGCTTTTAAATCTGCTCCCGCCTATGTTCTATCAATGTATTGAGACCATTAAAATCAAAGCTCCACTAATTCCATAGAAAAACGAACATAATATGATGAATGAGACATAATTAAAATCGATTATAAAGCATTATAAAAGCTCTTGTTTATATAAAAATTATATATAATATCCGAAACGTAAGTTTCAACCATTCTTGATTAAAGCGGTTCTTACGTAAACTGGGAATTTCCCTTCCACCCAGTAACTGTATATTTTCACTGGCAAAGCCAAAGTTTGTAAATGAGTGATGGATACGGACGCCACAATCCATCTTGTCAAAGACACTACCTTGCTCATATCCGTCACTGTCCACAATTTTCGTCTCCTGTGAGTTACGTCCGTCATCCTGTCCTTCCTCATCTCTTCCAGCTCTTTTACTTTACGATCGATATTTTCTGACTGATGGCCAGAGTATATTGCAGTTTACCTTTGTCGTATCCGGTTTCACCCAATTAGGGCACGATATTTCGACTCAAGGGCGCCCGCCGGGATGGACGTAAGCGAAGGAATGCGATTTAAGTAAAAATGTATTTTATTAAAAATATATCGCTATATATTATACGATGATGTTGGTGAATTAGGGAAAATCACAAGGAGCCCCCTCGTAAGATGAAGTCAATATTCCACATTTAAAGGAAATGTTGCTGTGAAACTTCATGGGTGCCGTTGGCTCACAAAGATCTATTTACATTTTTGTATTATTTTGAACTTTTTTTAGACAGTTGCATTGTTTGCTTTTTTCTATTTCCCAATATCGAAACTTATTTAAAGAACTAAACAAAACTATTATAAAGCTATTATAAATAATAATAATAAACGAAATTCAAAACTCTGTGGAATATAGTGCAAAACAACAAAACAAAGTCAAAAAATAGAAATACTGAAATATCATCTATAAAATATGAGGAGGGAGAGATATTGACAGATTAAAACAATATATCAAATTAATTTAATAAAACGTCCATAAATATGGGGAAACACTGGCTGTGAAAATGTTGTTTGTATACTCTATATAGCTATGTACAATGTACTTTGTTTTAATTTTTCTCGATACAAGTCTGTTATTTAATATTCCTTTAAATAAATATATTATTATTATTATTGTATGAGAAAGTTCAAGGGTTCTCCTTTTAATAATGTTTACTTCAAATGAATAAAACCAATTGTCCTTACCACCAGAATATTTCTCAATGCCAGGAGGAAGGTTTCAGTTTTTAAACTAAAAAGAAGTGATTTCATTATGTTCTTTTTTTAATTTTATGGTACGTAGTTAGCTTGCTGTAAATGCTAAATTCAGTACCTACTTGAGCTTTGTAAGAATTCATATGTCCCACCAATTTTGCTATAAACAAATTCTTAATGCTGTTTTTTAATTATAAAAATCTTTTAAAGTATTATAGGAAATGGTAGTTCAAATTTCATTGAAACTCATTTCATTTTATTATTTAATGTTGACAACAATTTAATTAATTAATGTCTATCTCGATTAAAAAAATATATTTCTAAAATTAAATCTGAAAAATCTGCTAGTACGACCATGTCGTTTCCTTCTCGATTCGACTTCGACAGGCGGAAAATATTTTACGACTTTTACTTGTTATATCATCTATCTGTGAGGTCTAATTATATACGTATACCTTATGTTGCAGTTTTTACGATAAAGTATTTTTATCAACTCATTTATTATGCAAGAAAGTGGCGTTAAAAGTGCATTTATTATGTTTAAATTTAGGTTTATTAGTCGTTCCTTAATAAGATATTCGAAACGTGTTCCGAGCAGGATATATTCAAAGAATTCTAACGCAGTTATCATAAATATATCATTATTTTATGGTAATTATTCACCGTGATAATGTCCTTTTTATGATTTCGAGCTGTCTTAGACTTTAATATTTTAATAGATTTGTTAAGTAAACTGTCGCCATAGGTTTTTCCTTCACGATTAATTTTGAAATCATGGAATGAATTAATGGAAGTCCGAATGATTTATAAATACTTCAATCGAATATGAATTTATGGGAAACGAAATTTGTGATTAATTAATTCACAATCTAACCTTTATATTATATATGTATTTATTTGACAACATCCTGAACTGAAATATTACAAGGTGGACTGTACAGGGTGTTCGTTAAAAATGTGTAAGAGAAATATTAGCTATATTCATAAAAAGACTGACACAGTCAAGAATGAGGAAGATGCATGAATTTTATGAATGCTTGAATTTATTATTTTTCCTCAATATGTACTATATAAGTTGAAGATGTAACAAAAAAAACTTATACAAAATTTTACTCGATAATTGACTTTCAAATTCAATTCAAAGTTTTTACCTTCGTTGGTGCCTTTGAGATTAATGGATACAGACTCTGAAACTGATAGTACCACAACAAGACACACTGTACTGTGGAATAACATGCTAGCTTCCTCGATAAGATATTGCCGTTTCGATTTGCACATGAAACGATTAATGTTGCTAAGCAAGAAAAAGATGACATCAGATTCAACAATTATTGGTATAATTTCAGTGTGAAATTAGTGACCGCAAAATTGAAGTTCACCACAAATTATTATTCACAATGGTTGATGGAAAAATATGCAATTCTCTGACAGATATTACTGTCATTATGAGATGTTATCTCTGTGGTTTGACTTCAAAACACTTCAACAATTTAAAAAAGTGCTTAGCAACGAATGTACCAGACTCTATACTTACATTTGGATTGTCAGTGCCTCATACCTGGATTCGTTTTTTCGAGTGCTTGCTACATTTGGCATATAAACTACCCATTAAAAATGGCAAGCGCGTGGCACAAAAGGTAAAGAAATAGTTGCTATAATAAAGAAAGCTCTACTTCCTATAGGCCAACTTAGTGAAAAAGCACAATAACCAAACAACAACTGGTTAAAAAATCCAGGGAGGTACGACTGGTGGTCGAAAGGTGAGCGCGTCTGGTCTATCCCTTTTTTCCCGAAGACTCCACCGTAGAGCTGCAGTTTCTGCATCGTCGAAGTCATTGTTTTCTTTACCGGGGACCACTTTCAGTGGTTCTGCTTGGTTATACATATTTATATTTATTTTTGCATTTTAACTTGTGTATATATTTAAAGATTTTACACATTTATTTATTACTTAAGGAGGTTCTCTAATCAAACCCATTGTGGCCAAATTTATTTCAATTTATCATCACGTTGTAAACCAAGTGTAGGTACACGAGGGGTATACATCTTTATTTATGCTGTAATCTATTAATCAGAATTAGCCACATCATTGAACATCGCCAGGTTTCATGTTAAGAACCAGAAATTATTTGTAAATTCTGTAAAATAGTGCATTTCATGTTGAAAGAAAATGTCATTATTTGATCTGCGACCACTACGAATGGAACCCTCAGTGATTTATGTTAAGTAAATAAACTAATAATTTATATTAAACTTGGGCTTAATGCTCTGAGATTTCTGAGCTAGTCAAGTTTTGTCGTGGGTACGTTACATCACTTATCCAGGCTAAATAGTGTCTGCGATCTGCTACGCCTCAGCAGCCCAAGTGTTTTCTTTTTGTATTATCTTGTAACCCTTATTATCCAACGTATTTTTATGCTCTTGTAAAACGTAGCAGTGTCTCTTAAATATAATATCAAAATCACACCTGTCGAATTCGCACGATTAATAGATTTTAATTTTGAGTAAAGGATTACCCCAAGATCATTTTAAACATCGGATCTGTTCAACGATACGTCGTCAATTTTGTATATTATGTTTATATATATATGGTTAGGCTATATGGCACAGCATCGCACCATATGGAATTTAAGAAGAAACTATTTGCTTTACACCAGTCATTTATTACATCCAAATAATTTTGCAATATTACAGTCGGCAGCAGAATTGATTTGGAAGACAATCAATATTAACGGCATATATAACATGTTTTATTTACAGGTTACTAGAAATATCGTTAATAAAAGTTACAAAACGCAATGTGCCAAGAATTGAACCTTGTGGCACCCCTGACATCTGCAAAGGTGTATCAGATTTGCAGTCCCTAACTTAAACACATTGTCATTTGTTTGATAAATAAGAATTAATGAAATTTAATAAATCAGCAGAGGTGTATATCTAAATATTAATTTTTCTTACGATTTTTTTTATTTTCAGGTAAGTCATTGTTCTACAAATCCATCGTATTCTACATAAGGTAAGAATTGAGCAACCACTTGCACTTTATCTTACATTATTTCACCAATACATTACCATCGAATCGAATTTGATACCGGGGAAATTTTAGGTTATAGTCGAGCTAAGATTTACACTGCACCTAAAAGAATCAATAAGAACTTTACGACCTCATTAAAATACCGTTAAACTAGTCGCAAAAGTAATTACACCCAGGTCCGCACTTGAAATATTTAGATTAGCAACTCAGTCGTTCAATTTTAACACTGCGTTACGATATATATTAATATGTACATTCTAATACCTGCGAATTATAAGTACTGCTCTGTACTATTTCTTGTACGATTATATCTCTTTTTTTTCAGTAACTAAAATTTGTTTCTATGTTAACAAACAAAATCAAAATGATTAATGTTCATTTATATTCTAAATTATTCCAATTATTTGTCCAAATAACCATAGGTCTTAAAATTCATAAAAAAAGTTCTAAGTAGGTATACAATTCTCACCCGAATAAAACATCACACTCAGCCGATAAAGTGTTTAATAGTACATATAACGAACTACATGTTTTAAAGGAGGTAAAGACCGGTCGGATTTTACTTCTGTTTTGGTGCACACCCAGTATAAATATTTTTCTCATCAAACGAAGCAATAGTAATCGTTATCTTTGATTAAAGTTATTTAATTAACGAATTTCTTTGGCAATTGTCAATCTACGAGCCCTCGCCGTTATTTCCTACTCGTTACCGTCATCTTTATCGGACATGTCACTTTTTCGAAGTGCCATAGGAGAAGTGAGACGAGATGGCGCTGCCGCCGTAATAATGTTCGCTGACACTTGTCATTCGGGTCGGTCCCATCCCATAATATAGAAAAGTTTTGTTTTAGTTCGTGCATTGCAAGTCGGAATCGTCTCGTCTTCCTACAAACAATGAGTTAGTGACAATCTGTTCAACTTCATAATGTACTCTAACACAACACAATTGTTCTGTCTTGGTTTAAAACATATTTTTAATTATGACGTACCGGAGATTTTGTTTCAAGTATTGCGTTTTTTAATTATTATGAGATATCGTCTATTCTTATCGTTTTATTAGGTATTTTTATAATGTTTACAATATATCTTTTCAGAAAAAAGATTTAGTAAGCCAAGAAATATCCTACCCTCACTGTCTGTATCTGTTTCTCTACAACGTTTTTAAATGGAACACCCCTTACTTGTTTAGGTCATTAGTTTCCCATTGAAGAACTTATTATAAAAAGTTTAAATTGGGCGTCTACCGTGAATAGTTTGGGAGCTAAAGATAAAATTAATTTGAATTCATTCGCCTAGTTTCTTTTTCTAAAGAAAAACTATTTCTTTTTGTGATTAAAATGTATTTTGAAAGATTGAGATTCAGGAATTCTATGAGAATAATTCTGACATTCGTCTCGAGTTTTGCGAAGTAATGAATTGCCACTCCAAATCTTCTGTACAACATTTCTTTCTCTAATGAATGTTCATTTACTCCCAATGGATTAGAGACACAACTACATATATTGGGGTGACAGTGATTTAAATGTAATGCGAGAATTTCATACTCAAAGATTTCAAAAATTGAATGATCCATAGTTAGGTTTTCGGGTTCTCTTCCGCGTTGAAGTTTTGAATACTTGACGTGGTCTTCTTCTGAAGCGAAAACAAGACCACGGCGAGATTGTCGAAATGTCAAGTATTCAAAACTATCAACGTTTCGACCCGGAAACCTTACCATGGATTGTCATCAGCTCCGCGAAAGCCTTAGAATCAAAAATTGATTGTTTATGATCCTAGATCATATTGTCGGGACCTTTTTTATTATAGGGAACCTAAATGGTGAATCTTATTTGAAATTGAAAATGCAAACACAAATTTACAAATTTCTGAAGTATTACAGGGTGTCTACCGATCGGGAAATCTGGGAAAAAGGGTTCCCCTGGTTCAACCGGGGAAGAAAGGGGAATTTCGGAAAATAACCAGGATATTCGCATTTTCGAGATAGAGAGTATTTTATATTATATTGCATATTCCCACAGAATGTTTTATATTACCCAGGGACCAGGTTCACATCATGAATGATAAATTTTTCAATAGATAATTGCGGAATTTCAGTTTTAATGCTTGCTGCATATTATTGTTGATTATTCATTAATTCTTCGTACAAATTCTCAATAACATGTTTCCAGACAGTTCAACAGCATTAGAAATGATACTTTGAAAAGATAAAATCCCTTATAGCATCGTGTATGATCTTGCTCCGTATTTCCAAAGGATATTGAAGACACTAGTGCAGAGTTGACCCACTTTTGTTATTAGTTTCGATAAACGTGACCCAAAAACAACAAATGGACCTTAGTATCCCATCCGTTATCCGCTTTATTTTTCTTCTGTGTTTCTCAACCGTCTTAAGGTGGGAATATCTAAGAGAGGGAGGTCCGATAAGGAAATATTTATTATTTTTGGCCATAACTTTTTTAAAATATATATATTGGTAAAAAAAAGTATAAGACTACATAAGTAGAACTATGACAATTGTAGTGATATGTATATTTACTCAATAATTTCAGCTGTTTGCAAAATAGATTTAATTTTAAAAATTACGTCAATTTCTCAATTTCATCAATTTAAATCTAACTATTTCGCATATGTTTAAAATTATTGAATGAAAATTTACACTACTCTTGTTATAGTTCTACTTAGGTAGTCTTATAGTTTGTTTGCAATATGCATTTTAAAATAAGAAGTTATGGTCAAACGCAGTAAATATGTTCCTATCAGACCTCTCTTTCTTGGATATTCTCACCTTAAAGCTGAAAATCTTGTTGATTCTCTTAATATGGGGTTGAATGGTCATGATCCGTTGAGAGTATTGCAGATATCAATGGATGGACCCAATGTGAACAATAAACTGCTTCACATAGTAGAGGGTCCACGTCATCGAAAGTCGTCAAAATCCTCAAGTAACCCATTCTGGAAAGGTAAATAATTTTTGAGTTTAGATATCGAAAGAAGGTCTTTAGATCCATCAGAAATGCCTTGTTGGATTTTTGTTGGCTCTTGCACAACTTCTAAAAAATTTAAAAAAGATGGCGAAATGGTAATTCAAGAATTCGTGTTTTTAAATGTTTAACTTTCGCTAAAAAATTAACTATTTGCGATATCGGTCTCATATCAGCCCCACCCTATTATTAAAAGGAATAAAAAATTAAATTGGAATTTAGTATGTATACGAAAACCAAGGGCCTCTAAAAATTTTTTGGCATTAGCCACCCTTTTACCACCCCCATTGCCATCCCCACCCTATTATTAAAGCCAGTAAAAAATTAAATTGGGATTTAGTATGTGTACGAGAACCAAGGACCTTTAAAATTTATTTTGGCATTAGCCACCCCCTTTACCACCCCCATTGCCACTCTCACCCTATTATTAAAGGGAGTAAAATATTACATTGGTTTAGTTTCTCTCTGAATTAGTCAATAGACCAATAGACACATGTACAGGTATTGGGCGGAGAATGATCCAAAAGTAACGCGAGAATTTCATAATCAAAGACCTCAAAAATTGAATGTTTGATATCCTAGATCATATTGTTGGAGTCTTTTTTATTATCGTAAATCTAAATGGTGAATCTTATTTGAAATTACTTAGAGATGCAAACACAAATCCGCAAATTTCTGATATATTACAGGTGTCTACCAATTGGGAAATCCGGGAAAAAGACTTATATTCGGTTCAACCGGGAAAAAATTCGAGAATTTCGGAAAATAACGAGGAATTGCAAACGTCGATATTGGCATTTGCGAGATACAGAGTATTGTATATTTCCACATAATGTTTTACATTACCCTGAATACTCTACCGAGTGGAATAAGTAAACATATTTATTATTTTACGTCTTTTTTTTTACTATATACCTTAAGTACATTTATGTACTCAATATTTTTATTCACCATTTAAAATATATTTATATGCTATATTTTTTTATCAATGCGTCCTCTTCCAACCTGTTGACTATTTAATTAGGGAAGTCTGATCATTGTTCAGTACTTTTTCATTATCATTTGTATTACTTTATCATTGAAACTTAGAAAAAAACGGGGAAAAGAGACCGGGAAAGAGAAGGAAATTCGAATGCCCACATTTAGTAGTCACCCTGTATTAGAAATCGACGAGACTCTTTCTGAAAATCTTGCATTTCAATAAGACGGAGCATCTCAACATTTTTCTGTGACCGACCGTCAATTTCTTAATGATATATTCCACGGTTGGATAGGTAGAAGAGGCCACCTTGAGAAGCAGATTTGACTCCTCTAGACTTTCAGACCTAAAGTATATGGGGTGTTCCGTTTAAAAAAAATTGTAGGGGTGATTCTCAGGGTCAGTGGCTGGAGCTAATTCAAGATTTATTCCTGGAAAAATTGCATCTCCCTTTCTTTTTGAAGTGTTTTGCAAAAATCAACATATCCAAATTTATTTAGGGTGGCTAGTTTTCAATGAAATGCTCTGTATATTGTAGCACCAAGATGTGTTTCCTTTTACATCATAAGTTCATATTCAGTGAACACAGAATTGCTAACATAGAGAGGGACGGTGTATTATTTTGTTCTCATTATATAGCGGTCGTTGATGACGTGTACCAAATCCATTTATCCACCTACACGTATTTATTTACCCTTTCCCGGGTACCTTATTGCTCTCTCTTAAAGTGTGAAATTTATATAGATTATTTATAAATGTTTGTATAGACCTCATGCTCGAACCGCTAACCAATATTCATGCGTTCTTTTAACGTTAGACGCCGCATATTTGGCAATACGCACCCGGTCGGTGTCAAGCTTCATGACTAGCGAGGTAGTTGATTGATAGATTGTCCATCATAATGGTAGTGCGGAACCATCCATCTACAAAGTGACGCGTTGCCCTTGATGCTTGTCGCAGCACCAGGTAAATGGAACTCGCTCAATAAAAACTAAGAAACAGATGGCTAAAATATTATATTGTATCACCCACAGTCATTTATTTTTATGGAACGACTTTCAAGGGGATCAGCTGTTGGGAATTAATGGATGTAGAGGGTGAACACAAGTTAATGATTTTATTTGAAATCTAGATTTCGCAGTGGTGATTGCAAAATTATAGTTACAGCGTTGCTTTCACTACCGAGTCGTTTTGAAGTGAATGACATACTTATAATAAATACGCAGCAAGAATTTTCCGCAAACGTCAAAATGTCCTAAATTCCTTTAAAATCCGCTCTCAGCATAGTTGCATGGTAAGCTTCAAAGAAATTAAGGTGGCGGTTGTTGTGCCGATTGGTATTGAGTAAACTACATATTCCACTGTTTAAAGAGTCTTTTATTCTAGTTCCACGTGCAGTGGAAGTATAGTAAAGCAAAAGAAATATTCTATTTTTTGTTGAAATAGGCTTAAAATGTCATGAAACGTCGAGATTTTAAATTTGAGCGAAAAAAAATTCCTGTCTGTCGGTTTGTCTGTCTGTAACTTTTTTTTGTGCGCACGTTTACTCTGGAACCGTTTATGATATTGACTTGAAATTTGGGACACTTATATATTATAATGAGATCTGGAACTAGATTATATTTTGATGTAATTTCATTGAAGGGTTCGGGGGTAAATGAGGTAGTTGAAGCTCACTTGTGTTGAATCTATGTAATAAGTCACAATGTGGAAAATATCTCTCTGGATAACTTCCAGAACCTTTGAACCAAAGGTATTTAAGAAAACATATCTGAGGTTTTTCGATGCTATATTTATGACTTTCATAACCAGGACTCCATACTATTGAAGCATATTTAAGTCTTGACCTCACAAATGAATTAAAAAGAAGTTCTAGTGTATTTTCGTTAAATGTTTTACAACTACGGACAATGTAGTCTAAATTTTTGAAGGAATTAGCGGTGATTTGATTGATATGGCTAACAAAAGATAACTTTGGGTCGAATATAACTCCTAGATCTTCGAGATGACTACAGCCCTTCAGGTTTTCAATTTTTAATTGTATAGATTAATTTTATTAGATTTTGTGCACAAGAGTATGCACTTTGAGATATTTAACTGTAAATTGTTTATGCTACACCAAGACCATAGCTGTACAAGATCGTTTTGCAAATCAGCGCAGTCTTCTACGTTAGTGATAGCTGTAAACATGTTAGGTCATCGACATAACGTAATGTTTTGCAATGTAAGCCAATGACGATATCATTTATAAAAATATTAAATAGCAAAGTCCCATGCCAGAACCTTGGGAAACACCTGATATCACTGAGATATCTATAGATAAAAATCTACGGTATTGCACATTCAGTCATCTATTTACTAAATAGGATTCAAAAAAGTTTAGGAAGTGTTGAGTTATTCCAAATTCTGTTCAGTAAAATTCTGTGATCCAGTCTGTCGAAGACTTGATAACAATCTGTATAAATGGCATCTCCTTAGCCTCCAGCATCCAAATGTTCAGCTATGAATTGAGTAATACACACCAAATTGCTGGTGGTAGAGCGATTTGGTATGAATTCGTGTTGATTGAGGCAAATTTGAAATTTGACGTGATTAAAGATAATATCATATATTAAGTTTTCACATAATTTACTAAAATTGCACAATATTGTTATTGGTCTATAGTTTTCAACAGCACATCTATCATTTCTTTTTAATACCGGACAGACTTATGGAAAAGTAGCCGTTTTAATAGATAAATTAAAAATACTAGCCAACGTTTTTGCAATTAAAATGGCACAATCTTTAAGGAGAAAGCCCGGAATACCATCAGGACCTGTAGTGGTTTGGGTTTTTAAGTGCCTTGAGTACGTCATTTTCGGTAATATTGAGAGTATAAATTGTTAGTATTGTAATGGAGTGCTATTTACACCACAAGAAATGTTTGTAGATGTGGAATAAGTAATTAGCAAATGCGTGAACTATTGTGGTTCGTTTAATATGGAGTCATTATAGGTCATAAACGCTAGGAATACCGGATACATTTTTTCTACCGTTTACATATAACCAGAAGTGATTTGGATTGGACATAATTTGGTTCTCAATATTGATAAGATATATAAAAATAAAATCCAATAAAACATAACTGATTAGCCGAATAATATTATGAGCTCTAATTTATTTCATATCCACTTAATAAACATTTTTCAATTGTTATGTGAATAGAAATATTTAACTTTCTAAAATAAAAATAACAAGTAATATAAACAATGAGCCTTTATAATAAAATTGAATAAAAACCATTTGGTTCGTTGATACGAAATGTGTAAATTCGAAACGTGCAGATTTCTACATGTTTTTTAATCACGGATCATCAGAGATGTGAAATAGGCATCCTGAATATAATAAATAACTGAATTATTTTGTATAAATTTTAAATGCGATTGTATAGACATTTACTTAATCAATTTTCTAATATCACTGATCCGTATTCTAAAACTTAAAAACTTGAGAGAAAATTTGGATGTATACGAAAGTAAAGATAATAACAACAAGATAACAAGTGTCCTGTAGCCACTTTTCCAAGACGATTATTAATGAAAAGTTACTTCGGAGTAAACGGAGCCTAATTATTTTTGGGTATGTTTAATGATAACCAAAACCACAAAATATAGTTTTAGAATCTTTATTTGTCTATATTGCAAACCGCTCAACAACACATTTTGATAAAATTGTGCTTACATGTAGATCTCTTTTCAAGTTAAAGAACTAGTTACCTCATAGCGGAGATGATGGGAACTTTTAACAAATAATTAAAATAAATAATAATAAATCCGGACCTATTGTAAATAACTTTAGGGTGCCCCAAGGAAGCGTCATTGGGCCACTGCTGTTTATACTGTATATCAATGACCTCGGGAATGTTTTGGAAAAATGTAAAATCCTCCTTCTTGCAGATGTTGATATATTATGCTGACAATGATTTCAATCAGTTGGCGTAGACAGTAAGCCTGGAATTAGGCAACGTCTTAAATAAATTCAAAGCAAATAAGTTAAAAGTAAATTAAATGAAATCCAAATGGGTGTTTATTGGTTCAAACTGTTTATACAACTATTGTAAAGAACTAAATACAAATGTCATTTTAAATAATGAAAAGGTGGAACGTGTAAAAAATATGAAATAGTTAGGACTTCTTATTGATAGAGAACTAAAACTAAATGACCACGTTGACTATGTGGCGAAGAAAAAAGTTGGTTTCTTTAGAAGAGTCGGTCATCAGTTGTAAATAATATAACGAGCGAGGAGAGGTCGCGATTTTTTTCATGCTCAGCATCCTCGAAAACAGGAAGTAACATGGGTTTAGCCGGGAGAAGACGGCGTATCTGCGTTTCACCCCTTTCGGGGGCGGTTTTTGGTCGTTGAGGGTTTGGCGGGGGCCGAGGAGGGGTCTTGACATCACCATCGTCCTCAGTATTCTCGAAAACGGGGTAACACAAGTTTGGCTGGTAGGAGACGGCGGATATGCGGTTTACCCCTTTTGGGGATTGTTTTTGGTCGTTTGGGGGGTGAGGTGAGGACATACATACAAAAATTCATATTTTTCGAGGTTCCATCTGACTCACAGAATGCAATAAAATTTAGACTGTAGACATAAGTATGTAATACCAGATTTAGGATAGATATAAGTATGTAATACTCAACTTATCTTCATTCCTTTCACGCCCAGTGGAAGTATAGTAACGCAAAATTTATTTTTTTTTTTTTGAAATATGCTTAAAATGTCAGCGAAAAAAAATTTCCTGTATGTCTGTCTGTCGTTATGTTTGTAACTTTTTTGTGCGCACGTTTACTCTGAATATCATATTGACTTGAAATTTGGTACACTTATGTACAACCACCCCCCCCTCCCCCCACTATCATCCCCAATACCACCACCATACTATTATGAAAGGGAGCAAAAAAAATAAAAAATGTGATTTAGTGTATATACAAAAACCAAACGTTTAAAAAATTTTTTAGCGTTAGCTACCCCCCTCTACCACCCCACCCTATTATTAAAGGGGGTAAAAAAAATTAAAATGTGATTTAGTGTGTAGACAAGAACGAAACGTCTAAAAAAATGTTTTTGGCGTTAGCTACCCCCTCTACCACCCTCATTGCTACCATCACCCTATTATTAAAAGGGGAAAAAAAATTAAAATGTGATTTACTGTGTATACAAGAACGAAACGTCTAAAAAAAATGTTGGCCTTAGTTACCCCCTCTACCACCCCCATTTCCACCCCCACCCTTTTGTTTAAGGGAATAAAAAGTGTAGTGATTCCTTGGGCAGCGGTTTCTTTTTACTTAAAACTGTGACGTGATATCCTTGAGATAAATAAACTTCATTCAAATTAATCAACTTTGGGGATGATACTGGGAGGGTGTGAGTGGAAGTCGTGGAAAAGTGAGGGAAAGTTATGACCACTTTTTAAAATTTCATAGGAATCCCGTGCACTGGCTTTTTGTGACACAAATGAGGGTTGGGGTTACAGTTCATTCCGACTGGACTAATGCCTATTTGGAACAATTTATCTGCCATTAACCATCATTACAATAATTAAATAAACTTTAGCTTCGACAATAAAATTATTAGAAACCTTGTTTTTAAATTAATTTGCATTTAAACGTGCCAACAAATAATTTTATAGTTTAAAATAGTGAATTTTAATCATAATCAAGCGTCTCCTAATTAATAAATTGTGTTGATATTTGTTCTCAAGGTGTTTTTAAAGCATTTTTAAGTCGATATATAAATTAGATTTAAAGAAATAATACAAATTTATTTCTGTCGGGATCTTCTTAGTCATAATGACCACGATGCGGAACTGATTACCAACAAAGATCAGCTGTTTTGAATTATCACATCAATAACACGTAGTTGTATAATTTTCTTTAACAGAAGTCAAATGCATTGAGATCCGGGCTATAAAATATTATTAAATCATAAAAAGGTCATCAAATTTTATCATATTAATAATTTTTTTCTAAGGTTAATTGCTCGATTTGCATAATTAGCAGACTAGGCTTTCGTGATTGCAAATTGCATGTATTTATGGGTTTATTATTTAACAAATTGTATAATTTGATGAAGAATGCAAAATCATTCCGAACCAAAGGCTGGTTTGATTTATGGCATAAAAACATAAACGTTTTTATAATACTGAGTGAGCGGAAAGTCTTTGCAACACTTGGATACCTAAAAGCTATATATTTTAGGTTTTTCATCTACAAAGTATTGATGCCGTGAGAAAATCCAAATTTTAGACTTTGATGAATGTGGACATTTTGAACCCAAAACAGTTATTTGTGTATCAAGGCCGTAAAGTCGATATTTCTCGGCCGAATCCGAAATTTGCGGCCGAGGCACAGCCCAGGCCCAAGCAAACTTCGGAGAAGGCCGAAAAAGATCATTTGACCGAGGTGCACACGGCATTTTTTAGGCAGCTATCTCAAAAAGTAAAATAAAATATTTTAAAAATTATTTCGTATAAATTACTGGAGACCTTATCGAAAAATCCAGTACGGTCGTGAGCAAAAAAATAGGACAAGTCGTATTTTGCTAAAATCTAGTTGTGTACATCTAACTTTAATTTTTGTGACATTGTCAGTTGTCATAATTTATTGCACGTGTGCAAAAAACTAATATGCCTCATATAAGCGATTTAGTTAAATCTGGAGTTATTGCTAAAGCAGAAGATGGATGGTCAATGAGACAAATTGCACTGCGTTATAATATTGACAAAAATTTGGTATGTAACATTTTAAGAAAGTAGAGAATAACGGTACGATTAGTAGAAATCCTGGATCAGGGCGACGAAGGATATCAACTCAACAACAAGATTTGCAATTGGTAAATGCTTTAGTAGAAAATCCATTTTATTCAGTCATTAAGGCTGCTGAAGAAACAAATTTTCCTGGATCGAGTAGTACTGGTCGCCAGCGAGTAAGAGAATCGGAGCTACGCTGTCATGCAGCAGCACAGAAATACTTACTTAAAGCTGAACATAAAGAAGCTCGAGTAGGATTTGCGCTTGATTTTTTAGCGCATGATGTAAATTTTTGGAACAATGTAATCGTTACAGACGAAAAAACTTTCTAGTCAACACACAGCGGCCGTATTCGTGTTTACCGCCCTCCGAATACTCGATTCGATGAGAAATATATATCTAACAATGATAAAAGTGGTAGATTTTCCGTCAATATGTGGGCTTGGATATCGACACGTGGTCCTGGTGTTTTGTGGCATATTGAAGGACGATTTAATAGTGAAATGTATATTATTTTAGACAATATTATGCTCCCTTCTGTGTCACAATTATTTCCTAATAACGATTTCATATTTTAACAAGACAATTGTTCCGTTCATACTGCTCATACCGTAACTAACTGGTTTCAAGATAACAACATCAATGTTCTTAACTGGCCCAGTCATAGTCCAGATCTTTACCCTATATAATTTATAGCAAAATTGTATCGAAATGAAGTAGCCTTGCAAATTTCCCGTCTGATTAAACGTTGCTAAAAAAAATTGCGTTTACGTTCTACCAAAGAATTTAGAATGTTAAACAAGTTGGCGTTGGGGTAAAATTCTTTGAAAGTAATGAGAATAAAACATCGCTTTATATGTGTTAAGATGCATGCTGATTGTATTTTTTAAAAGTTTGTATTACGGCATTAATATTTCAGTTGATCCTCGTAAATTCTAACTGTAAAATATCCGAAACATAAACACAGCACAGCCGGCATTCATCCAGCGCTATCGCAACAAATCTACATGAAAATGCAAAGTGGAAAAGTAAATTCAAATTCAATAGAGCTAGAGATATTGTGCGTAGTTGTTATCAGCTGAGTAGATTAGTCCAACAGGTGTCACTTTATCAGTATGAGCGGGCTGGGCTCTATGTGTGCGGCTGGGAATGACGGTAGCAATGGATTGCATAGCTATGTTGATTTATTTTGTTATTGTGTTGATGTACGAGTTGGCATACGCGACATCTGCACTACGATTCACCCTGTACTTTACACATTCATTGTCGTGGTCGCTTGCACACTTCTCAGGTGGACAATAATGATCCAGTATTGCAGTGAATGTTTGATGGGTCCTGACATACAGGACCCATATATTCCCCTGCTAACTTAAATAAATGTCATTAGGGAAATACAATGATCATTGTTTTTGTACAGGATATGTTGTGTTTTATGTTAAAAAGTTCCATAAATATGTGTTTGAAAAAGGTACCTTGCGTATCATTTATAAGACAAATCATACCTAAAATTTGAAAATTGTCAGTTAGATCAGGCAAATTCAGTGTCAGGTATTTCGAGGACAAGATGTCAACCGCGGACAAAACACCAGGATTTCTTTGTCGTAGGAGACTTCCCTGACTTGCCCTCGGGTTTTCCCGAGACTTTCCCAAACTTCTTGTGTGAAACAAGAATTATATTATTTGTCCGTTACATTGGAGACGCTGTATGTAATTAAAAAAATCAATTAATGAATCATATTTAATGATCTACGAACCTCAACATAATTTTATCGTTTATTTTAATTTTAATTTGGCGTAAGTTGGAAATGTTTATCCGCTTTTTTAACTATTTACTTTTCCATCATTATTAAGTGGACCTTATAGACAGAAAATACAGAAGATTTTATATAGTAACCACTATATGTAACGTATGTAAAACTGTAATTGTATTTAAATATTTAATATAAGCAACAGTATTAAATAGTGTAATGCAAAAAATAACTTTTCTTCTAAAACACTTTTACAAATATTCTCGGAAATATCTAAAACACAAAGCACAATGTAGAATTACACACACAGGCATATAATGACCTTGATGATAGAAAGCGGCAAGTTAAGATTGAATACTCCAGGGGTGGTACCCTACATGTGTATAAATCCTCTCTATTATCTGTCAAAATTGTTATTCCTCAAGGATCCATCCTGGAGCCAATCTTGTTTATCGTGTATATTAATTATTTGCCTTTAAATTTGAATAATGTTAAAACTAATCTATATGCAGATGATACCACTCTCTTTTTAGCAATAAATATAATGCACTCCTGCAAAATACTGTTGAAAAAAAATATCAAATATTTAATGACATGGTTTAATAACAACTCTTTAATCTTAATACGTCAAAAACTAATGTTTTAAGATTCAATGCACGGCAAAATTTTGAATATATCTTCGTTTCAAATTACAGTTAATTGTGACTTTGCAGGAAGAGGGTCATATATCGCTTTTAGGCATTCTTTTTGATACCACACTTAGTTTTAATCCACATTGTGATAAAACCGTTAAAACCCTAAATTCAAAATATTATCAGATTAGAGCTTTAAAAGCCGCATTTGATATTCCAGAATTAATTACTTTTTATTATGGTCAAATACAATGTGTTTTGAGCTCGATTTTGAGTTATGTTATTTTTATCTGGGGTGGTCATCCAGCAAGACACAATGTCTTCACTTTTCACAGGAGATGTTAAAATTCATTACAATATGTTTTTCTTATGTAAATATTAATACGCCTATGCGTGCCATTCTGTATGACCTTGAATCGATTTGATTCAGAAATTAAAAGATGATGACGTGCACGACAACATTCGTGATTTGAACTTAATTAACTGACATTGCTGTTTCCTATTTCATAAAATGCCTCTACGACAATTAGAACAGACTTTTGTTTTGATCTTACACAACTTCGTCAGGATTTGAGGGAAGGTTATTTTGGACATTGATTGACGAAACATGTGACCTTTTAGGTCGGAAAATGATGATTATTGCACGTTTAAAGTTGAATACGCCCACACCAAATTACATCCAAGGTTTTGAAAGAAGTAAACAGATCAACAGTATTTCAATTTTTTAGTGAACTTTACAATGGATTTGGTGAGATAACGCTAAAAATAATTTTAAAAACACTATATTATTCACTAACGATTCTGTTAGCTGTATGATGAGTGTTCGAAAAAAATTAAATCTAAACATTCTAAATAGATTGATTTTAAATAAACAGATGATATTTCTTTCTTTGTTTCAATTTAAAATGTTGTAGTACAAATATTAGGTCAATAAAGCATCTATTTCTACGTTTTATATACGTTTTATTTCCCAATTAAAGTCTTTTAGACATGGTCCGTTTTTTGTATACGGATTAATGATTTAATAAATTAGTCACATTTTGAAATTTTTTAGTAGAAATTAATAAAGTTAAACAAGTGCTGAAGTGGAATGTCCGTTTGTTTTTCAAAAAGGTCTATTTTTAGGGCAAATACAATTTTCAAATGTGCTTTTAGAGGGCGGAATATTAAAACATAATATTTTTAGTCGCAAACTCCTCTATAAAATCCTTATTTTACTATAAGGAACTTAACCAGACTGCGACCAACAGCTACTTTCCGGGCTATGTACCCCGCCGAGCGCTGAATTACAAGTTACAAGCCTGGCGCGTGAAGTGTAATAATTGCATTCAGCGCTCGGTGGGGCACATAGCCCGGAGAGTAGCTGTTGGTCGCAGTCTGGTTACGTTCCTTATAGTAAAATAAGGATTTTATAGAGGAGTTTGCGACTAAAAATATTGTGTTTTAAATACAATTTTGTTCGACATTTCATATATTAGTAAACCTTAGTAAGTTCAATAATCGCCAAACTAACTTTTAATAGAGATTAATAAAAGTTGTTACAATTATGTAATAATGTCATGTCTGATTTATTTTTCTCTGTAAATGCTGAACGGTAAATCAGAATGCACATCACTTCCATCTGTGGTGTATTAATAGACAAACGTCATCGTCAACTTGCAGTCGATATCAAAGTTAGCTAGTAACAGTTAGTTGGGCCGCAACGAGGAGTAATGCAAGGATGGAAGACGGAGAAGACCCGTTGTGATGTTACATAATATACATGCCGCCCTAATTACTGAAGTGTATAAGAGTAGAGAAACTGAGTGGACATGACTTCAATGCGGCTGTCATCTGCAGGCGGCCGTCTTCTTGTAAGAATTCGCGAACCATTGCATTCAGTCATCCTCGTAGGCTGATAGTCCGACAGCTCGGTTGTCGATAATGGCCTCGGTGGAATGCCAGTTCTGCTTTGGACCAGCCTGACTTGGGAGATGACGTATAATAGACTCCCTACTAGAATGATAACAGCTTGGCTTTGCTAGGATATGCTTTGGTCAACTTTCAAAACGATGTCGCATTCTGCATTAAACTGAAAAAAAAAAAATCAATTTATAATGAATTTAACGATACTTGCTGTACGGCTCGACAAATTTAAAGTATGTTTCGACAATTATCTCTATTTTTTTTTTTATAAAGTAATCAGTTATTAAGACCCTCAAGAAATACAAGAAACTGTATGTTACGAATAGTACTTTATTATATTTGTTTAACATATCTGTTTTCCATAAAAGTAACTTACTATAAATTAGCAGCAATAAAATCCTTACTACCGAAAGAATATGTAACGTGTAATAATATATCAATACGGGCAGTCATTATTATTTCCCATCCGCCACGGTTATCACCTTCACCTATAAAATCCGTCAAATAATAGTAACATGTAGTCATAAAATTTTTCCAATTGTTGCGTTGAATTTAATTGCCGTAGTCCATAAATCAAGCAGTCATATTTCTTAACAGGCAGATTGAATATCAATCATTTTTATGGCTTTTGTTTAATAAGTGAGAACCCAGATTACTTTTATTACGTGGTAGTACAGGTTTCTTATCTGGATTTGAAACCATTCGCATAATTGGTAACATAACACATGGTTTCTAGTTTTTTATATGATTTGGGCATTTAATACTATTGATCACGCTTTACTAGCGCGATATGATTTTTTATGGGTTTAATGAAAATGCTGTAGTTTTTTTTAAATCGTATTTAACTAATCGACGTCAATCAGTATCCGTTAATAATTCTATGTCCTCAGCCCAATTAATATCATCAGGTGTTCCACAAGGGTCCATTCTCGGATCTCTGTTTACAATACAGTAAAATTACTTTATCTCACGTTATTGCACCACTTATTCCATTCGTCAGTTCCCTTGTACCTTAAAGAAAAACTTGCCTTCAGAAATATCGTGCGTAACCGTAATATTAGGCATCAATATACACTCACAATGCCTCACCAATCGACTGCTCTTTTCCAACGAAGTTTCACTTACTTCGCTACAATGCTGTACAATTCTGTAAAACCTAATATGAGTTTAAACCTTTATGCCTTTCGTCGCCAAATGAAGCATAAGCAAATTGATCGTCAGTTAGAAATAACTTCTTAAAAATAACAAATGTATATATCCTTATTCATATACAACTTTTCATGTCATTTTAAATTATAATTTAGTCGATAACATTTAAATAACCTGTTATACTACGACTGTTGATTACTTGTAGAATAGGTTAAGTGTAAGAATAGCCACTTGGCTAAACTTCGCCTGCTCTATGAGCATATAAATATCTAAATATACATTATTATATTATGCATTTTTTAAAAATAAAGACGATATTATTATTATTAATAATAATAGCCATAATTTCCAATATACAGAGAAAAATTAGAGAACACATAGAATAGTTCTGTTATCGTTTTATTCAATAAATTATGTGCTTTCGTTGACTTTAGAAAATTATTTTAATCATAAATACCAACTATGAGATACGACATTCAAACTTCATATCTGGACTACTATTAATATTAGGAACAACTTCTTTCAGTAACATTTAATTATTCCTCTCAAAAAATTAATATTTTAGTCTTGGCACAAGTCCACGTTTCCTTGCTAACCACCCTGTTTGTTATTTAGAAAGTCTGAGTATGGCTAATGACTTTTCACGATAAGCAAAATTTTTTATGAATGACTTTTTCTCTTAAAATGCAGAATAAGGAAAATTAAAAGTATAGTTAGGTCCATCCGGGGACACACCGTATGTATTAAAACAAAGTTATAGCCACCAAAAATAATAAATATTTCCTTATCAGATCTCTCTCTCTCTCTCTCTCTTGGATATGCCCACCTTAAAATATTTTTATGTAGCCACTTGATTTTTATGTTACTAGAAAAACTACCACCGTGTTATTATCTATTCAAATCTATTAAAAGACGTGTACAGAATATTTTCTCCTGTAGCAAACAACAATGATAAGACAAATTTGTCCCCCGATACCCTCAATGACTCTGTCATTGTTTCGATACGCAACATTAAGCAGGGTAAAATTTCATTTCGTATTGATTAGTAATATCCGGATGGACAGACGTTTGATGGACGGACGTGGCTCTTTCAAGACCCAGAGAACAATCAGGTACAGATGTCGATAATGCAAAGTCATCGCACGCCGAGATGAACTTATGACAAGAAGGTAATCCAAATCAGTCGGCGATCACAAATCATATCAACATGACTGTGACTGATAAAGGATACTGAATCGACGTCGACGACTCGGCATGCATTTGGATTAACTTCAAAGCACCGGCGTTTGATCAAAACAATAATTTAAATAATTTATTGTAATTGCCTGTGTTTGCATAGGCAGGGACATGAACCACGTTGATTTAATAGTTTGTTCGTAGATAACTGTCGCTAAGTAATGCACAGTTTAGGTGTACCGGATACTTGGCTCTGTAACAACGTATTCTTTGTTACATTATATTAATCAGTCTATTTGTACCTTAATTAAATGAAGAGGTAATTTAACAGATGTGCTCATGTGCAGTTTTTTTTATGCCATCGCACCGAATATTATTGAAGTTGGGCAAGATATTTGTTGCGATGGGTATAAAAAAAATTACTAGAATAGAATTGGATATCGGTCGATAAACGTACGGGGTGTATCATAATGGAATGTCGTAAATGAAGGAGCATATTCTGTTATAGTACATTCCAATCATTATTTTAAAAATTCAAAACAAATAATACTAAAAATAGTAGAAAAAATTCAATTTTTCGGTCCAAAAGGACAAACCCTAATAAAAAAGTATCTCTCATTTTCATTTCAAGCAAAAACCACAATTACGTCAAAAAAATCTGAACGTGTCTACAAACGTCTCTACTTTATTTTAGGTCAGAAGCTTAGTTTAGTTAGATTAGTTCTTTTAGTGTTAGGTATTTATTACGGCAATAACGTGTTCTCGTTAGGCTAGGTTAGTGTATTAAACCGGGGGGCAGAAGCTGCTTCTGCCTGCTTGAGCACGACCTAGTGGTTTTCCTGATTGTTCTATGTTTATTATGTTTTGTGCAATTGAATTGTAAGGAGAAAGGAAAATAAACATATTATTATTATTATTATTATTATTAAATTCATGAAACTTCGATAATTCTAAAATTTCCTAAAACACGTTAAAATATTTCATTCGTCAATTTTATGAAATAAACTTTCCATATAACTCCCCTAAAAAATACCGCCCCCATATAATAGCATTCAACGACCCACTCACTTTTGGTACCTCCGATATAAGTCTTAAGTTCATATTCATAAACTTTTTACAACTCATTTTCTATTAAATTTTAACCTTCACTCAAACTCGCGCCCTAACTATTTTATCTATTTCATAACAGACCACATTTCCTAATTAATGTCACGACTTATTCACGTTCCAACGCATCAGAACTCATTTCATTTCAACTCCATATTTACACCCTTCAAACATCGACATGCGAGACAACCCGCGTGCGTAAACAATGATTATACGAGGACGAATCAACTCTCTTTTATTCAATATCTTCTAAACCAAACCCGATTTCAGTTTCATTTAATCACCAAACGAATTCTCTTTCTATTGCCCAAATAATAATGTAATTTTCATTTTAGAATTGCAAAGATGATGCTATATTGCGCAATATTACGCAACCCTCGCCTGCACGGAATGTCGGGAGCCAATTTTCTAGAATAATGGGTGTAAAAACGTTTGTGTTAGACTCATGAGGCACGACAAACGAAACGATAGCGAAACGTATAAAAAGCCGAGCTCAACACGCTTTAGACAAGCCAGTTTCGTCAGTGTAACAGTAACAGTGTAATATAAATCCAGTGCCCGCGCTGCACTTTCTTGGCCAAACCAAGTAAAAAAGAGTTTTAATTTTTAAGTGAATTTTTTCAGACATCTCTAAATAACTTAATCTGCCATCGCGCACCTAATTTCAAGTGAATTTTTGACATTTTAAAGTAAATCTCTATTCGAGTTAAATCTCCCAAGCCGGAATTTGTTCGTTGTCGAAAAATTACCTACTAGTATAAAGAATGATAATTTTATTTTATTTAAACTTTTGTTTTGTTATAATAATAAATATAATTCGTTTTAATCTGCAACAATTACTATATGCTGCTATACCGGGTGGCCACGAGTCAATGTACGCCCCCAATATTTTGGTTGTTTTTGTATATAAAATTTTTTTAAAGATGGCGAAAGCAACCGACAGGGTGAAGCAATTTATCCTGTTCCAACCTTTTTAAATCCAACCCCCCAAAACTCTTTCAACTACTTTCAACTACACGACAAGCCTCAAGGGTCTCTACTAAGCTCATAGCTCTTATTCTAGTGCGTGTTCATAGCACCCAACCGAAGGCTATCTAACTAATAAGGAAAGGCTTGTATGTGTTCACTTGCTCGTCATTGAAATCTACAAAATGGGTAGAACATCCTTTAAAAAATTCCACATTTTTCTCGATATAATTCTGCTACACTTACCGTGCTTTTTATTAAAATACTTAGATACTGTGTCATAACATATATTTTTTTGGAACCGATCAAATAGTTAGATTATTCTTAAAAAGAAATGAGGCTTTTTTAGACATGATGTCACTCTGTCATGTTTACCATATTTTACTAGTAAAATACATAGATCCTGTTTCATAACATGTATTATAATTTTTTGAAATCGATAAAATGGGTTTATCATCCTAAAAAGAATTACATATTTTTTAAAGCATTATATCTAATAATAATAATAATGTACTATTCCAAGAAAATATAATATTTTAACTCCTGTACAACACGGCTTTGGAAAAAAAAATGTCCACGCAAACAGCAGTTCTAGAATTTTTGCAAAAAATTTATGATAATCTAAATAATGACAATAAAACTTTTGGTATTTTTATGGATTTGAGCAAAGCTTTTGACATTGTCAATCATGCTTTGCTCTTAGAAAAACTATGCAAGTATGGTCTAAGAGGAAAATATACAATTGGATATCGTCTTATCTTTCAGAAAGACAACAGTTTGTTGAAATCAACAACGAAAGGTCAGAAAATATGGAAATAAAATCTGGGGTGTCACAAGGATCAGTCTTGGACCCTTATTATTTCTCATATTTGTAAATGATGTAAAAGTATTGATGTATGTATGCTGATGATAATAGTTACTTCGTTATTTGTGTACTGATTGGTCCATTTCTAATGTACCGAAAATAGCAACAAATGCCAAATAAATTTGTTGCCTGGTTCCAACAAAATAAGTTACATTTAAATCCATCAAAAACAGTTTTTATCCACTTTACACCAAGAAATAGTCATATTAAAGAAAGTCAATTATTAAAAATCAACGGAAAATCAGTATAACAAGTATCTTTTTTAAACTGGGAAACGTATGTCAACAATTTATGTAAAGAACTTTCAAAGATTTGCTATGCAATATATGTTCAAGGGAATTTACAAATGACTGCATTGTTTGGTCCTATTATTTTTCTCAATTTGTGTCAAGGTTGTCCTATGGAGTCAGTTTTTGGGAATCATTTAGTTATAGCTGTAGAGTATTTAGAATCCAGAAACGGGTCAAACATGGTTGGTGTCCCTCGCGGAACATCTCTTGTAGAAATATATTTAGAGATCTAAAACTTCTTACCCTATCATGTATATGTTTTAGAAATTCTACTTTATGTAATATGGACGTAATATGGACCAAATATGGACAAATTCACGAAAGCAAAATTTTTGCACAACTATTCCACATGCAGAGGTCGGGATTTATTCCTTGGTGATTCCCTTTCATCACTTAACTTATGAAAACAGCCCATATTATATGGGTGTCAGTTTATTAAATATAAATTTACCTCTAAATCTAAAAAATAACACAAATATTAAACTTTTATAAAGAATATCTCAAACTTCCTAATGGAAAATCGTTTTTACAGTCTGGACGAATATTTTAGTTATTACTAAAAATGTATATTCTTAATATATATTTTTTTGTTTTTATTTTAGTGTTTAGTATTAATATCTTAATTTTATAATATTTATATTCTTTTCCACATTCGAAGACGATTTATTATTTATGTTATTTGTATAACTAATATTTAGCACGTGGATTCACTTTAGGGTTTCTGTCACGAGAATCCCGAGACGGGATTTCCCGGGAATTATGTCACTTTTTATCGTTCCCGTTCCCGGGAAATAACAATCGGAATTTCCCGAACCCGCGGGAATAAAAATAAGTTTTAAAAATATTAAATTTCGTGCTTTCTTCACGTAAATCGATTCTGCGTCCACTGCATCGAGTGAATCATCGTGCGTGCGCGTCGGGCGTGCTCTCACTCATTCGCATTATTTAACATTTTAAAAAGCATTATTTGCCAGAAAAACATAAGTATGATTTTTATTACTTCCACGTCCAGTGGAAGTATACTAAAGCAAAAAATATATATATTTTTTGTTGAAATAGGCTTAAAATGTCATGAAACGTCGAGATTTTAAATTTGAGTAAAAAAAAAAGTTCCGTCGGTCTGTCTGTAACTTTTTTTGCTCTGAAATCGTTTATGATATTAAAATCTGGAACTAGATTATATTTTGATCTAATTCCGTTGCAGGGTTCGGTGATAAATGGGATAAATAAGGATAAATAGGCAAAGCAAGCAGGTAAGAGTCCATAAAATTGCAATTTAGGGCATGTACGAAAAGTTATGATCTGAAATTTTTTTTTGGCATCAGCCACCCCCGCCCCCCTTCCCCACTATCATCCCCAATACCACCCCCATACTATTGAAAGGGAGCAAAAAAAATAAAATGTGATTTAGTGTGTAGACAAGAACGAAACGTCTAAAAAAATGTTTTTGGCGTTAGCTACCCCCTCTACCACCCTCATTGCCACCATCACCCTATTTTTAAAAGGGGGAAAAAAATTAAACTGTGATTTAGTGTGTATACAAGAACGAAACGTCTAAAAAAAATGTTGGCCTTAGTTACCCCCTCTACCACCCCCACCCTATTGTTTAAGGGAATAAAAAATTAAATTGGGGTGTAGTGTGTATACGAGAACCAAGGACTTCTAATTTTTTTTTACACTAGCCACCCTCTCTACCACCCTCACTCTATTATTAAAGGGAATAAAATATTACATTGGGATTTAGTGTGCATAAGACTTGGATACAAAATCTGGATGTGGAAGTAGGTAGTGATTCCCTGAACAGCTTTTTTTTTAAAGAAGAGTTTTTATTTTGTTTCGTATTTTGCTATTATATATATATATATTTTTTATAAAAGTTTAAAAGTGTTTTTTACGATTAAGAAGAAGAAGAAGAATTTGGTTCCGAAGAATTTCTATTTTATGTTATTTCGTTATTGTGTCATTTCCGGCAGTTAGTCTTTTTAATTATAAATAAAACAAAACAAAACTGACGGATTTATTTTTTGACCAAAGGAAAAAAAAGAAAACAAACATTTAAAAAATTAATATTTGAATAGCGTGGCGTGACATTTTGAAACAAAAAATGTTTTTCAAAAAATATATGAAAAATTTATTATTTCCCGGAAATCTCGGGATTCCCGGGAACGGCAATTATTATTTCCCGATTCCCGGGAATGAAAAAAATCACTTACAGTGGATTTCGTCTTTTGACGAATCCTATGCCTCTTTTGTGCTATTTTGTACTGGTCCAATGGAAAATAAAATTATTATTATTATTATTATGTATTATTTTGCTGTCCGAATGACGGGAAACTTTTATTACGTCGCAACAGTTGAATCAGTCGGTTCTATCATTGGCCATATGTGCGTGCTTTCCTTAACTTTAAATTGTTACAACAGCCTGTACTTCCTTCGCAATATTGCCGATGAAAGGTATGGGAAGTCGAAAGCCAAAGTTGAGCTAGAAGATACAGGTGGTACAAATTGGTAATGCGATTCCCAGTGGTATGGTTGTTTCACTATGCCTTTGAATATTAGCGTGACCAATAATCCGTACAACGACATGGCAGCTATTACACGTACTCCATTTCTCATATCATTGACAGCCGTGCCATTTCAGTTTACTACTTTACCATGAACAAACTCAAGTGACTCAACTAATGCTAGTTTTATTTACGTAATTTTATACAACGATTCTCTCCTGTTTTTGCGTACTATACGATGTCAATATTATGTCACATCTTACAAAATACACATGCTTATACAGGGTGTTCCTGTTTTAAGTAGGCGAAGTCAGTGAATGATTCTGAACAAGAAAGTTTACGTGAACATAAGTCCATAGTTGTGTTTGCAATGATTTCGATTAGTTCGTTAGGTGCAGAGTAATTCACTGATTCGTGGAAATTTGTCCTGGATTCCGAAACTATCGGTCAATAGAAGGGATGTATGACGTATATTTATCGATAAGAGGGTTGGAATTTTCATCGCTGAAATATTATAGTTACAATTTACATCAGACAAATCATATCAAAACTAGTGAACATTCCTGGGTTGTTATGCAATTGCGTAATTCAATAAGTTATGACGTATATAGATAGATCGGTTCAATTTCTGCAGTGCCATTTTATTGAATGAATTATTAAAGGTTACATTTATTTGAAAACGTCAAAAAATCATATCTCCTAATCTTTAAGTCGAAACCACGTTAAAACGATGTCAGAAAAAATTACATAGGATCGTTGTTGTGGGACATTAAATTTTCTCCAAAAAAATTCTTACTTAAATTTCTCTGATTATAAAATAGAATAGAATGGAATGGAGTGGACTGGACTGGACTGGACTGGACTGGAATGGACTGGAATGGAATGGAATGGAAGGGAAGGGAAGAGAGGAGAAGAGCATAGGATAGAGTAGAGTAAAGTAGAGTAGAGGAGAGGAGAGTAAAACAGAACAGAACAGAATAGAAACTTATTCATGCCATACATATATTAGCAATGTTTGTATACGTCAAATAAGATAGTAAAGGTAGTATTTTTTTTTTTGGCTTTGGGCCATGAACCATGCAGCCAGTTACTAATAGTTTAATAATTCCTAAAAATAAACCTAGCACAAATCAACGAGATTGAATATGAAAAAACGAGGGGAATTGACGGGGACACACACTTCTCATCCAGGGGTCGATCAGGACATTTTTATAGTTCAGACAGCACAAGGGAGACCTCGGAAATTAGGGGAAACTAACATGAGGAAAGACACCAGGTATACGAGATTAACTAAAGGTAGTATAAAATATGAAAGTGTAAGTATACAAAAACATAAAAAAATAATGTAAAAACACACTAAAGTGCAATATGTTTAAGTTAAAAAATTAATAAAAACACAATCATAAAAAAAAAAGTATAACACGTATAGGGAAATAATATATACGCACATATACAAATATATATATACACACATACATATACATAAAATTATCAAAAATCCAACAACAGTTAATACAAAAAGCCACAATATACAACTTATTAGACAGACGATAAATTAGGTAAGGAATTAAAATAATCAAAATATTCGTCATATGTATAAATAATCCGTCATATTTTTAATTTTTTGTTTAAACATGTTTACACTCATATCGACACTTTTAAAGTCATTAAGTAACACTTTGAACATTTAAATGATTGGTATAAGAAAGAGTTTTGCGATTTGTCTTAGTCTATATTTTGGTAATCTTAAATTTGTTTTCGTTCTGGTATTGTGGTAGTGCATGTCCTCCTGCTTGGTAACTTGGTCACTTTTTAATTTTTTAATATGACACAAACACACCACCACAGAAATTAGACAACCCCCAATTCCAGAAGCCAGGGCTTGTGCGGAAGGGGGTTACATATTGACAAAACGCGGACATACAACCATTTCCTCCGACAGTGCCAATGCCGGAGCCAGGATTCGAACCCGGTGGTGCGATGTCCGTGTGATTAATCGCGATTGCCACCTAGCGCCTTAACCCACTCGGCTATCGATCAGACCTATCCTATATGAAACAAAACGGCAGGGTTAAAATATGAAAGACTTTTGAAGAGCGGTTTACAATGATCGTCATAATGAGCATCCGCCATTATTCTTACGACTTTTTTTTGCAATTTAAAATTTTTATTTAAATGGCATGATGATCTCCATATTAATCCATATGCCACTGTACTGCGGAAAATTGCAAAATAAGTCACTCTTAAGCAATATATTTTTGTTTTATTGATAAGTTGCCTTATTACGTAAATGGAAGTTGATAGCCGTTTCGATAAGTTTTGAATATGGGATAAAAAATTTAACGACATATCCAAATGCACACCAAGGAGTTTAATAGGTAGGTTCAACGTGTTTTTCATTATTTTTTGTTGAAAATTGGAAAGTTGGATTGAATGACAGATCATTAATATAGTTGAGAAACATCACAGGACCTAGGACAGACCCCTGTGATACCCCGTAATTTGCATTGGAAAATATGGACATTTTACCATTATATTTAATACATTGTTGACGGTCTGCAAGATACGATGTAAATATACTTAAGGCATTTCCTCTGATCCCATAATAATCTAATTTTTGTATCAAAACACTATGGTTAACAGTATCAAACGCCTTGGACATGTCATAAAATTTAGCAGAGCACAATTTTCGCTCCTCAAATGCTCCTATAAAGTTTTCATACATTTCATATATTATTAAACTCCCCTTTTTTGTGTATAGGAGTAACTTTTTTGAAAATTTTGAAAATATACAAAAAATTCATAATTATATGGAAAATGCGAATGGCTTTTCCTTTCTCTCTAAATTATAAAATTACATGTTAGCACTATCATATTACAATTTTTAAGGTTTTCAAGGAACAGTTTTTGATGCTGTGAAGAGTGTTGGATATTAAATTAAAATTCAACGTGATTTAGTTAACTACCCAGTTAGTGAATAAAAATTGTGACGCTGTTCACCCATAAATCCCGATTAAATGAGCTTTTTAAAATTCATATTAGTAAATAAAACTTTACAAATGTTAATGTCTGTGTCTGCATTTAAAATTTACGTATCTATAATACATATATCAATGGGATGGAATAAAAATAAACTATGATCATGGCAATATAATTTGACAAAACATGGCTACATCCACAATAACAAATCAAAAATATCGAATACTATCATCCGGTCTAATGGCAGTAAATAACCACATAATTTCAATAAAAAGGAAATGTAAAAATCAAAATTTATAACCAAATCTTCGCACTTCGTTGCACGCAGCTAGTGACAGTAAACAATTGCCACTAAAATATATATCGTAGTAGCCCATGGATTGATGATGGAAATGGAATGATATGGAATTTGCGAATTAGGAGTATTTAACATTAATAACTGTAATTGGGTTAGCGACCGTGCGAATTTATTTAATGTTTCATAATCACGACAATTTATATGTGACTTTTGTACTACATATGAATCATATATCACGTGAAAATCACAAATCAGGGACGAATGTACGCAATTCGGTACATATCAATTCGAATAAGCTTAGGCTTATTAAAGTTAGCTGTATTAACTCAGAATTAGTGAAGATCGTGCTGAAATCTAAAACAAAATTGTATACTTCTCAATACAGAATAAGTGCAGACTTAACAAAAATGCAACAGGATCAGTGGAGAAAAGCGACTTGAAAAATAAACAAGAGGGCGGTGAGCAGATTAGGTTTAATAATGGCGTACCTAAAGTTACATCTGTTAAAAGCAGAGAAAAAAACGCATGTTAACCCCATTACAAGCTTACCATCAAAATGTTGGTGGTTTGCGTACTAAGCTCATAGATCTACAAAATGCAGTTTTATGTTCTCATTATGATGTCATAATTTTAACCAAAAGCTGGTTAACCAACGATATTGGGGCTCTGAACTGAATGTAAAAAATTACGTTGTGTTTCGTGTGAACCGTAATCCTCATAATAGTAATAAAGTAAGGGGTGGAGGAATACTTATTGTAATTAAGAATCACATAAAAGCTAGATTTATTAAGTTGTCTGTAGCAGTGTCGAGCAGTTATATTTATTGTGCAGCTATAATAACATAGAGTTTATTATTGGCGGCGGGGTTTATATCCCTCCCCAATATTCGGCTGATACTTATAGGCTCCCTGCGAATCTTTGGAGGAAATTGTTAGAGAATTTCCGGGACACATACTGATGGTATTTGGTGACTATAATCTACGTGAGGCCTCTTGGAGCAATGATGACTATGGTGCAAATGTTAACTGCCCTCAAGGATCCTCAGTATTATACTTAGCTCAATAACATAACATCACAGGTAATTACGATCCCCTTTATCCCGGAAGGCTCTAGAAGAGCCTTGTGTGGGAGGAGACTACACATTTACAGACAAGGGACACACACCCAATATCCGTGTAGAGTGGAAAATCCCTCTCACAGTATTTTCCACTGCCACGACCGGGAATCGAACCCGGAACTTTTGAGTGAGAAGCAAGTGCGCTCACCTCTCGACCACCAGTCATACGATACGATACAATGTTTAGATTACTTGCATATGTATCAGGTGAATGTATCCCTAATGGTAGAAATCTGGCCGATCTAATATCTCGCGGCCTATATTCAGAGCAAATGAATGTTACAAGCTTATGGTGGAATGGACCTGTATGGTTAGCTAATAGTAACATTGAGAATACTCAACTAGAAGTTCGAGCTGTAGCAAATATTGCGACGCTTTCTGATAAGTGGGACATATTTTCCAGATATTCATGCTTAAATAAATTAAAACGTGTCACTGCTTATTGTATTAGATTTATAAGTAACTTGGAAAATCCTGAAAATTACGGGTCCTCTTACAGCCTTAGAACTTAAAATTTTATTAGAAAAAAATAAGCCCATAGAATCTAATAGTCCTTTGCTTTCACTTAACCCTTTTTTGGATGAAAATCAAATTTTAAGAGTTGGAGGTCGAATTGAACAATCCAATTTTAATTATTCTAAAACGCACCCAATAATTTTACCTGTTTCACATCAGTTAACATACCTTGTTGTAAAAATTGAGCATTTGCGTTTGTTGTATTGTGGGGCAAATCTTTTATTAGCCTCCTTACGAGAAAAATATTGGTCAATTTCAGGCAAAAATATGGTAAAAAAAATAATTTACCAATGTATAAAATATTTTCGTGCTAAACCGAAATTTAATAATTCAATTATTGGCAATTTACAAAAATCGCGGTTAGAACCCGCTCCGCTCCTCCTTTCTATAACTGCGGTGTAGATTACGCTGGCCCTATCCTAATTATGAATAAAAAATGCCGGGGTTGCAAACCAATAAAGGCATATATTTGTATTTTTGTATGCTTAGTTACCAAAGCTGTCCATCTCGATTTGGTCATTTAACTCAGCACACAAGCATTTCTAACGGCTTTGCGGAGATTCATATCAAGGCGTGGACAACCTTTAAGTATTTATTCTGATAATGGCACTAATTTTGTAGGTACAAATTCGAAAATAAACATTTTTTTATGCAATAAAGAGAATCGAGGGCACTTGATAAAATCACTAAGTGAAATTAATACAACTTGGCATTTTATACCTTGTCGATCTCCCAATTTCGGTGGCCTACGGGAAGCCGGTGTAAAATCAGTCAAGTTTCATTTAAAACGAGTAGCTGGTACTACCAATTTAGCCTTTGAGGAATTTTATACCCTTCTAACACAAATTGAAGCAGTTTTAAATTCACGTCCACTAAATCCTTTATCCTCTGATGTTAATGACCCTGAACCTCTTACCCCTGCACACTTTTTGATTGGGAGGAGAATTACGTCTGCACCTCATGATAACCTGCTAGAGATATCAACTAATCGATTAATCAAATACCAGCATATGCAAAAAGTTACCCAACATTTTTGGCAACGATGGTGCGAGGAGTACATATGTGAATTGCAAGCGAGAATGAAGTGGAAAAAGAACCACGATACAATGTTAAAAATTGGAGTTTTAGTCATCATAAAAGAAGACAATCTACCACCATCTAAATGGCAACTTGGACGTGTTATTGAACTTTATCCCGGTAAGGATGGGATAACCAGAGTCAAAAGTGTGTGTTCTACCCATTTATGAATAGACTGATAATATTTTGTGCTAATTTAAGCCATAGTGTAAAAATGACATTACATACTTATATTTGAATAAATATATCCATAGTCTAGTTGAAAGCATAGCCTTTCAAGGCGGGCGGTTCGCGCTGCATATATATAATATAAAAAATCGATAATTTTTATGCAAATTGTGAAGTACTGACCTGATTACTAATTAATAATACCTGCCAATATTTGTGAATGTTAAACCTTTTAAATAAGTTTTTATTAGGGTCTGCGTACCTTCATCTAACAATATTTGTTCATGTTACTTTCATTTCTATTTATTATGCATCAGTATTTATATTATTTGCAGCCCTCTATTTAGATTTATAACAATTTAGGAGAAATTTGTAATATAGCTATTATCCCATTGCAATTAGGGAAAACCAATGTACCTATTGCTACCCCATGTCTAGATAGGGGTATTAGAGACGAGTTATGATTTCACTTTATATTTTGTGAGTCCACTTTTAGATTCTGAACGAGAAACACTATCTAGATACACACTTAAACTTGTAAATTACCAATATCTGTATATATTGTAAATATACATGTAGATATTAAACACCGTTTTGGAATAAACTATCGTGTTTATTTCAATTTCTACCAAAGAAACAACAAACTTCAGATGTGGTGCAGCAGCACAACCAGAGTGATTTAACCAACAATGACCACAAATGTACAAATATTTTTACTTAAAAATCGGTACGATGGTTATGTTCAATAAGAAGTATTTTTTCTTCCTTTTATTAAAATCTACTATTTCAGAAATAGAATCAAAAATGAAGTTTTTTTAGTTCTTTTATCGCCTTCTTCAAAATATGCCCATTCCACTGTCCATTTAGAGCGATCGGCGATAGAAATAACAAGTATTTTGTAGTAAACGCCTGTCCCATTACACGCTGCGATACCAACCAGTTTCAACTGAAAATTCACATTTATTCCCATATTGATCCTTGTTTCGCCCCATTATCTTTCGTGCGGGACAAAAAGAGAAACGACTAAAATGTTTTTTTTTCACTGCACGGCTTTACAAAGCGTTAGTAGAGTTAGCACTTTGTCTTATTGGACTTCATCTCGTTTGGTTTTAGAGCGTACGGGCACTGGAAATACTTGAATGTGCTTTTCTACTCTTCATTATAAAACACAGCGATGTATTTCACGAAAATGGGACTACATAACACTATATAAACCCTCGCTGACCATAATAACATACCCGCCGTGATTGGACGAACGCAATAGACCACCGAAATGATCAGCATAATAGCCGCGCGGATCAATTCCACTTCTTTAGATGAATTAAAACGACTAAATACATTATTCGAATTGGGGTTCAATCGCACCTATAAAAAAATATTGTAATATTTTTTGCTGTGTAAGAAAAGGTTATTTTATTATTATTTTGTTAATTTATTTATTAAACGGGTTCATTTTCTTGTTTTATTAATCAAGATGTGCTGGATGTAGTTCTGTTGATTTATTTCCCAGTGACAAGGCGTTTATACAGGGTGAACCATTAAAAATAGGCCAGGGGTACATTTTTGGGCCAAAATATGAGGATATAATTGAATATGCTTTAGTAAAATGTAGCTGTGAAAAAAGATACAGGGTGTCAAATTTAAAATTATTTTTTCGTTTTTTTGCAATAGCTCAACAACTTCTTAATTGATTTTCGCCAAATTTGCTAGAGGAACTTTTTTTATTCTAAGAAACAATAATTTATGTACATCACGTTAGATCATAGAGGGCGCCGCAGAACCTGTATCTGATGATGATTTCTTTTATTTATTTTTTTTGACGAAACGTCGTGGTACTTTTCACCAGAAAATCTGATGAGGGCGTCATTTCCACGCATAAAAGGTACACTTGGTAGGTTGAACTTGATAACTCCAACCGTTTTCGAAGAAAGTGCCGTTAAATATTTCAATAATTTTTTGAAAGACAAATTCAAATTTAATGAAACAAAGTGTATTGTTTGTTTGTTAACAATCTATCTCAGACGCGGTTCAACCCGAGAACCTAGTATTTTTCATATATATATATATATATATATATGAAGTGTTGTTGTACTTCCGGGTGCTCTCCCGCGTCGATGGTCGACTCCTCCAGGAGTCACGGTTGTCTAAACGACGTTTCGGCAGAATCTCATCTGCCATCTTCAGGTTCTCACTGAAAGCTGCCTACTGCTGCTCCCCGTTGCTCGAACTGAACTGACGTTCCCCGCGTTGTGCGGCTCCTTATATATGCTCCAGTCTAGGGCGCGCCTGCGCGTTTGGCTACGTGTTACCGGTCCCCCACCACCTGTGGTAGGCATGGCGGGCGCCTGAGCCAACCCGACAAGTGGCCTCGCTGAAACGTCACACTCCACGTGACTTCTCGCCGGTGGTCGGGCATCCTCGTGTCCGATCGGTGCCGCAGAATACCGTGGTTCTTCTTGATTGGTCCACGCTCGGCTCTGACTCCTCGTGATAGGTCCATTTCGGGTAGGTTGCTGTGCTTCTTCACTATTTGTCAATACTTGAACATGCCTCCTCGTGATTGGTTCGTCCATGGTGGATCGTCGTGTGTTCTCGGTTACATATTCTCCCACAAGAGCGGGCTTCCAGGAACTGGGCAATCTCTGCGTATCATCTCGTTTATTAAGATTTTGTGGTCTTTTTTCAATCTCTATGGCCTCTCTGGTAATGCTTGACCTATAATGCTCGATATTAGCTACTGTTCTGGTGTTGTCGAAGTCTATTTTGTGTCCTGTGGATTTTACATGCTGTGCTAGGGACGATGTTTCCTCATCTTTTCGTACTGCATTCATATGTTCTTCTTTTCTTACACTAATACGTCTGTTGGTCTATCATATGTATGATTTGTTGCAATCTTCGCACGGGATTTCGTATACTCCTTGATTTTCTAGGGTAGTTTTTGATTTTGGATTACGGAGGACTGCACTGATTTTTCGGTCTGTTTTAAATATTGTTTCTATGTTATGTTTACGTAGGAGTTTGCCAATTTTATCTGTCGTCCCTTTCACGTAAGGTAGATATGCCTTTGCTACTGGTTTCTCGGTTTCCTCCTGGGTTTTTGTCTGTATGGCCCCAGCGACTTTTGTATTGTGTACTTCGAAAATCCATTTTTCATTAGTGCTTTCTGAAGTGAAGACATCTCTTCGTTGATATGGTTGACGTCTGTCAACCTCTGAGACTAGAGTCTCTACTACTGAATTTAATTGTGCTGGATGGTGATGTGATGCCGCATTTAGATATCTGTCCGTGTGAGTGGGTTTTCTGTATAATGTGTGACCTAGTATCCTATCTTGTTTCTTTTTCACTAATACGTCTAAAAATGGAAGCTTGCCTTCTGTTTCTACCTCCATGGTAAATTTGACCTTGTCGTGAATGCTATTCAGGTGGTCTAAGAAACTATTTAGTTGTTCTCTTCCATGAGTCCAGATTACGAATGTGTCGTCCACATATCTCAACCAAAGTTTTGGTTTGAGTGGTGCCGTTTGTATTGCACGAACTTCTAGGTCCTCGATGAAGAGATTAGCGATGACTGGAGATAACGGTGAACCCATCGGTGCACCTTCCGTTTGCTTGTAGCGCTGGTCATTGTATATAAAGTATGTGTTGTTTAAACAGTGTTTAGTTAGGCTAAGAATATGCTCCTCTGGATGATACTTTCGTTTGACCAATTCAAGTGACTCCTCTATTGGTACGTTAGTGAATAGTGACACTACATCGAAGCTCACTAGAATATCTTCAGGTTGGACAGTCTCGTTGTTTAGTAACCCGATAAAATGTTGTGTTTCACATAAGACGTTGCTTTTTCCGCTAGTGGCTGCATCTGTCTAGCCAGATATCTCGCTAACTCCTGTAACGGTGACCCTACAGAGCTAACAATAGGTCTTAATGGGGCTCCTTCCTTATGGATCTTGGGTAGGCCATATAATTTTGGACACCTTGAAGATTTCTCTCTCTTTATAATCTGGTTTTTCACTTGATCGTAGATAGGGCTGGCTTTAATTTTGGATTTGGTGATCTTCTCCAGGTACGTAGTGGGATCTGTTGTAATCGCTTGGTATGCGGTGTCTTCCAGTAGTTTTTCTATTTTACTGTGGTAGTCCTTGCTATTCATTACTACAGTGGTATTGTCTTTATCTGCTGGCAAGATTAGGATGTCCTGGTTTTGTCGTAATGCTTTCAATGCCCTTAATTCGTCACGCGATATATTTCTCTTTGGTGCTCTTGCTGCTCTCAGTATACGTGATGCATCTTGGCGTATAGTTTCAGCTACGTTGTTATCCATATTATAAATTGCTGATTCTACTCCACAAATTATATCTTCTACTGGAATACGAGCTGATGCGATTGCGAAATTAAACCTCTTGGCTAGGACATTTAAAGCGGCCTCATCAAGAGGATAGTTGGACAAGTTGTGGATCACACTTGTGGGTTCCAGCGGCTCCACTTTCTTAACTGGCTTCTGTTGGAGTTGGAGGCGATCAAATTTCCTCTTCTGTTTCTCCGTACGTAAGATAACGTCATTCTCGGCTCGAAACTCTGCAAGTTGGTCGATAATAGTCCATAATGTAGGATGGATGATACTACTCAAATATAGGTGCTGTCTATTTCCTATCCAATATGCGTCTCGGATCATGAATGGATTCCCTAAGTAATGCGAAGCTGGTTCGTCTGAGAATCCTTTTAGTATGATGGTCATTTTTATGGAACGTCAGCTGCACACATTTTGGAACGATGTTTTCATCTCTGTAGCGTTGTAGGAATGTAAGGTTGCAAAGAAGTTTCCCTCTTTTTGACCTCAATTTTTCAAATGTTATATAGTTTGTTTGGATCGCTTAAAATAATATAATACTTTCAACGATTTGTACAATATTAGTAGTATTTATATATTATGGTTATTTATTCATTATCGTTAAAACTTGACAATTAAATACAGTTCCACAAGAAAAACGTTAGAAAAACGTCTATAGTAAGTGTATCTAACAAACAACGTCTGACAGTACATAGATGAATTTACTTATAAGTCGCTGACAGAACGTTATAAAAACGTTGTAATATGTGTCGAAATACAGGTTAAATCCCAGGACGGTGATTCAACGTCAAAATACAATCAATCAACGGTCGGTAAACGTTAATTATAACGTTTTTTAAACGTTTTTGCTCTCTTCGGGTTAAGTCGTTGCTTTTATTTTAATCGAATCTGATGGAAATTGGCCAATTGACCCAATATAACTTTGACGAATAAAATCTTGTACAGGTTTAAAAATTAGGAATAAAATCAATAAAAATTAAAGTGAGAGGCCATAAATAGTTTCCAACGCTGTACCCTTTTCAGTCTAAAAGAAATCAATATCTAATTAATTTTAATATTTAAATCAATTCCAAGGATAACAATAAATAATTGATACAACAGCTGTTGGTATTTCATTGTTTATTATCATAATTGTAAAACAATATCAATTACTCGCTGCTAATTATCACACTACTTATACCATTAGTTTAATAACTGTAATTACTGACCAACTGTTATTAATAGTTTTCTGTAAATTTAATTGGAGATGTGTTATTTCAATATCAGGTATTGATGGCTATTGGCTTTGACATCACCGCTTTGTATGCACATGTGAATCTATCACTAAACACAACTTATCCTTGTTATTTTTTATGTTTCTCACGAAATGTTATTTCATTTCCTACAATATAATAGTCTAAATGTATATATAAAGATGATGCAAAGCTATATGAGTACATAATATCTTCACTTTCAATGCGATGGAAGGGATCGACCAGCTCAGCTTACAGAAAGTCATTTAACTATTGCCGTAAATTTCGTATAACAAGTATTTGTACGATGGCTCTGAAGGGCCATGATCAAAACATTTTTCCAAACGTCTTATTAAAATGTCGCACTGCAATATTTTAAGTCGCAATGCCTGTTAAAAAGTTGCACTGCGAATTATAAAGTCGCACTGCGAATTATAAAAACACACTGTGTGATTTAAAGTTGCATGGCGAAACTCAAACAATCGCGTATGCACAAGGATCCAGGGTCCAGATTGTCATCTGCGTGTACGCTACGAGCTGGGTGGATTTGTTGATAAGTGTCTTTGCCCAGCGGCGGAAATTAGGAAACTTTAAATATATTAGAATGCTTGATTTGGCCAAGCTAGCAATTCTGGACGAGATGTCATCAACTTCGTATACAGAAGTTTACACTGCTTTGCTTTTATATTTAACGATTCCTGTATTAGTAGCTTTAGCCAAGAGGTAATTTTCGAAATTGAAATTACTTAAAAAGTACTTAAGGAACTTTTTATTACAAGAAAATTTGACGAATTTAGCCATAGTTTCCATTGAAAATGAAACGGCCCGAAGTATATAGATATCGACCGATATATCCAATATTTCGCCGAAACCAAAGCCAGGAAAGTAACTATTTCTTTGGCATTATTTTCCAAATAATATTAATAATTTTTCTTTGGCGGATGCAATTTTACGAGCCATGATGTTAATGTCGTCTGCGTACGCTGCGAGCTGGATGGATTCGTTGATAAATGTGTTTGTCCCTTATACGCAAACATTTATTTGCAGTGCAACTTTAAATCTCACAGTGCGTTTTTAAAATTCGCAGTGAAACTTTTTAACAGGCACTGCGACTTAAAATATTGCAGTGCGACATTTTAATAAGGCATTTGGAAAAATGTGTTGATCATGGCCCTTCAGAGCCATCGTATATTTGTATTGCGTTATAGCCCAGTTGTCAGATATTAGTTTTGATGAAAAGTCAGAATTAATTGTTACCTCCCAAATTTTTTCATGAAAGGCTAGTTTTTTGCTAGTAGAAAGTGACTCAAAAAAGTTTACCAAAATTTACCTCTCTAAACCCATATAAACAACCCTCTGAAGTGGAAAAATTCAGCTTTTTGCTAATATCTCGAAAAATAATAATAAAAAAAAACAGATAGCACCACGTGAAAGAGCGGGAAATTTTACATAAAAATAGTATAAAAGTATTTTTAAAACAATTTTTCCCTTAGCATGAGAAATTATTACAGTTCGCTCAATATTTCAAGCGCGTCGTACAGGAAAATGAAGCATTTATCGACCGCCGCTACATATAAAGACAATTTGTACCCATTAAAACGAAAAAAAGAAAGAAAATGGTAGCATTTTAAAGGGGAAGAATTCAGCTTTCCAACGGTATACTTACTTTTAATTTTTATAATTTCTATTTCTTATAAATTACACGAGAAAGTTAAGCTTTATCATTTTTTTCCACTTAAAACGTAAATATTAGATAAATTACTAATTTAAAAAAAATTCTTGCAGATATAGCTTGTTTATACCTTAAACTTCGATCTAAGATTAATTTTAATGCTCTAAAGTATCCAGGGTAAAAAAATAAGTTTTAAATCAATGGTATTTTTTCCATTATTTAGGGTTCGGAAATTTTCACTTCTAAACTTGTCTAAAACTGTCAAAAAGGGCTTGTAGATAAAAAAAAAAATTTTTTTTAACTACAACCCTTTTTCGACCTGAAATAATTTGTCATGCTAAGAGACAAATTTATTTTAAAAAACTTTTATACAATTTTTATGTAAAATTTCCCGCTCTTTCACGTGGTTTTAATATTACTATTTTTTAAGATATTAGCAAAAGAATGAATTTTCCCGTTTCAGAGGGTTGTTTACAAGGGTTCGCGAGGGTAAATTTTGGTAAACTTTTTTGAGTCACTTTCTACTAGCGAAAAACTAGCCATTCATGAAAAAATTAGCGAGGTAACAATTAATTTCGACTTAACTGGGCTATTATCCAAATGACTAAAATAGATATCTAGTACAGTAAACGAACGAAATGGCATGGAAAATTTTGGATACTTTGGGATATTTGGACCCTTTATGTAAAAACATGCTCTGATCATGAGAAAAATATTTAAAAAACTCCAAACATGTCGCAACAGATCCTTATATACACATATATGTATATTTTTAGCAAAAAATGCAAATATCTCGTAAAATAAGCATTTTTTTGAAAAAATACAACAATAAAAAGTGTTTAAAATCACATTTTCCATATGACCATGGTATTAGATTTGCAATTTTCCCTTTAGTTTTCCGGAAAAACGGAAAAACTAACATGGTAAAGTATATACGATTGGAATTGAAACCGTATAAAAACTAAAAGCCGGCAAAAACAGTCGGCATCTCTTTATTGTACATGGGCGGAGGTAAATAGAAATGCTTATCATAACAAAGATTTTCGGGCGTTATTATATTATCCTCTGTTTCAAATGGTCTCCAGAAAGCCATGGTAAATTAGTAAATAATTAAAATATTTTACCTTTTATACAGTAGTAAATATTTATAAATATGAACAGTAACTAACTAAACTCCTACGCTTGATATTATAATAGGTATTTATGCGCTGCACTGGCACATAGACAGCACGATATTAGACTTCCACGTTCCAAGATAAAGAAACGATTTACGAGTTTTTTTGTGCTAGTAGGCCTGTCCGTTTTATTACCTTTAAACCAGTGCAGTCGTAGATGGTTCATTCAGGCTGATTACATTGCCAGTCTCGGACTCGCCTGCACAGTTTCAACTACCGTTCGAATCTCAATACCATTGCCAAATATATAGGACAAAATATCAAGTTCAGTACGCACGGTCCTGCGCTTTAAAACTGACCAGTTTCAATTCCAATCGTATATACAATATATTAATTCTCCATTTTCTCGAAAAATAATATACTATAAACAGCGTTAAATATAATTTTAAATGCTTTTTGTTCTCATAAATTTTTGGAAAAAACACATAGATAGCAAGATAATCAAAGAAAACTATAAATATATGTTTTTCCGTTTTTCCGAAAAACTAAAGGGAAATTGCAAATCTAATACCATGGTCATATGGAAAATGCGATTTTAAACACTTTTTTACACTTTTTACGAGATATTTGCATTTCTTTCTAAAAATATATATACACTGTGTCCCAAATTAGGGGTGCATGCATTGCTATATCTGTTATTATTTAGAGATAGAGAAACGGTTAAATGGGCACTTTTTTGAATAATTTTGTGACCGTCTCGATGCCGTTTTAAAACTTCCCGTATCTGCCTAATTTGATGACTGGTGATATTTTAATAAGTACATTGTTAGGACACTTTTTAAGGTGCTTTCGTTGACGTTACCAAAAAGTTTCTACCGTCATTTGTTTCTCAGTTAATGCCACTAACTTTGTTTTTCTTATGGGCGCCATATTGGATTTCTTGTATGTTCAATAATGCTCTTAATTCCCCTTTCAATGATATATCACAATGCCAGGAAAAAATTATTTACTGGTGTAAAATATGAAAAAATTAAGTTTTCTGAGTAGGCTATGAAGAAAATTTATTTTAAAATAATTCGATTTTATTAACTTCAACTTAAAATTAAAACACATTTAAATGAGTTGTTGAATTGATTTGCACCGTCCAAATAAAGGAAAATAATGATACTATTTTTTCTAATCGTAGGTGCATGGATCTTGTAACCATGAATGTTTAATTGACACTTCTTGTTGTCATAATTGCTGTTTTTTTTATTACTAGTGCGCAAATGTGCTGCAAGTTCTTGATATTACTTTATCACATTCTCCACAAATAATAAACAAATTTAAAAAGTTTTCGTTGGTATAATTTAAACATGCTGGCATTTTTTGACATAAGATAATGACTGATTGTTTCTAATCATAGCTATTTTGATGAGATGATTACAACAATTCATGAATTTCTAATAATATCGCAAATATTTCAAAAAGTTGTAACTTTAACCCCCACAATGCTAATATCAGAAAAAGGGGAATTCAATTTTACACAACTTGACGTAAAAAATACAGGGTGTTCCATTTGACCTAAACAAGTTTTCGCGAAAAACAGAACACTTGGTATGATATTATTGAATTTATTTCACTTGTAGAATGTAGTTCTCCTTGTGTTCTTTTTACGTGACAAGAAGCAAATGAGAATCTTTTACACGAACAAAGTTATAACGGTTCTTGCAAACCATTGCACCTGTCAAATTTTCTATAAAATGCCAAATATCTCTGAAACGGCTAGGTTTAGGTATAGGATATGCTACATATTTTCGACTCAGAATTTTATGCTCTTTTCGAAAACCCTAAAACATATAGGGTGTTCCATTTAAAATAAGCAAGTTGGTATCGACTTCCGGTATAAGCGGAAGTGCCAGCTGCTTGTAATTATTTTAGTTGGATTGGCCACACCGACACTAGTAATTATCTAAATTTTCAAAATTTTCTGATGCGTACTTTTCTCTATATCGATCGACTCAGTTCCCGGTGAGACACCCTGTATAAGAACATGTTGTGACATGTTTCGATTTTTTTAGTATTTTTCCCGTGATCAGAACATCTTTTTACATAAAGGTTCCAAATATCCCAAACTATCCAAAATTTTCTCATATAGCTGCCATTTTGACCTTCATTTACTGTAGTAATCTAAAACTTCTGCCGAACGTCTCATCCTTTTTTAACCTTCGTCAGCTTTCTTGTTGACTATTATTTTGAACTAGCAATTTTTTTAGCTAAAGGTTGCTTTTATAAACGCATGCCTCTTGACGTTCCGCATACCTGATCAAACGACTGGCCCAATACACTTGCCGCTTGGGATTTATCTAAAAAATTTTCCACATGACATCGAAAACAAGTCACCTGTTGTACAACCTGACCCACCGCAATTCCAACTTTCGTTAATCATCTCATTTAATGAAGCGGACCTAATTAAATATGATTCTTTCCTTAATTAAACAATAAATTAACATCAACAAAGCATAAACATCAATATCAATCATTTCTTTGTTATTTTAACCTGCCCGTGACTTCCTATCTCGATTGATACATCAAAGATAGAGGCACCGCCTATACTAATAGCCAGCCATTTAAATGTAACTCTATGATTAAAACTGTATAGCCCTGATTGATTTGCACGCAATTCTAATAATGCATGGCATAGTTATTTCGACAATGATTGATGTTAAAATATGCATGAAAATACGACGATGATAAAAACATCCGATGAGCTCCGGATGATTTGATACACGAACATATTATTAATATCAACAATTTCACAACATAGTCTGTTACCGCATACATCATAGGCACCTGAAATGTGTTTGAGCATGGCCTCGTCAAGGCCAAAGTGATGGCTAGTGTTCTCAGGATGTAATTAACCAAAATCAATGTTTCTTTTTTGCATTTTCAGTCATTGCTGTATCTAGGGAAATAATAATGAAATATTAAATAACGAGAAAAAATTTATCAAAGAGGTTCTAGTACAAAATCAATATCCTGAAGCCTTTGTTGATAGAGTTTTCATAAATGTTGAAAATAGGGACAATCAGGTACGACAAAAACATGAACGTCATTATACAGCAATAATTCCTTATGTATACGGACTATCGGAAAAGCTACGCCGTATAGGTGACAAATTTGATATTAGGACGATATTTCAAACGGGGAACACTTTAAGATCTATTTTAACAAAAACAAAACCGATAAACAGGGAGCAGAATTCAAAAAACTGTATTTACAATATCCCGTGCGAATGTGATAAATGTTATGTGGGTGAGTCATCCAGACCTTTCAGTGTGAGGTTGGATGAGCACAAGAATTACATTAGAAAGAATGAAATTCAGAAATCAAAGATTTGTGAACATGCTTGGGAAAACGGACATAGAATAAACTGGGACTCGGCAAAAATTTTAACAAAAGAAACAGATACCAAAAAAAGAAAAATTAAAGAATCAGCAATAATCTTATTAAACGGAGATAAGTGCGTATCGAATTGTTCTGTAGATATTTGTACAACCTAGCTACCAATGTTAAAAGAAGAACTTAACAAACTCAACATTATCTAAACGAAAATATCATCAGTTCTATGTTCTGTGCAAGTAGTAAGTATCTATAGAAATAATATAAACAGAATCTTAAAGCTGTGTATTTGAAATACAAAGCAAAATAAGAGTTCTTCCAAAAAAAGCTTTGAAAACGGAAAGAGATTACTTTCCAAAACGTCAGCAAAATACATTATTTCTGTGTTTATTCCGATTTATGTTATTTGCAAAACATAACCTCTGACTATTCTTTTGGCGTAAACGTCACGGGTGCAGAGGCCTTTTTTCCAATAATTCTATTATTTTGTAGAGTCGGTGATTTGTTTTTGAAGAGGATAATAATACATGTGGTAGAAAACCCAAATATTGGAAATTAGTCCTTTAGCCACGTAAATTTTATTAATGTTAATTTTCATATGCAATTATGATACCTATTCCCCTAACCACACAGAAATTAGAACTAGAGACCAAAGTAACGAAAGGATTAACAACGAGGGATACTTTCTTGTTGCCAGGGGTCGTTCAGGACGTTTTCGATATGCACAGGTAGACCACTGTTAATTCGATTTTTATTAAACATAGGTTAGACAGTAGGAGAAACAAACTTAAGGTATACGTTATACTAATTGTTAGATTAATTATATTTTTAAATTAAGTTTTTATAAGATCAATTAACATATATCAAAGTTGTTTGTAATTAATATAGATGGTAGCCACATTGGGTCTTTTATTCCTTTTTTTCTTAGTTTCTTAGATTGTACATTTTATGTAACAAATAAATGTATTGCTATAAAACACAGTTGGTATACATTTTTTGTACAACTTCGAATTTTTAAAAGGGCCTGTAATCTTTATAAGAAAATATGGACCTGTCAATCTGAATAAAATTGTTAACATTATTTTCTTGGAAATCTAATTTTAAGCAATATATTCATGAATAAAGAATAAATTGCAGGTTGTTGCAACTTTGATTGAAGGCAGTGTAAATTAAGGTTCATAAAAAATCCATTTAATTTCGCCTCTCTAATATACAAGGGACAGTCAGTAAATATTGATAATTGTACGGTCGTGAGCAAAAAAATAGGACAACTCTTATAACGGTATTTTGCTAAAATCTATTTGTGTACATCTAACTTTAATTTTTGTGACATTGTCAGTTAGTTGTCATAATTTATTGCGACTCAATTTGCTGACGAAATAGTATAGAGCCGTACTTAAAATTCGTATGTGTTAGAATGTACATATTAATTATACTAGACCGTATCCCGCTGTTAAAATTGAACGACTGAGTTGCTGATCTAAATATTTCAAGTGCGTTCCGGCGCGCAATTACTTTTGCGACTAGTTTAATGCTATTTTAATGAGGTCGTAAAGTTTTATTGCCTTTTTATCAGCACGATAAGTCTGCGGGTTGTGTAGCTTGATTCCATTGTAATTTATTTGTTTTTAGAGTTTGATAAGCGTTTTTTATTCTATTTCCTGTCTTATTTAGTAATTTATTTTTTAACATTTCTTGGGCATCATCCTGCTTAATGCCCACAGGTCAGATTAAAAAATTCTCTGGCATCTCTTTCTCGAACTTTGACTACATTCACGGGCGGTATTGCGGTCTTTACTAATCTAATAAACTGTGTAGAATATCAGATACAACTACTTAAACTAACAGTGTCACTTAAAAAAGATTCTAAAGGTTACTTATCAATCGAGGAATTGCGGATATAATGGCTTTGCCTTGTATACGTATGTATCTTTCGCGAAGGCTATGTGTTTAATAAAGCTCTCCTTCCAGCCGGGTATGAGCTTAACGCAAACTTGATAAGTTGACGAGGCAGTTTTATAAAGTCTGCTAAACAACGTCCATCACCGTTTCGTCTCCCATCTTTGTTCTAAGTGACATCCAGAGTGACAGCTTTGTCCCGAAACAGAGTGGAATTTTAATTCAGTCTCGATACTCAATTTATCATTTAATGGAAATATTCAACCTATTTTGTCTTTGTTTATAGAACACTGGGTGGTATTAAATGAAACGTTTAAGATAAAAGCAAATATCTGAAGTTATGTACAGTTTTAATACATTTTACTGCTAAATCGTAATGGTTTAATGCCATCATACAGGTCCTTTTGGGAATTTTGTATACTACAAGTTAAAATTCTTCCCCAGTTACAGCATATTTTATGAAATTTCTTTGTGTAATCTTTCTATTTTAGATCTGTATACTATTTATTTATTTATTTGAAGGTACAACTGCCCAGACAGATAATAATCCAATTAAAGTGCAGGGAGATAACAAGTAATAAAGATAAGAACAATATATATCCTTACATATATAGCAATTATGAAGCAACAAAAAAGTGATATTTATAACAAACCAATAATCTTTTAACTTGCTAAATTAAAAATAGTAACAATAGTTAAAACAATCACATCAATTTATCAGTCAAATATGTAAATGAACTATCCAATATACATCTTCAAAAATTTATAATAGAATCCATAATAGCAATTCAGAATAACGAAAAAAACAATCTCCAATACTAGCATATTTACATATATTCACATATATAGACCTATACTTGTTTGATGTCGGTAATATGAACCTGTTTCGATATAAATGAACTTAACAATAAAATTGCAATTTTAAATCGCACAAATAATAGTAATTTTTAAAAATTAAATAAACAGGAGGATTATGTTCAAAACAACATTTATTTCTCTATGAGGTAGTAAGTACTTACCTAAACTTATAAAAACAATAAATCTTGAACACACAAAACGCAAAATTTGAAACCTTACTGTAGAAAACTAATTAGGGACATGGAAAATGAAGATTTATGAAATTTCATAACAAATGCTCAATACGAGCACCTCCTAATGCATGCTTGTCCACGACGAACTGACGATCGCTGGACTCGCCACAACATTCCTTCGTTTTCTCTAATTGCATTTGAATGGTACATAATTCCCTCGTATAATTCTTCTCTTGTCTCTACTGGTGTGGCATATACGAGACTATTTAAATGCCCCCACAGGAAGGGATCAAGGGGATTTAAGTCGGGTGATCGAGGAGGCCAAGGAACAGGCCCACCCCGACCTATTCACCGGTTTGGATATACTCTATTCAAATGACCCCTCACTATAAGACTAAAATGCGGTGGCGCCCCATCATTTATAAACCACATGTTCTCTCGAGATGCAATGTCAACGTCTTCTAAAAGTTGTGGTAACTTCTGTTGGAGAAATTCAAGATAAAGTTGCCCATTCAATCGATTTGGTAATACGAATGGGCCCAACAAGTACTGTTTTATTAGTTTTCAAAAAAATTATCATATTTTTTACCAGTTTCTCTCAGTCGTTGATCAACACGTTCAAAAATTTTGCGATCAGGAACCCTTCGATGGTGATACCGTCGAGCGTATAGTCTTCGTGCTTTCGAGGCATTACAAGAAGCCATTCCATACATTAAATGCATAGCTGCGTTTTCATTGTTAGTGTAAGCCATATTTCAACCAATTAATTACTTAATGTCGGATTAAGCTATTACCGAAAAATTATGTCACTCCAATTATCTGATATTTTAATTCATGGCAACCATAAACTGTCATTATTACTCGTTTGGTTTTATACATAAACAGCTACATCGTCTTATCTACGTAGATAAGACGATGTAGCTGTTTTTTTAAATATTAAAAAAAATTAATATTAACACGTTCAATGCTGACCCCAGAGCTTAGGCTTCAGCATGTGCGGCACCATTTTTTGTCGGTTTTTTTCAAATAATCGACGGGAAGGTCATACATAATATGACGTATTTGTTTATTTATTTTTAAAAGTTACTATTATTTGTGCGATTGAAAATCGCAATTTCATCGTTAGGTGCATTTATCTCGAAAACGGTTCATATTACCGACATCAAACAAGTATACAATTTTTACGTAAAAATGGCTCAAAAATTTGAAAATAACCTTAGAAATAAAAGAAAATAGGCTGAAAATTTTTTTTCAACTTATTAAGGCAATGGGTGCTTTGCCCCGAGCCCCCAAGAATGCTATCCAAGGTTCTAATACACTGACCTAACTGGATTGAAATAATATAATACTGATCTAAAAATAATTAAAATCGATTGAACAATAAAAAAGTTATCGCGAAAAATCGATTTTTAACCTTCAAATTCAAGAGCGAATATCTTCGTAGGGGTACCTCGAGGGAAAGAAAAATATACGAACTTGTGACCTTATTTTCACTAGTTCTACCCAAATCCGAGAGATTGCCCACCATTTTCGGGACACCCTGTATCACCTGCGCTTATGTGTCTGCTTTCAAACTAAAAAAAGTTCATTAAAATATGTCATACGGTTTCGAAGATATGACGAAGTGAGTAATAAAAAGTACGTTTTTTAATTTTCACAAATTTTTACACATTTTTTTATTTAAAAAAAATCAGTACCATTTAAAAAAGTCGTAAATAGCCTTTTCGGATGTCTAATGACATATCGAAGGTATCATCTGGTTATGCCTCAAAAAATTTTGTTTCAAGGAGGAAGCGTTTATTTCTTGACTTTACTGCGCTAATTCCCCTTTTCCATAAATGAACTTTTACAAATTGGATGATAATAAACAGATTGGAGTTTTTACTTAAATATTTGTATATTTATATCTCTGAGGGCTTGGTACTTGGTGCTTTACTTTTTCAAGTACTGTACTTGATAATGGAAGAGCGCTCCGGATATAAGCCGGAAAGACGGTTCAATTTACTCTCATATAAATCATTATTTTAAAAAACTGCTTTCACTAAAAGACATTAAAAACATGCTACAATATGGGACGATGAGAGAAAAAAAAGTATATATAAAAAAATATTTTCTTTTCTTCTATTTTCAATTTGCAAAAATAATTCTTATCATCCCACATAGGTATTATTAAAATAAACATTTTCCCTTTTGTAGAACTAAAATAAAATTAGCCCTAATGTCCTCAAGTGCACCGAAAAATTTAAAGATTAGGTATAATAAATTTGTCCAATGTCATATTCTATTACATCTCTATCACTCTCTTTCCAAGCACAGCGTACATTAGGCTGTGTCATTTTATTGACGTGAAGTCATTTACAATTAAAATTCGAAGCATGGATGACTAATACACTCCGAACAACTCTTTTGTTCTGTAAGTAGTATTAAGTTATTCAACAGTTTACCAAATGAAATACTTTCATCAAATTATGCGTTAATTATATTATAAAAGAATATTGATTATTTTGTGATTATATTAGGTGATTTTGTGACAAATTATGTTAGAAACAAAAAGATTGGTAATTATTTTACAGTTATTGCTGCATGTATAAATTTAAGATAAGCTAGTAATAGTTAATAGACTTTCTTTTTAGACAATTGTAACCTTTTTAGCTAATAAAGATTATTATTATTTGTAGTCATTCGATACATAGGTACATACTTGACCAAGGATTTCACAAAAATGTGGTTAAAAATAAGTAAATATACACTTTGCTGCTCTGAAGAGTTTGAATACGAGATGCCGGGAAGCTGACAACACACGGGTTGAGCGTTGCTGCAGCCCACGTGAGCTGCACAACACGCCATATAGTTCACACACAATTTACTGTGGCCGACATAAATCACTCAACTGGAGCGATTCATCAGACTCATTGTACGAGCTCTAGTATTCCGACACTCACTCTCACTCTACGGTCGAACCTTTCACATCTAAACGCCAATATTTTACGAGTTTTTGACAAGCCGGATGGCTTTTCCATCTACGCCACGTATTGCCGTGACCACGTTTTGCAGGACACCTGCTAGTTCGCAAGAACCCCACGGCTGTGCTTCCCAGACGTGGATTCGGTTCGACGGAACTCACATATCAAATAATACAGGATAAAAATTATGAATGGGAAACGTCATTACATCAGAAGGCAATAATTCTTGGCTGCTTTGAATAATTTTAATTAAAAGAATAGAACGGTGATTATCTCATGCATGAGCTGAGTGTCTTTTTCTAGTTAGGATAAGATGCGGTTAGCTAATTAGCGGTTAAACATAAATTATGTGCAGATATTTTCTTTTAGTAAGATTGTTATTCGCTCCTTTACATACAGGTGTTTGTAAAAGGTGTTGCCCTCACGGCTTTCTAGGACCAAAACCCTGTATATCCAAATGTATCAACAAATAAACAATATAATTTTATGATAAAAAACACCCAATATTTAATTGTAAAACAGAAACTAAACATATATATATATATATATATATATATATATATACAGTTGGGGAAGGTAGCGTGGTGGGTTCGAGCCCCACATACTGTGAAGTAATTTTCAAATATAGATTATCCCCAAGAAGTGGTTCGGATCCCATTATAAACTGTAGGGCCCCGTCTCCTTTGCTCAAACAAATCTAGATCTCCTAGACTTAAGAGGGTTATTCAGGTGACTTGGGAGGCGCTTAAAAAACATTTATAAAACATTGAAACTTTTATAAGTGAGGCGATGTAAGGAAATATAGAGATAACAATTGCCTTTCAAGCTGTTACAAAGCTCATGTTATTCAGATAAAACTCTAAACACATTAGAAGCGCAGTAATTAATTACTAATCAGTTAAAATTTTTGTGACGTGTTTTATCTCGTTGGAACGAGAAAAAATAAACGGAATTAATGGTGTCATGGCATACTTTGAGAAGAGCGGATGTCAAAGCCAACTGCGTTTTTCAATCTTTTTATACACGTTATTATTCTTATTGTCTTTGCCGTCAACTTTGATCCCTTTAACTTTTTTCGTATCTCCTCAAATAAGGAAGCTATAACCGTTTGTGGTTTTCCTATTTTTCAGGTTTTTGTAAAATATCAAATTTCTTTTTACTGAAATATAGCTCACAAAAATGAGATAACTGTTTCTAAAACTTTATTCTTTTACAATAGATATTAAGCGATATATCTGGTGTGGTCCTCGTAAAATAGACGGTATATATAGACAGCTTTCGATGCTTTCAATAGACAATTAAAAATAGGTACAGAGCTTAATCGAATACTTTGGCCAAAGACAAAGAATCTTTAGCCGACCTCTTTCCAGTAAGACTTTCCCGGTATTATCTAGCTGAAGCATAATTTGTTTCTCTTAATCTATGACAGGTCTTGTCTTCGAATTCTTCGACATCTAAATTTTAAATATTTATAGAAACATGGCCAATGTATTTAGGAAGCTATTAAAACTACGCATTATTTATGTTTTTTTTTTTCTTAATTTTACAAAGGGACAAATAATAATTGGTTGTACGTTATTGAATAATTGTTCACTTTTGAGCTAAATAGCGACGAAATAGCCGAATTCAATCAGTATAATCTGAGCTCGCTATAGATATTGTTTAGCTTTAGTGGAAAAGCCGGGGTAAAACCTCTCGGTATCGCAGTAGTCGAAGGCCGATAAAGCGGGCTATACTGTGCAGTCAGTAGTCAGTACAACAAACTCATACTCGTAGATCTTTTCTGAATGGCATCTCCCACCACCCCAGACGATGGTATCCATCCATCGGAGGCGTCGCCTCGTCCTTGTCTCGAGCGCCGGGGCGGCTTGCTTCATCTCGCTCTTTAACAGCCTTCACTCTAAAAGCATGCACGCGATATATAGAGGGACATTATGTCAAGGGGAACAGATGTATAAAATAAATATCCGCGCTGTATGCGCCACGACGAGAGCCATGATTCCGGAATCGCATAAATCAGGGCAGCGGGTTGTGCTAGCCCGCTGGAGACTTGGGGCTGGGGAGGTCGCCCCCCGATAGAAGCTAAGGGTGCTACATTTCGATACCTATATCATTCACCGAGCTCTCTACTTACATAAATATGTTTTTCTTATGATTTCAATAAGGAATCTGTGATTCTCCGTTGCCGGAGAACCATTTTTCAACTTTAATGAGTTTGACCTAAAATATTTTAAAATTAGGATTTTTCACTTTGTTGAAATTGTCATTATATCAACCGGACTCCGTAGCTATTCCATAATGATGCATCGTCTTGTTTGCTCTGCATAAAAATTGCTTATTTGATTTTCTTATACAGCTTTCAGTCTTAATACAAGAGAAGAATTCTAATGGTCTGTTGCCCTGCGAATTTCTCGCCATCAAAAGGACATCAAATTTCTAGGGATCGCTTTTATTACAAATAAACATGAGCAGGTAATGTGATTAAAATTACTACTTGTATGAATTTCATTGCCGCATCCATTACTATTAATTATTAATTATCGATTATCCCAGTTACGCAACTTAATTATGATTTTGCAATAATGGATGCAAATAAATTATGAACGTATTTACAAGATGATTACGAGTTATCGTTTCACAGGAGTGTTTGTAATTGGTTGGCATATAGGACACAACAGTCATTGTAATTAATATTTAAAAACTATAAATAGCCGGTCAGACAAAGCCAACGCATACAAGGTGTGTAATAAATAATTGTTCGTGACACATGATTCTGTCATTTCACTGGCCGCGACAGATTATTTAAATCTGCATGATGGACAACCATGTTGCGAGACATATCATTAGCCCGTGGACAATGCTAATTCACATTTTATGATTTACTCTGCTGAATTTCGTTGTCCGTGTGTGATGGCCGAGTATAACTGCTTCATTTTACAGCACTACAATTATTCATTACATTCAAGTAGGCGGTGAACTTGTTTAACGATATAGGACGCGAAAACATGAATTGGTATAGTATTCAGCGTGAATTTTTGTGACGTAAAATTAGAATCTTTAGAACGGAATTTTATTAATCGCGTTCTTTTGCTTCAATTCTTCCATCTAAATGCCAAACTGTTTTGGTCACCATTCTAATTCCAGTTGGATTCTCTTCATTTTGTCTAAGAATAATAGCGGCTAACATTGCTCAGGAGTTGTGGGAACTTATGAAGATGTGGAAAAATAGCACTTAAACAAGAACGACTTGATGCAATGCAAAAGAAAATAGAGAAAAGGAAGAATACTTTAATCACCACGAAATTTATCATTAATTTTTTAAATAATGGTCACTTGGTCGCTTGGTTTTTTTATCTGAAAGTACTAGTAGTTCTGTATATGATTCTGGTAATGCTACCGCTACCGATGGTTGAGCAAAAAACGCACCTATGGATGTGAGACTCGAGGAAAATTAATTAGGTAATTAAATCCATATCTTTGTTACCCAATGCATAAGGGAACCACAACAAAGTTATACAGCTTCCAGAGAAGATAAGATTATAAAATTTTTATTATATAGATGCCAGGAGTTCACTAACGAGGTGACCTAAACAATGTTTTAAATTCCTCTCGAAAAACCTATCGATATCACGACGATAGCTTTTCAGTCTTGCTGATAATATCTACGATTCCAAACAATTTTGAATCAAAATAGACTTTTCGTAAAGTCGAAAATGTGTTAAAATACTTTCGCTCACTCTATTGTCAAATTGCCAATTGTTAAACTACAATAAAATTCATAAAATTTATTTGTTTACATAAAAATTAACTTCACAATTATTAAAAATAGGGTGGCTTATAGTTAACACGCCACCAACTGAAACTTGATTTACCTTAGTGGCCCCCGCAAGACCTTCTGTTGCCTCAACTTGTACGCAATTTTTTACTCGTGCCCCCTTGACCATGAATTAGTTTTCTTGCTATGTCAATCTTATTAGCCACCAACTCTTCCACATAACTTTCTGCTACAGACGGCGAACGCCTACCTCCATGTCGTTTTGAGCGTCAAAATATCTGCAGAGGCAATAGCCAAAAAATGTGGCCGACGTTCAACGAAAGTAATATCCGGTATATAAATAAGCATCCTCCAGCTTCAGATAGGCAGCCACCAAACTGGGTATCTCGGACAGTGTGTTTATACATACTAGTTGCACTGTACATTCCCCCGAATGATAACACAAAAAAAATCTTCCCTCACTAAGATGTGAAGGGCGCAGCGCCGCATATTTTCGATAGGTCTCTAAACCATTAAAACCCTTTCCTTCAGCACCAGATGCAACAAAAGAACGGGGCATGTAATTTTCAGTTTTCAAAATATTGACAACCAATATAGATCCATTATCTTCGTCAGTTGTTTTTAAATTCATTAGCCATCGCACCGGCAAGCGCCCATACCTCCCATTACAGTATCCACCTTCATAAGTAAGACAACTTCATCGGGAGCTTCATTTATAAACCTCAATGTCTTTATGATCAAATGTTTTCATCTTCTTGGGTTGGTACCCTCTGGACTTACTTTTCAAAACCGCAAACAAGGTCTTACACCTACAAATTAATCACGCGGTTACATCTAATAGTTTTAAAAATATGGCACTATGAAACTTACTTGTTAATATCTACTTTCTCTAAAATAAATAACGTTGACCTCAACATCGAATATGTAGACCACAAAGAAGCTGGTGCGTAATTCTTCATCAATCCATTAAAATATGCTACCATAACCACCTCCGTCACAACCTGTACGTTTTTTGATCGCATTCACTAACGAAATTTTTTCATTTCATTTAAATACCGTCCTTTAGATTTCTCCGGTAACATATGGAACGTAGCGGCATTAGCTTCATTTAGAATGTCTGTTAGCACAGTAATATCGTCATTTACTTCCATAATTTCACAATTTTATGAAAAATGTTCACCATGCGTCAGGTGTATAATTTTCTTAACAACTGCAAATGTATATATTTGCACGAACCAAAGTAGCAGTTATTACAAATTTTAATGTTTTTTCAACAATTCAATGGCAGGATTAAACTAAACGCTGTACAGTACTCGTGACGAAACGAATCTGCTGTTTGCAGCACACGCGTGAGCGAAATTCCTAGTTTCTTCACTTGTACTGTAATATACTATTACTAATCGGTTTATTACCATCCCATATGATTTCATCCGCTGCAATAAACCGCATCTAGTGCCAGTTTTTTAAGAGGATATTTTGATTGACAAACTCATTGTCATATCTGTATAGACAGCATCAACTTGAGAGACTGGAATCGTGCCCAATATCGTACAATAAATCATTACATTTAAAATTCATCTTTTTAATACTACTAGCAGTATTCTCACATTTTCTTCACCATTTCCAATTGAAATATATAACAGCAGTTTTAACTGGAAGCAGTTTAATTGCCAAACAACTATTAATCTAACTTACCTCTAGATTCTATATCTCCTACAAACATATAAACGTCATTTGAGTGGGATAAAAACGTAATTACAGTATTTAACGGCAATAAAAACACAACACCCCTCTTATAATAAAGTAGATCGTATCCTTCCCATAACAATAGTGAAACATCAAGAGAAGTGGGTCGGATCTACATCACCGTGGACGTAGCAACGTATTGGCTGTGACGATAGGGTCTATATAGAGGGCCTTAGCCGGCCCATTTGTTCGGTAATTGCGTCATTTGAATGCTGATACTTCGCAATACTCGTATTGGTGCCTGTCCAAACGGCGGGCAATATCTACTATGCCTTTGCCTGGCCTCGTATTTGTTTAGGATTACCTCTTTGTTTATTCCAAAATACTTCCTCGGCATTTTGCATCCGATATGGCATCGCTTAACCTTCAGGAAGTGGTTTGTGTGGAGAGTAGACGAAAAATATGGACGTTCGGCCCAGGTGCATCCAGGTTATTGGAATTTTCCAATTTTGCCGTTCTTTATTGGGGGATGCTAAACTTAGATTTTATTTTTTGTAAATATGTTTGTTTGTGGTGATATAAGATTTCCGTTTGATTATTTACGTATTTACAGGGTATAGTCGTAATTTCGGCAACGTAAATATATTTTTTTTTTCAAAAGGCAAAAGAACATGGTTTTAACAACAAATTTTCTGAACTTAAACTGCCATTTATCCGACTATCCATCTGAGTGACAGTAAAAGTTTTTGCTACCGTTCAAGAGCGTCACTAAAAGTATTTGAAACAAAGATAACAATTAAAACATAATATTTTTAGTCGCAAACTCCTCTATAGAATCTTTATTTTATTATAAGGAACGTAACCAGACTGCAACCAACAGCTACTCTCCGGGCTATGTGCCCCGCCGAGCGCTGAATTACAAGTTACAAGCCTGGCGCGTTAAGTGTAATAATTGCATATTACCATCAAAACGGGGGCGAGCGTAGGTGCGTCTTTACTATGTACATACTTCGGTATGCGATGTAAAGCAACGACAGGCGCAGTTAGTACTTGGATTGGTGACCATTCCAACGGAAACCGCGTTCTCGCCTCACACATCTTCCAGCGGCTTGTATATCAGTGTATGCGCGGAAGCTATACAACCTTAGGCGAGGGTTGTATAGAAGATATACCATCCTTCGGAGGGGATGTAAAGCCGTCGGTCCCTTGTCTATTAAATGTTAGGCAAGTAAAAGATCCCTACTCTTCTTAAGGGAAGAGGTTCGGCAAAATTCCTGGTTGGGGGTAGCTCGTCTACAGGCGTCGGTGTTAGGCCTCAGTAGCGGAAATAGGCCGACGTTAAATAAATGTATAAAAAAAAACATCAAAACGCTAATGCTTCGATTGCAACCAACACCAGCCGAAAGAGTGATCCTACTTAAAGGAGCTCTCGTGCCAGCCGTCACACACCACTTGCAGACTGCAGTTTCGAGCTGTTGGCTCTCGTCAGTGCAAGGTAGGCATGTGATGACCGACACGAGGATCGCTTGACCATTTAGTACATTTCGGTATCTTTGGGATAGCGACATGTAAAATAGTCAGCAGACGCCATCTAGCGGTCCAGTGTCTGTTGCAATCGAAAAATAAATAGCCTGACTTAGGCTTAGCATAGTTCAAATGTGCTTTTAGAGGGCGGAATATTAAAACATAATATTTTTAGTCGCAAACTCGTCTATAAAATCCTTATTTTATTATAAGGAACGTAACCAGACTGCAACCAACAGCTACTCTCCGAAAGACTGATTAAAGGAGCTCTCGTGCACTGACGAGAGCCAACAGCTCGAAACTGCAGTCTGCAAGTGGTGTGTGACGACTGACACGAGAGCTCCTTTAAGTAGGATTAGTCTTTTGGCTGGTGTTGGTTGCAATCGAAGCATTAGCGTTTTGATGGTAATATGCAATTATTACACTTAACGCACCAGGCTTGTAACTTGTAATTCAGCGCTCAGCGCTCGGTGGGGCACATAGCCCGAAGAGTAGCTGTTGGTTGCAGTCTGGTTACGTTCCTTATAATAAAATAAGGGTTTTATAGAGAAGTTTGCGACTAAAAATAACAATATTTACCTCGTATTCGAAGTTTGAAGAAAAAATAGCATGTTTTATGAGAAGTGTTTTTTTTATTGTGGCTGTTCTGTCCAGTACATCCTCGACACAAAGAATGTCACTTTTGCTCCATTTAAAACAATATACTATTTAAAAAATAAACTACAAACCTTAACAATGCCTAATATGTTTGAAATGTTTTTAACTGTCTTTCAGGTCACATCAATGACCCACTTAAGTCTAGGAGATCTAGGTTTATCTGATTATAGGAGATGGAGCCCTACAGTTTACAGATGTTTCCGAACCACTTCGGGTAGAAAGAGTGTGAATCGAATACCATAATACTTTATAAAATATGCCTATAAAATGATCATTGTGCTCCTTTAGCCCCAAAAGCAGGTTATCTTTCACTCAGGACTTATTAGGCCAGACCAATACCTTTTTGAACGAGACACGAGATAAAGTAAAATTGTGAAATATGGCTGCTGTTTACGGGTTGAAGGTGATTTTTTGCGATTTTCCGCGAAACGTGACGTCCAAGCGGAAAATGTCCTTTACAGAAGTTGTAGATAATAAAAAGTTCTAAAACTTTCAATTCGGGCATTTACTACATAACCCCAAGTTTTCTGAGAAAACGGCGGAAAACTGATTTTTCGGTTTTTTATTTTTTTCTCGTAAAAATAATTTAATTTGCATGAAATTAGGTGAAACTATACCTATTTTTGCATTTAAAAAACATGATTTTTTTGGAATCTGGGAAACAAGTAGTTTCCGAGATATTTACATTTCTCGAAAAAGAAACGAAAATCTTCCACGGAAAATTTTATTGGTGTTTTTTTTTTAATTTAAATATTCTATCCGGGCTCATTTTAACCGTTGAAATGTCTACTTTCAAATGGTCTATACAGGGCCGGCCCGTGGCATGTGCGAGATGCTCATTTGCCCGGGGCACCGACACGGCCGGGGCGCCAAGGGCAAAATTCTCCGGCATGCACTTTCTTAACTTTTTACTGGTAATACGAGGCGCATAGATTATTATATAAAGTAAAAGAATATGTTAAAATCATGAGAATGGCGGACTGGTGGCTTTGAGGGCGCCATGCAGCATCCCAGTGTATCAGTGCTGCAGTTCTTGCTTTACAGTACTATAACCAGAGGATAATTTTTTTACCTCGCGCGCACACTTACACTGTTCAATATTTTTGTTCGAAAATTGGCATACTTATGTAGATAGGTTTGGGGATCATGATGGTGGTTTTGGGTTTTTATTATTTTAATTAGTTTTTGCATAGTCTAGTCGAGTGGGTTAAGGCGCGATGTGGCAATTGCGATTAATCACACGGACATCGCACCACCGGGTTCGAATCCTCACTCCGGCACTGGCACTATCGGAGGAAATGGTTGTATGTCCGCGTTTTTTCAATGTGTAATCTTCTTTTGCACAAGCCCTGGCTTCTGGAATTGGGGGTTGTCTAATTTCTGTGGTGTTTATTGTTATTATTATAAAATGAGAAAACGTAATTCAACTTTCGTCGCAAGAACTTTTTTCTAAAATGTTTTTCAGAAATTTAAAACGTACCATCCTCCGGTAATGTGTTTTCTATATGTGTTTGGAATTTCAACACGGAGACTATTACATTGTAACACAGCAGGCCAAGATTAAGTGTCTATTCTAGTTTTTTTTATTTAATTTTTAATTTTGAGTTCAATAAGTTTTTAAAATTGCTGTTGGCATTACAAAGAATTTATTCTTTGTTTATTTTTATTTTCGGATTTGTCGGGACAAAACTTGTTTGAGCTGGAAGCTTGCAGGCCTACTACACTATTGGCGCTACTGTTTTGAATAAAAGACTTTTAAACTTTAAAATACCATGCATGGATTATTTATTTAATCAAAATTTTACAAATTAAAAAAAAATAAAAAATGGTACACAAGCTAGACTGAGATGTGAGTTTGACATGTAGAGTGTATTAGCGTACACACTACAATAATTATTATTGTTACGTGTTTACACCCTCCAGTGAACACCTTCTATGTAGGTTCAATAAATTGCAATTAGAACAGAATCTTCAGAAACCACTGATTTATTAATCATTTTAATTACAATAATTAATCATTAAAAATAACACAACTAATAATAACTTTAATCTAACATAAATTCACTACTTTAAATCACAACTTGTTACTGTTCTTTATTTCATCTGATCACTTGTCATCTAATATATAACTCTCCCCAGTGCGCTTGGATCCACTTTATATATACCCGCGTCGAATGTACCCGATTGTTCTAGAATATTCCAGTCTATCATTCGCGGCGTTTCTGGGCCATTCTCGAATTAGGCAGTGGCGTAGTCATGCACATAATAATATCAACTTACCAACACGCCAGCTTTTAAAAATATGTGCTTCCCAAATTTATTCAAATCTAGGGCTCAATCAGATGTTTCGAGACATTCAATTTTTAAAAACCTATAGGGGCGCTAATACCAAGTTTGCCCGGGGCGCTGAAGGTTCACGGGCCGGCCCTGGGTCTATATATGTTGATGGTTTCCTTTTCATGAACGCTTAAAATTGGGAAAAACTAAAAAAATGATTTTTCGAATCACGGATTTTTAAATATTTTTTATTATTTTCAATTTTTTCATTGTTATGTAATGGATTAAATTTCAATGACATAATTTACTTTCATGTAATATTACTAAAGTTGAATGAATTTAAATGAAGAAAGTGGGGGAAATCAAAATTATAAAATTCAAATGAATTTTAGATATTTTGCATTGTGGTTGTTCTTCTTTTTCATCAATAAAACTTTCAAATTCCAAGTGATCTACGAGATTATCGACGTCTTCGAACTCTTCAATTTCAATATCGAGACTCTGTTGTATCTTCATAGATAATCTCTTCCGAATCACTTAAGTCCTCAAATATTTCTTTATCTCCATTTGAGCAGTTTTCATGACAATTACTGCATGCATTGGTACATTTTAAGCAGTGTTTTCGGCAGCCACATCATTGTTTATTACAACCACTTTCACAGCTGCAACTAATACTTTTTAATAATTGTTCGAGAATTAAGTCTGAACTGTCTGGGATAAATTTGGGCACGAGTCTACTTAGATGTTCGTTCCAGCCCCATTGCTTAGCTTTTTTGTTATAGGACTCGTTGCTCAAATGCCCAAGCCAAGTTTGCAATTGGTAATAAACTCTATAGGAGTGTTGTGCAGCTGCTCCTTCAATTGGGGGAAGTTTTTCCAAGGTATACTTTCATGTACATTGAATTATTCTTACGAGAGAAAAGAATAAAATCTGAAAAATCGGTTTTCCGTCATTTTCTCGGAAAATGCGAGGTTGTGTGGAAAAGTGCCTTATACGAAAGTTTTAGATTTTTTTATTATCTACAACTTTTGTGAAGGACATTTTCCGCTAGGAGGTCACGTTTCGCCGAAAATCGCAAAAAACACTTTCAACCCTAAATGGCACCCCCATTTTACAATTTCACTTTATCCCGTGTTTAATTTTTGTCTTTTCTCTTAATTATAACACCTAAATGTTCCGGCTGGCCCTTGCCTGTTAATAATTTCTTTTTTTTAGTCTTCAAAATCCACTTAGGCACCAGCCTATATCGTTTTAAAAAAAAAAGTACTAAACACGCCTACAAATTTTTAACTAACAGTGCAAATAATTTTTTTTTTTAATTTAATTTTACTTCGTTATATCGGGTGTAAAGAAGAACAACTACTGACACTAATGTTTCGAAATGATTGATCCTCATCAACACAGAGAGCTGTGATATGAAATGTAATAGATCTAGAAATAAATCGGCAACTCCATCCCTTTTATTTAATCCAACTCTTACATGAGTTATAATAATAATAATAATAATAATCTTTATTTCTCAATCACAATATGTTACAAAAAGAATTTTTTACAACACAAGTAACTGAAGAAAGCGTCGATAAAACAGAATAATAATTACAAAATTAGAATGTAAACATTCTTATGGGTCATATATATGTATAAAAAAAATAGTAATCAATTATAAAAAAAATGTCAATAAATACAACAGTATAACATACAGACAACAAAAAATAAAAATACAAATAATTGTATGGAACAAGCAAACAAGCATATTATTATATGTATGTATATAAAAGTCAATGTTACACAAAATATTCCTCCAAGGAATAACAATTTTTTTTCTATTAAAAGTTTTCTTACATTTCTCTTAAAACTGTTAATATTTTTAGACTGTTTTATCCTGTCAGGTAGGAAGTTAAAAAATTTGCAGCCATTATACATAAGCCCTTTCTGATAAAAAGCCGAGACATGTTGATCAGGAATCAGGGTATTTCTAAATCTAGTAGAATGTTCATGATTTATTTGGTTGCGTTGAAATAGATATTTATGTTTAAATACAAAACAACAGATTTCATAAATGTAAACACTAAACACAGTTAAGATGCTTAATTTCTTAAAGTGATATCTGCAAGATTCTCCTCTAGACAACCCTTCTAATATTCTAATTGCATATTTTTGTAAAATAAATACCCTTTGGACTTGACTACAGGTGCCCCAAGAATTCCATATCTAATAATTGAATGGATATTTGCATAATATAACGTAAGCAAAACATTTAAGCTGCAATGGTATTTTATTGAACGAAGAGCATAGCAATTTTTTCTTAGCTTTTCACACATTAGGTCTACATAATTAGTTCACTTTAGGTTGTGGTCGAAGGTAACACCTAGTATCTTGGCTGACTGACTAACGTTAAGATAGGTGTTATTTATTATACTGTTTTTATTACAATTATAATTATGCGAAAACATCACTCTTACAGTTTTATCTTGGTTTAATTCCAAAAAATTTTTTTCTGACCAAAATTTTATTTTTTCATATACAATATGCATGGTGTTCAAACTTGACGTTCCATCATTTTCTACTATTAACATGTTTGTGCCATCAGCATAACAGATAAGATGTGTATTAGGGATTGTTTGAATAGTTAAAGCTAGATCGTTCGCAAAAATTAAATATAACAATGGTCCCAGAATAGAACCTTGCGGAACACCTCTGTTTATTAAACAACTATTACTTTTTTGACCATTAATCTCAACTATTTGATAACGATTGTTTAAAAACGAGTTTATGATATTTAAAGCGTGACCACGAACACCATATCGATTTAGTTTCAGCAAAAGAAGTTCATGATCTACACAATCGAAAGCACGAGAAAAGTCTACAAACAGTCCAAGTGGAATAATTGTTTTGTCAATAGCATTAAGAATATGTGTAATAAATTCAAAAAGGGCTGTGTCTACATTTTTAGTTTTCATAAAACCATATTGAGTCGGCATTAAAATTTTGTTTTTAACAAAGAAATTCATTAATTGATCATTTATACCTAACTCTAACAGTTTTGAAAAGCCCGATGATAAACTAATTGCTCTGTAATTAGAAAGCATGTTAACATCCCCTTTTTTGTAGAGTGGTAAAACCTTTGCAAATTTTAATTTATTCGGAAATTCTCCTTTCTCAAAACATAAATTTATAACAAAAGTAAGAGGAATGTAGATGAATAGTTTACACTTTTTTATTAAGTTGTTTGAAATTTCATCAAACCCGGAAGAATTTGATGGTTTTAGTCTATTAATAAAAGAAATAACATCATACTCGGTTACAGGAGAAAGAAAAAAGTTTTATCTGACAATGAAATATTTGAATTTAAGAAATTAATATCTTTAGTCAAACTGTTGCTTGTGTCATTTTTAGTAAAATGAGTTTTAAATTTATTTGCAGCCTCCAAGTCACTGATCTGAACATTATTTTCAAAGAGTTCAATTTTCCTAGTAGATTCTTTAGCCTGTATTTCTGAAATAACATTCCACATTGTCTTGATTTTATTATTTGAACCATTTATTTTATTATCATAATATGCACTTTTAGCCTTTCTTAATTTTACCTTGTATTCGTCGTTTAGTTCTCTACAAATAACACGTAGCTCAGGATATTTTTGAACCAAATCAGAGAACATATATACTCTATTTTTCAACTCCAGTAAATCATGTGTTATCCATTTACAGTCATTTTCTTGGTTATTAGTTGTGAAACGCATTAATGGAAAACTTAAATCAAAGTAATATAAAAAGGAATTTATAAATGAATTGAAGGCCATATTAGGGCATTGTTGTACTAGCACAGTGTGCCAATTCTCAACTTCTGATATTGAAGTGATTTGTCCAAAACATCAAACTACTGACTCGCGTTTTATCAAGCAAGGTGGCATCATTAGATCATCTTTGAATCATTGCCAACTTAAACGTGGAACAAACTGTCTAAAACCTAAGCAAATTTCTGGTGGGCTTTTGTTAATGTTTTTCATAATATTGATTTTAATCATACAATTCAGGGACTATTCTTAAGACGGTTGGTTACTAGTAAAACCTATCAAAAATCGGCGTTATTATGGTTTTAAATCTTCCTGCGGCCACCGACCACATGAAAGTGAAAACTGAAGTGTAACATTAAAATATAATGTTATACGGAGGGGTCTTCAGTATCCCGCTATTTTCGCCGACAGTGCAATAATAGCGCATTAGTTTGATTTATAACCGAGTGGTTATCAGACCAATATTGGTGCTCTATGAAACGACACTAAATTGCTCATAAATATTAGCTGTAAGTCAATATCACTCGGCGTACAAGCGCTTGATTGAAGTATACGAGTATAACCACTCAAGTCACATACCGAATTTCCATTATTTTATTTATTATCGAACGAAAATACTGGAATGACTTTATGGGAAATTTAAGCGCTTAGTTTCTGAATTTATGATGATTGGTTGAAGGAAAATATTATCAAAACAAATATATTTATCTTAATATCTTCGGCCCAGAAAAACGGGTTAAGCAATCTCTCATCAGGTATGTTTTCAAAAAGGAGATGGGTAATAAAAATAAATTTATTGGACTGATAAATTTAGAATTTCTTTAACGTATATGTATTTGATTACTTTAAATTGTTTATAAAATAAGCAAAGTGAAATATTTCGATTTTTACCTTGTTGAAGAAAAATCTATTCATGTGTGAGGTAAATAAACTCCTTTTTAAGTTTATATCTGAAATTTTTATGGATATACAGTGCATTTCAATGAAAACTATATCCAATTAGTTTTTACTAGTGAAGTGATAATTGCATTCTCTATTGTTCAAATAATGTGAAGATCAATTTTACTTCCACGTCCAGTGGAAGTATAGGAACGCAAAAAAAATATATATTTTTTTTGTTGAAATAGGCTTAAAATGTGATGAAACGTCGAGATTTTAAATTTAAGCGGAAAAAAATTTCCTGTCTGTCGGTCGGTCTGTCTGTAACTTTTTTGTGCGCACGTTTACTCTGGAACCGTTTTTGATATTGACTTGAAATTTGGTACACTTATGTATTATAACGAGATCTGGAACTAGATTATATTCGATCTAAGTCCGTTGAAAGGTTTGGGGCTAAATGGGGTAAATAAAGGTAAATAGACAAAGCAAGCAGGTAACAGTCCATAAATTTGTAATTTAGGGCATGTATGAAAAGTCAAGGTCTTAAAAAATTTTAGCCACCCCCTCTACCACCTCCATTGCCACCCCTCACTATTATTAAAGGGAATAAAATATTGGAATACTGAGATTTAGTGTATATAAGATTGGATACAAAATCTGGATGTGGAAGTATTTAGGTCTTAATATGCATTTCTAATCAGTGTTTGCATTTTTTGAAAAACTGTTTAAAAGGTGCATTTTCTTCCCTTCAATTGCTACATAAACAAATGAAAGCTCAGCTTGCGCCACTGGCATTTTCGTTTTAGCAACTGTAACACCAAAAGTGATACAATGACGTTGGTTTCTAGAACTCTACGTTCAAGGTCAATGTTGTATTTTGTTTAGTGCGCGTATAGTCGCTTGCAAATTTACTCTGCAAATAAAGAAGGTATCAAAAACTTTACGACCTCGACGAAAATGTTAACACTTTGCTTGCCATTCTGCCTTGACCCACTAACGCATATCATTAATTATTCTGTAGAACAAGGAGAAATTCCGACACTATGGAAAACAGCAATGGTCCTCCCAAGAATCCAGTACTTAGTGACCTTAGATCAATTAGTGTTCTACCGACAGGCTCAAAATTATTAGAAGAAATGATAGAAGCTGAAATGGTCAACTATTTAAATGATAATAATATAATACCAAAGTATCAATCTGGTATCAGAAAAGGCCATAGTTGTACCACAATTATTCTTAAAATCACAAACGACATCGCAGAAGGATTTGATAATAATAAATGTACAACTATGGTATTTTTAGGCATGTCCAAGGCTTTCGATTCAGTCAACTTTGAATGGCTATTGGCAAAATTAAGACATTATAATTTTGGTGCAAAAACAATTGATTGGTTCAAAAATTGTCTTTATGGTAGAAGCCATCTCTGCAGTGTTGATGGTAAATACACTATATCAGAACCTTTGAAAATAGTGTCAGGAGCACCTCAAGGATCGATAATAGGACCAATCTTGTCTACAGTTTTTAGTGCCGATATCAGTAAATTAATAAAATACTGTAAATTTTATATGTACGCTGATGATTTCAATAATGTATGTCATTCAATAATCAAGAGTCTGAAACAACAAAAACAGCAACTCTGATCTTGTAAATATAAACAATTGGGCCAGTAGCAACTCATTGTTGATTAACACCAAGAAAACTAAAGCTATAATAAGTTGGTAAGGAGTTGGTTCCTATCAAAAATTGAAAGCTACTTCCATAACTAGTACCTGGAAAAAATTTGGCACTTTTGTTCGTGTCCACATTTTCATGATAAGCTGCCCCACTAAAATAGGTACACATGAAAATATGATTAGCAGTACTGTGTACCTTTTGTGACAATTTGTAGTTACTTTTTACAATAAAAACTATTTTATTTTTTCTTATTTTATTTATTAAAATACCGTTACACTATGCCGAATGGTTCACCGGCGGTAATAATGGGGCGTAAAATTTTTGTTGCATTTTTTTATGTGCCCAGTGTCTAAGTTGCTGGAACTGGCGTTTTTGTGAAAATACTTCTATTTCCACCCCATATTAAAATTTTCAAACATCAGTCACGCTAGATTCAGTGATAATTCCGTGCTCTTGTACTATAATATGAATAATTTTGATTATTTAGGTATATCATCATTTTAGAAACACACCTTGTAGGTTTAATAACGACTAACTTAAATCTAATAATAAATATTAGACAAACCATAATAGCAGCATTATGAAACTTTTACTAACCCAAAAAATGCATAATTTAATTTAATCAAATAAATTGATTATTTTCAAACAGGCGTCACGCCTAATTAACCAAACTAAATAAACAGCCTTAATCTGCGGTCCGTTTCAAAATAGTGTCGCCCATCCGTAAAAGTGTTGTTTTCAATTTTTTACCGGTCGAAATATTCCATTTTAATTGACACAGTCGTAAGTCTCGGTTTATAAATAGTGCGAGGAAGGCACCGCAGCAGGGCTGGGCAGTCAGGTGATTAGGTTAGATTAATAGCGAGATATTAACAATCGCTGTTTGGTCGTCAAGTTGGAATCAGACCGGGCCAAGAACAACTCTCTGTAGATCTGGTGCTTAGTTTAAAAATATTTAGTTTTACGTACCTATTCTGTATACACACGTACATAATCCTATCGGGAATGTTTTGAAACGATAAATTACTAAAGTACTTGGCTTATGCATACCAAACTTAATAGTTTTCCAGTCTACATAGCCTAATAAAATAGAAGAAAATAAGGTAACTTCTGGAAAAACATATCAAATTATGTTTCACTGAAAATATGTAGTAGCCTCACCGAGACGCCGTTTTGAAAAAATGGCCGTAGGGATATTTCATTTTAATCAGCTATCTATAATTTTGTTTTTATCTTTTGTTTCAATATGATGAAAATTACTCAAAACTTCCGGAAAAACAATTTGTCATTCAGAGATACCCGACTTTCAGACTATTTTCGTGAATATCTTGAAGGTAGCTACTACTTGAGAAACATTACATGTCAAAAGATCAAAAGAGGTATAGTGTATACGACCAGAATTGAAACCGTATGAAAACTAAAAGCCAGGAAAAACAGTCGGCATCTTTTGCGAAGGTAAATAGAAATGCTTGTCATAAGAAAAACAATAAAGAGATGCTGGCTCTTTTTGCCGGCTTTTAGTTTTTATGCGGTTTCAATTTTGGTCGTATACACTATACGCAATGTCATAGGGCATTCTGTGAGTCGGACGGAAATATTCACTTTTCAGAACCTAACGAGACTATGCCCCCCCGGTTTTGAGAATTACGATAGCGGTGGTTAGGACTCTCTCCAAGCTCACCCCACCCCCGAAACGACCAAAAACCACCCCCGAAAGAGGCAAATCGAGTATTCGCCGTCTCCTACCGGCTAAACCCGTGTTACCCCCGTTTTCGAGGATGCTGAGCACGATGGTGATGTTGATGCTTCTCCTCGACCCCCGTCAACCCCCCAAAAGCCCAAAAACCACCCCCGAAATGGTGAAATGCGGATGGGCCGTCTTTTCCCGGCCAAACCCATGTTACCCCCGTTTTCGAGGATGCTGAGCACGATGGTGATGTTGAGACCTCTCCTCAACCCACGCCAAACCCCAAAAACCACCCCGAAAGGGGTGAAACGCGAATAAGTCATACCGGTTGAACCTGATAATGTAAACAATCCACCTTTACACGTCTGAAGGACTTTTATTATATTTTCCAAAGTGGATATTAAACGTTCACAAAGAAGGGTTCAAATTGACTGTTCAGAGGGAGAATAATACAAAATCTATTCTTACTGTTCGTTTTTGCTTAACTGCTTCACTGATGGTACCAATTGGACGTCGTAACACTATAAATCTAATACAGTAAATACTAACACTTTCTTAAATTTAAACCTGAAAAGGAATTTTGAATCACAAGAAAAATACAATATAAAATTCAAAAATATATATTAAATCTTTTTAAAAAATTATGTTTTTACAAAACGTTCAAGAAAAATATAGTCTGGCCCGTGTACAACACATAGTGAGGAACGGAACGACTCGTAATGTACCAACTACCATCCAATGTGCGGTTTATAGCTAACGATTACACGAAAAGATTCAAGAAAATTTCAGTATTTATACATTTTTGGTGGGCTCTTGCTTGCCTGTCTATTGACATATTTTCAGTTCAATATCAATTTTTGTCGCACCTCAGAGCTTAAAAATGCTTGAATCGCAACAACTATTTTGCAAGTATTCATACGTTCAGGCAAGGCGGTCCCATGCACATCTGAGTACATGGTAACTATACTTTTTTGACACCGAATCACTGAGGAACCGGTTTAGGGCGAATACCATTAAAATCCATTATTTTCCCGTCAAAATCTATTGCTAGAAAATGATACGGCACCCTCGACGCTAAGGGCTATTTTCGTTAAAACTCTCGAAATACTTTGACTGAAGACTGGATTAACTTGTCCTCATAGTTAACACAACGCATGAGTTGCAGTGCTTAACAACGTGGATTCGTAAAAAGGTTTTTATTTTCAAAATTTCCGAAGTTAGTCGGTTTTCGTTATACTTTCTAAATTTTCTGGTCGGAGCGACATTACGTCCCCGTGCCACGACATTTAGTATACTTTCTAAAATTACACTCTTTGATGAGTTTCTGATAGTTTTGCATAAAAAATGCTCCGTAGAGCGAAAATTTGATTGAATGTGTAAAAATCTCTTCCAATGGCACTTTTACGTGAAGCACGCTTTTCATACGAAATGTTTCGGATTTTGTTACAGTTTCGAAAAGTTCATCGAGGGTTTTGGCGTGTTCTTTAACAATAACACAAGTTTGGCGGGTAGGAGACAGCGGATACGCGATTTACCCCTTTCGGGGGTGGTTATTGACTGTTTGGGGGTGGGGTGGGCTCGGAGAGAGTTTTAATCACCGCCATTGTGTTCAGAATCCTTGAAAACGGAAAGGGGGGGGCATAGTCTCGTTAGGCTCTGAAAAGTGAACATTTTTCGAGATTTTTTCCGACTTACAGAATGCACTATTAGGCAGAGACAATTCTGTCGAAGTACAATCAGGACAGTTGATGTGTCCACAGTTCCCTTTACCTCTTTGATAATTTGTCTTCTCATGTGGATTGCTTCACTTTTGTTCAGTGCAGCTGGTGACTAATTATATTTTGTAAACGATGTGATTTTTATGGTCTAAATATGGTAAAAATTAGTTTCGTTTGACGTATTTTATTATTTTTAGTGAGTTTCCTTCTTTTCAACTATTCTAATAACTGTAATTTGTCATACAGATTAATAGGTATCTACTGGAAAAAAATATGCAAATTTTCATTGTCATCTTTATTGCCAAAAATTAAAATAATTTGTGAATGATCGATCTTGTTCCGTCTACTGATTCGTTAGAACAGTAGTGAAAGTATGTCATCTGGTACTAAACGAAAAATATACTCAAAAGGACAGGCAGATGCAGCAAAAAAAATGTTTCTTTGTATGTATCACAAAAAACAATATAGTTTTTAAATCGTATATTTGACAGACAGATTTGTCAAATATTTGGTCATGGGCATAAACAATATAAGGTTACTTGGTCACAGAACATACACACATTTTAGAATGTTCAAATGTAATTTTCCTGATAAGGAACACGCAAAATTAAAACTTATATAGTACATATTATGGAAAAATAATAAAATTAAACATTTTTAAAATTCATGCATCCTCCGCAGCACTTAGTCCCTTGAAGGAGTCGGACGAATTACCGAATATTTGCAACTGGGGCTAGACGATGCCCCTCCCTCCCGTTTTAGAGGATGCCGAGTCGATTTCCGGGATCAAACTAATTTTTCCACCTAGACAACTGCCTCAAATTAGCTAACAACCACTCCCAAAGTCCCATTTCCGTAAACCCGTTTATTTTCCCCAGTTTTTCGACTAATTGTTATTCCTTCGAGTAGAACGGTAGGTCTCCTCGAGGAATTTGACCTCAGGCATCCCTACCCCAGGTTTTCACCCCTATAGGGGGGTGGAAAATTGATATTTTTTTGTGAGAAAAAAAATTATGTTTCCTAGGAGGTGTTTCTTTCATTAAGATGGTAGTTGACCAGGATTGTGTAACCATCCTCGTGGGTTGTTTTCACCCTTCAGAGGGGTGGATTTTTTTTGGGGAAAAATAAATATTTTGTAGGAGGCGTTTCTTTGAGGTAGGTGGTAGGCGACCAGGATTATGTTATTTTCACCCGCCAAAGGTTCTATATGTATTTACACATGTATTCATACATCCATATGTACAAAATTTATAAAAATATTGAAACAAACTTCCACCCCCTTAAGGTTGAAAACAACCCCTGAGGTTGGTTTTTTCAATTTCAGTCACCTATCACCTTCCTGGAAGAGACGCCTCCTACAAAATTTTAAATTTTTCCCCAGGAAAAAAGTTCCACCCCTTTGAAGGGTGAGAACAACCCCCGGGGTGGTTACACAACCCTGGTCACCTACCATCTTATTCAGAGAAACACCCCCTGTAAAATATAAATTTTTTTCTCACAAAAAAATATCAATTTTCCAACCCCATACAGAGGTGGAACCCTGGTGTACGGGTTGCTGCGATCAAATATCTCGACGGACGTTATATTTAAGGAAACAAGAATTAGTCGAAAAACTGGAGAAAATAAATGAGTTCACGGGAAAGGGTACCTTGGGGGTGCTTTTTGGCCAATTTGAGGGGGTTGCCGAGGTGGAAAAATTGGTTTGACTCCCGGGAATCGATTCAGAACCCTCGAAAACGGGGGACATTGTCTAGTCCCAGTCACAAACATCCGTTAATTTCGTCATAAATCCCGACTCTTTAAATGGACTAACTCTTTCTAATCAGGTATCATACCCACATGCATCTTCATTCCATTAAAATCACTGAAGGGGGAGTTACAAAATTCTGCTCAAATAATGCCATTTTAGAATAAGAAAATTACGTATTTTAGAATTTCAGTTAAAAATCTGAAATACGTAATACTTAAATTAACATTACATCTTTTAAAAATATGTTTTCACATGTCCCGAAACGAATAGATTTTTGTACAAGAAAAACAAGCGACAACTTTTGGGGCCATTTTACAATTCAAAGATATTTTTATCAAAATTAAAAGTTGTAAAAAATCAAAGTAATAAAATAATTAGGTACCTACATACAAAATTGTGGAACTAAGCTGTTGAATACACATTTTTGTTTAGTAGTGGAAATTTGGCGTTCCCGCTTTCAAATTTTTAGCTATTTGTCTTCTCTAATATCGCATTGGCAACAATTGTTACAAGCGTTTTATTTATAATTGGCATAAATATTACGTTTCTCATTAGATCTGTATTGTTGTTCGTATTTAGCACCCGATCTACTAAATGCTGGTTCTATTCTCGGTACAGACACCGAGAAACCTTCCTTGCTCCTCCACGTGTTAGCCATGAATCAATCAAAACAACATCCACACTCTCCTGGATCAAAGAGGTTTTTGATTGACGACCAACGCATGGAGCTTTACATGAGACACCAATCTGACGGATGTGACTCTTCTGGACTGTCGCATTGAACAGATTTATGGCTCGACCGGATTAGAACTGCATGAAAATAATTCACAATTAATATTTCCACGCAGACGAGAGACTATTTAAGTCGATATAAATGCCATTTCTATTATTGGGCTTGTCTCTTGGATATCGTGATATATTTGCTTTAATTATTGCTTCTCTTAAAATAGACGAATGTGTGACATAAAATATGGCGTGTCGCAGTGTATTGGAAATCTCATGTTAAAATTTAAGCTAGCAAGAAAACGGGACGACAAATTATGTTTTTGTGTCTGACATTTCAGACATTGATTAAATACGGATTAAAATCTAATAACTCACTATCTCAGTCATTGGTTAAGTTATTTGTAATAATAAAAGAAAGTACGATTTACGTATACTCGTGTCCCACTTTTTATTGAGTCATACCCTTCTCGCATATGAATTTCAAATATTTTGAGCTTTTGATGACACATACATACTTATTGAGTAATTATTTCGATATACTTAAACCAAATGTGATTTTAATCACAGGCGTCCAGTTTTGGAACGCAAAAAGTATCGATGTTTTTTAAAAATTTAGCATTATGTTAATGTATTTTTGTTTAACACCTTCTAAAACTCATGTACCAAATTTTGAAAAACAATTAAATAACTCCTCGAGATGTAGGCTTTAAATTTACTTGAATTACGCAGATTTATCGAAAACTATTTATAGTATGTTCGCGAAAAGAATTATATTTACTTTTCGATTTATTGATGCGATAATAAGCAAAAACCTCTTTTTTACACATTTTTCTAATCTTTTTCTGAATTAGATTAGATTACGACTGTATATTTGTGGTATTTTATATATCTGGCTCGAAGGATCATGTATATTTTTGGTAATTGTTGGTTAAATCACTCTGGTTGTGCTGCTGCACCACATCTGAGATTTGTTATTTCTTTGGTAGTAATTGAAATAAACACGATAGTTTATTCCAAATTGGTGTTTAATATTTACATGTATATTTACAATATATACAGATATTGGTAATTTACAAGTTTAACTGTGTATCTAGATGGTAAGTGTTTCTCGTTCGGAATCTAAAAGTGGACTCTCTAAATGTAAATGTTTCGCCGGGAGTGACACTAACTTTCGATTCTTAAATGGAACACCCTGTATATTATTGCATTTTTAAAATATCATTTTTAGTTTTCCATTTAAGTGTGTCATGACGGTTCCGATTTATTCTAAATGACCCGTGTAATGCTACAAAAATTAAAATCCCGTTAAAAACACTAATGAATGAATGTTAATTACTTTCAAGTGCGGTTCGGTTTCAAAGTTTTTCTTGGAATAATCGGTAATAGAATCATATCATATTTGAAGGACCTTTGACTGGTGCCAGACACTTGAGATTCCTGAAAAATGAGATTGAGGAAATTTTAGATGAGTTACCTTTAGATTTGGGGAATGTATTTCCAACAAGATGGCGTTCCTCCCCATACTTCAAGGATAGTCATTGATTATCTTCAACGGAGATTCGGAGAAAACGTAATTTCGACGAATGGTTCTGTGAGGTGGCCTCCAAGGTCACCTGATTTAATGCCCCTAATGGAAAACTACAATAGCCCACCGTAAACCCGTCATTTGGAAATTACGCTCATTTACCCATCCCTCGAGAAGTATACGAGACACTGCCGAAATGCAGGCAAAACAGGTCGATCTTATTTCTGTTCTCAAACAATTCACGTCGTATATTTAAACTTAAGATTCGTAACCACTTTTTGTTAAGTTTTGTTTAATAAATAATTCCTTCTGAAGAACATTTAATTAGTTGTACCCACACAACACAATATATGTAAAAAGTTTAATAAAAATGAAGTTAGTTTCGAAAAAAAAAATATCTTATCTTCGAGAGTTTCTATTTAAAACCTGCTCACAATCACTCTTTATTATTAATATTGGAATTTTTATAACGAATAATTACACGTATACTTATGCGCGCATACGTATAATACCGAAAATTACGGGAAATCGCCGCGCGCATGTATATACCAAAAACGACAATTAAAAAAAAGTTATTTTTTAGTTGCATCACGTGAAAAATGCTTTCGTTTTGGTAAAAAAAATGTCGTTCGACCATTTAGACAAATTGGGGAACGTTTTGAAAATTTTGTGGAATTTGGACTAAAAAATGGAATTTAATTTTTTTTGTTAAAATTTGGCAGGCTATTTCTTGGTTATATAGGTTACTTTTGACTAAAATTTCATCAAATTCGGTTTAATTTTGGCCAAGTTGGCCGCAATTTAATTTTGTACGTTTTTTTAGTATATTTATATATATATATATCGTGGGAGGCGGTGAACCGATTCTTACGAAATTTGAACTGAACGTTCCTTGAACCGTTCTAGTTTCTTAACTAGCGTTTTAAAGAATCAAAAATAAATTAAAACTGAAAACCACCCTTAAAATGACCAACTTACCCCCTTTCCGTGAAAAAAAAAGGGTTCGCCACCTTTTCGAAGTAGAAAACTCGGAGTATTCTTAGTTTCATCAAAACAAACTTTTTTTTCTATGTCACATTGCATAGCTGCATGTAAAATTTTCTCTATCGCCTTATTTTGGGCTATTTTTACTCCACTATGATAAAATACCTGCCTCTATATTACATATCTGTACTAGTGTGTTTACAACTCTTCCTACATCCTACATTTCTATTTAATTTAGCAATTAAATCAAATTTTCCAGATTTATTTATCTATTCTATCTATCCATGTTATGTTTTATGTTTCTACATTCTCTTATAAGTACTCCTGTCCATTAATTGGAATGTTCTGTTGAGCACTGTATTGTTAAATAAATAGATAAATGACTCCATTAGAGCAGTCATTTTACCTACGAAAACTGATTGCAATTAATTCTGTTAGACAACAGTTTAAATAAGTAGCTTAACGAATAAAAAATTCTTTTGATTTTTTACCGACTCACATATCAGGCGTACCCAATAACATCTAGCATAGATGCCCCCTATTTGGACGAAAATTTTATAGATATTTCCAAAGTCGAAATATAGTTTCACCTTCCCAATATCTACCACAACTTCTCTTCCGACCAGTAGTGAACATGCTCACGTAATAAATTACGCGTGAAGAGCTCATAGACACTTCATTTCTTATGCAAATACTGCTTGTCAGAATTTGCCTCAAAGATTAAAATTTTGTGATTTATTCTCGAATGTTGGCATTTCTCAGAGCGAGGGGATCAGTGCACTTCTCTGCAGTCTGGCAATATGTTCAATAAATTAACAACAACGATCACGTTGACCTTCGCATCGTCTAGAAATGCACAATATCAGAGATCTGAGTTGGCAATGGTCAAAGAGGGAACGTATGCAGCACGCCCATCCAGTGAGCTGGGAACAACTTCGCTTCACTTGCCGGATATTCCAGCTATGCTACAGCGTGAATATATGCAAATCGACTTTATGGCCTACTAAATCGCTAAGCACCAGGCTATAACTATAAAAATTCTATATGAGATACACTTTAATTAGAATAAGTAGCAACGCTGTATGGCCACTGTTGTTTATAATAGTGAACTTGGAGTATCAATAGAAAATAGACAGTTTTTTGTACGTAGCTTATTAATATAATTATTTTCTTTGTCATCTTATTTCCAGTAGCTTGGCTGATATTTTATGATCTATAGATTATTCCAGATTACTGTATGGCATGTGTGACAGCATCACGGTTGCCTGTTCGGCGTACGGCTTTTATTAGGTGAAATGTTTTGGAAGGAGCCTTCTTGGCCAGTTGCCATTAGTTTGGTATAGTCGAGTACACATTTACTGGGCACTCAAAAAACGCAACAAAAACTTTACCTCATTATTATCGCCGTTGGACCATGCGACATGTTGTCATCAAACAAGCCGACGCACATTAAAAACCTATAAAGGCAAGCGAGTGAATTTGCGAACCAAATAGTACAGAGCCGAAATTAAAATTCGTATGTATTAGAATGTACATATTAATAATATAGACCGTAACACGATGTTAAAATTGTACGACTGAGTTGCTGATCTAAATATTTCAAGTACGTGCCTGGGCGCAATTACTTTTATGACTAGTTTAACGGTAGTTTAATGAGGTCAAGTTTTTGTTGCGTTTTTTGAGCGTCCAGTAAATGTGTACTCGACTATAAAGTGGTTCGAGAGGATACTTGTACCATAAAGTTGTTTCGGAAAAAAAGTAAATAAATCACCCTTAGTAGGAGCTGTCAATCTGAGCAGGGTAACCCTAAGGAGCGTACGAATTGTTAAGGACCTGTAAACATAGGTAACTGTAAATATATGGACCTGTACAAAATTGCCGAGGTTTTAAGTTTCTCGCGATAATATAGAGGCGTGGCTTGGTGCCTTTTGATAGAATGTCGCTTGACCAAAAAGTGGAGTGGTGGGGGTGTTCTGAAGTAACATCATACCTACTAATATATCCTACGAAATTTGAAATTTTATGTTGCCTATAAATATTTTATAAATGGTTTTAAACCAACTTTCAAGTCAACTGAATAACCCTACTAATTCTAGATGTAGATTTGTCCTAATAAAGGGGACGGGGAACTTCAGTTTATAGTGGGATCCGAACCACTTCTTGGGGATAATTTATATTTAAAAATTAACTCGCAGTAGGTCGGTCTCGAACCCACTTCGCTAGGTATGCTCAGAGAGAAAGCTGGATGCAATCAATTAACCAATCAAAAACTTTATTTATTTTCATGATTACAGGAAATCCTCTCCAGAGCCTGCCCCCGGACCGACCATGCAACCACTGCCTGAGTGCGATGGCGATTGCAGGATCGGTCTACGTGGGTCTGGTTTGGCGACTATATATATATATATATATATAAAGACTTAAACCTAACTTCTTTTGAACAAACACAAATTAAAAAGATAATATGATTGAAATTCCTAAGAAAGGATAAAAGCATTTAAAACTTAAGAATCTCAACAAAAGGTCATGTTCGAGGCAGCTGAAGCAAGTTGCGTCTCGGCAGCCTAATGTATTTAGATTATGGCCTAAATTAGATTTGAGTTTTGATACAATTATGATTAGGAAGTAAAAATTTAGAAGAGAGTAAGAAGAAAAATCATAAACGGAAACTAACAAACAGAAACGAAGGAATGGACAGGAAAGAGTTAAAGATTTAAAGGCATGAAACTTTAGATGAAAGAGTTGTGCAAGACGAAGTTATAGAAGGTGAATGGTTGCCGGAAGATGGGCAGCGTCTGGTAAGATAGGGTGTGTTTTATTCAAAAAGGTGCAATATGCTGTCTAATTTGTATTATAGTTCTAGTTAGCGGACTATCATCCAATTTGAGGGTGTAGAATTTTTAGAGATTTCTTTGATGTAGTCCACTATTGGGGTTATGCTGTTACAACGTGCATAGAGAGGTATCTGACGAAGGTGTACCTATTAGAGTTCGATTATGAGGCACACGAATTTGTGTTCCAAGACACATTATCGTGACCGACGTGCTGCACCACTCGTTTGCCGCGTATGTGATTACCGGTCTGATCACCATTGTATACAACAGTTTTTTATTTTGTCGGTTAAGTCTTAACCTAACCCAATGAGCTACCATTCCCCTATAATATGTAAATCATGATGATCATGAATCATGAGTTTCCTCCCCAGTGAAAATAGTAAACTATCTTTTTCTTTCTTTTTTAGGTAAGTTTCTTTATAATGGTTTAACTACAATCTTCATAGAAACTGGTGAGTTTTCAAAATATTTTATTATTCCGTATTATCATAGTCTGTTGCCAGTTGATTTCCAGCCGAGTATTAATTATCGTAATTTTAAAAATCGATTAAATTAAATTAGATATAATATTTAAATTGCTGCTCATTCTATACTAACAATTATTACTTAATCATTATTATGTACCAGTCTTTCACTGAGTTTGGAAAAAACACTAAGGAGTGATAGTTGTGATAAAATTTCAGCAAACAGGAAATTTCAATAACCCACAGCTTTGCAGTGTTTATATTTACTCATACTTACAACATTATGCTGATTTCGGCTAAATCTGTAAATTTTTTGTTTTTAAAATTGCTTATTTCTTCCTTTACCTCAGTTGAGGTGATGAATCTAAGTGTTGCTGTAGTTTTATTTTGCCATACTGCAGAAATTATGAGGAAATGTATTAACATCTTTTTCAGATGACCAACACGTTTTCTATTTTATCTATTTTGAGTTTGTGCGTGGCTTGTTAGTTGGACTTTTACTTTTATAACAATTTTAATTTTATTAGTATATATTTCTTTTGTCTGAAAGTTATTTGTGGCATTCTACGAATATTCTTTCCTATTATTTGGGTGTTCTACCACATGTATTATTATCCTTTTCAAAAACAAATCACCGAATCTACAAAATAATCGAATTATTGGAAAAAAGCCTCTGCGCCCGTGACGGTTACGCCAAAGGAATAGTCAGAGGTTATGTTTTGCAAATAATATAAATCGGAATAAACACGAAAATAATGTATTTTGCTGACGTTTCGGAAAGTAATCTCTTTCCGTTTTCAAAGCTTTTTTTGGAAGAACTCTTATTTTGCTGTGTATGTCATACACAGCTTTAAGATTCTCTTTATGTTATTTCCATAGATACTACTACTTACACAGAACATAGAACTGATGATATTTTCTTTTAGATAATGTTGAGTTTGCTAAGTTCTTCTTTTAACATTGGTAGCCAGGTTGTACAAATATCTACAGAACAATTCGATACGCACTTATCTTCATTTAATAAGATTATTGTTGATTCTATAATTTTTCTTTTTTTGGTATCTGCTTCTTTTGTTAAAATGTTTGCCGAGTCCAGGTTTATTCTATGTCAGTAATAGATAATTTAACTTCAGAAGAAAAGTTATCGATAAATTCTTTAAAACGCGATGAAAGTATAAAAATATTGCCAGCAGACAAAGGTAATGCCACAGTCATTATAGATAAAGATATATATATAAAACACAAAAATCATGACTCTTGTAAATGAGGGACCCTACACAAAACTAAACAAAGATCCAAAAAAATCAATAGAGAGCAAAATTTACAGAACTTTGTTTAAATACAAACATGCATTTAATGATTTTGAACGAAGGAAACTTACACCACATCATAGTAAGCCTCCTCATTTTTATGGCTTACCAAAGACACATAAACAAAATATTCCTTTAAGACCAATTGTTAGTTCTATTAATTCACCATGTCATAATTTGGCAAAATTTTTACTTAAAATTATTGATCCATTATCTGGAAATACCGATTCATATATTAAAAATAGTAAACATTTTATAGAAAAAATTTATGAATCACACCTAATGGTTAATTTTGATGTAGTTAGTCTTTTTACCAATGTCCCGGTAGATGAAACCTTAAAAATAGTTACAAGACAGGTTGTTAAATGATAATAATTTGGAAACTAGAACTAAATTAAGTGTAAATAGCATAATGGAACTCTTAACACTGTGTATAAAAACAACCTATTTTCAATTGGACAATGAGTTCTATCAGCAGGATTTTGATATGGCTATGGGGTCTGCATTATCACCAATTTTAAGCAACATATTTATGGAGAACTTTAAGAACACACATGTTCAAAATTGTATAAACAAACCGGTTGTCTGGTGGAGATATGTTGACGACATCTTTGCAATTTGGCCTCATGGTATCGATTTACTAGATAGTTTTTTGGAAAATATAAATAGTAATGAATCGTCTATTAAATTCACATCAGAAGTGGAAAGTAGAAATGAACTACCGTTTTTAGATGTTTTAATTAGAAGGGTAAATAATACAATTGAAACAAGCGTTTATAGAAAACCAACACATACTAATAGATATCTAAATTTTAACTCAAATCAGACAATAAATGTTAAAAAGGGTGTTGTAAAATGTTTATACGATAGGGCCAAAATAATTTCATCTAATAATGAAATATCAAATAACGAGAAAAAATTTACCAAAGAGGTTCTAGTACAAAATCAATATCCTGAAGCCTTTGTTGATAGAGTTTTCATAAATGTTGAAAATAGGGACAATTAGGTACGACAAAAACCTGAACGTCATTTTACAGCAATAATTCCTTATGTATACGGATTATCGGAAAAGCTACGCCGTATAGGTGACAAATTTGATGTTAGGACGATATTTCAAACGGGGAACACTTTAAGATCAATTTTAACAAAAACAAAACCGATAAACAGGGAGCAGAATTCAAAAAACTGTATTTACAATATCCCGTGCGAATGTGATAAATGTTATGTGGGCGAGTCATCCAGACCTTTCAGTGTGAGGTTGGATGGGCACAAGAATTACATTAGAAAGAATGAAATTCAGAAATCAAAGATTTGTGAACATGCTTGGGAAAACGGATATAGAATAAACTGGAACTCGGCAAAAATTTTAACAAAAGAAGCAGATACCAAAAATAGAAAAATTAAAGAATCAGCAATAATCTTATTAAATGAATATAAGTGCGTATCGAATTGTTCTGTAGATATTTGTACAACCTGGCTACCAATGTTAAAAGAAGAACTCATCAAATATCATCAGTTCTATGTTCTGTGTAAGTAGTAAGTATCTATATAATCTTAAAGCTGAGTATTTGACATAAACAGCAAAATAAGAGTTCTTCCAAAAAAAAGCGTTGAAAACGGAAAGAGATTACTTTCCGAAACGTCAGCAAAATACATTATTTCTGTGTTTATTCCGATTTATATTATTTGCAAATCATAACCTCTGACTATTCCTTTGGCGTAAACGTCACGGGCGCAGAGGTTTTTTTCCAATAATTCTATTATTTTGTAGATTCGGTGATTTGTTGTTGAAGAGGATAATAATACATGTGGTAGAAAACCCAAATCCTTGTGGTACCACGGATTGCTTTTCATTTCGTTTTAAAAGAGGCCAGTTAATTTACATATATGAAGATTCATTCTTATTTCTTATCAAAATACATTTGCAGTTTCTCTCTTTCTTTGCAAGAAAAAAAATATGTCTAAAACCAAAAAAATACGTCTAAAATCAAGAATCTATTTTCCTTTTTGCAATCGGTAACAAGAAGAATAAAACACTAGATATAAATAATATTAACCACAAACATTCTTTTACTGTATAGTGATTCCATCAGATGATCAGCACAGACTTAAGTTTTAAGAATATTTCTGCAGAACATCCCCTTGGGGGCGGTTCTCGAAGAAATATTTGTTAAATATAATACTTTTAAGTGTTAGCACCTAGAGAATATAAAATGTACCACCACTATGCAATAAAAAAACAAACATTAATAGTATATCTTCGGCAGATTGTTATTTAAATTTATATGTTTATGTAGTTGGCGTATGGGATGGCCGTTGTTTTAGAAATCTTGTAGGGAATATTAGCGACGTTAGTTGTTTTGTCCATAAAGGACGTTAATTGAGTATCCAGGTGGTGCTTTACCTACCATAAAATGTCATAAAGTATTACTTTGCATGTTCATATAGTATGCACAATACAAGACAGGCGGGCCGTCTCATAAACAAGACATCTCGTATTTATTTTTACGGTACGCCTCGGCATAACGAGTACATAAACCTCTGTATAAATAGTGCTTAACTTGTCCCTAAGTGTCCATAAAGCATCGGCCTCAAGTCAGATTATGTTAGTTTATGACGGGCGTCTGCCGCGAAGAAGACCATTAACGTTTTCAGCTAACCAAATTAAATCATTTCAACGGTTAAGTTTTGCTACTGTTGCCACAGAAAAACTACCGGGAGTCATAGTCGGTCAGCATTTACGGTGTTTACCACAGAGTCCTTTAGGTGTGGCCTTAGCTTGCGACGTAAATATTTCGAAATTTATCTTTTTGGAGGTAGCAGGCTAGAAACAAATTTAGAAGAATTTTAACACATTGTTAACTGAAGCTTTTAATAGCAGAAAATTTCTCATGAAAAGGCTTACCATGAATTAGTCTTCTTCGCATATTTTCAAAAATGTTAGAATTGGAATTATTGCAAGTCAGCATAAATGCACTATTTAAATTAGATTAATTTCAGTTCAGCTGGCCAATCAGTCAGATATCTACATCTACTAACTGGCAAATAGACAGCAAAAAAGATAGTGACAGACATTTTTGCAGTGGTTTGACGATCTACTAAGGGCTATTGGTTATTGTATACAATAACACATTACTTTTCATACTTATCGCTATCTACTATTAGAAAATGATTTAATTTATGGAAAGCAAATAGTTAAAATAAATGCCACTTTGTCAACTTTACTAGGATTAGTGTACGGAATGCCTCACAGCACAATACTTGAGCCATTACTATTTTCTGTTTACATCTCTAATATTAGTAAGCATGATATAAACTACTGTTTCAGAGAACATCGAGAAGGTACAGTTTGTTGAGTACTATATCCATACTGTTCGTTTTTAACACGTTCAGTGTCATGGCGCATCATTGGTCCGGTGTGCATGACTCACACATGACACATGTGTGGCTAGTTTTTTCAGTTCGATAGGATAGAATAAAATCATATAGTAGAATGTAGTTGCAGAAAGCAAGTTAGGATCGTGGTTAGTCTCCTGACTGGACACGGCTCTTTCAGGAAACACCTGCACGACATCGGAGTGGTTACAACCCCGAGTGTAGGTTTTGTGGAGATGGGGAGGAGACTTCCATCCACCTCCTAACCTCATGCCCCAGTCTCATGAACTTGAGACACAAGCATTTCGGTATAGGCTTCCCTATGCCGGAGGAGGTAAGGAATGCCCCGCTGGGAAGGATTCTGGCCTTTGGTCTGGAGTGCGGCCTGGATAGGGACATCCTCTGATCAGTTAGCGGATGCACAATGGGCCACTAGGCCTGAGTGCCGCGATTTATGATTGCACCGCTAAGAAGAAGAAGAATGTACATTGTAAGAAATATCATCAATCAAACCAAACATCTCAACATCAAGCCAACGTATGTTTAGAGAAAGTATGTCTATGAGACACTTCTCATCAATCATTTTATTTTGTGTTGGATAAAGATATTATAACATATCTAATGTTTGACCTATTCCGTGCTTTCAACACAACTGTTGTTGAGTTTCTATGTTAAAAACTTTTCTCTGCCTATTAGGGGCAACGTATTATCCTGGATTAAGTCACACATGGCAATTAGGAGAATATTAGCTAAATACAATAACACCATTTCTAAAGAACAAATTGTGGAAACGGCAATTTCGCTGGGTTATGTTTTTGGACCTCTTATCTTCATATCATATATGATAAAATTCATCACAACGTGTCTCGATGAGCGACCAGCTTAGAATCAAGAGAACATCTAAGTCGTGTATTGAAACATGACGCTTAATTATATTTAAAGGAAAATTGTTCTGGAAGCACCAATCATTTATACTACTTGTTTCTTTGAAATCGTATATAATCAGTATACACAAGACAAAATAATTTCGTGTTATGTGCAAACAGCTGGCAGTCACATAGGTGTCTCCCACAATAAGTTAATAGAAAAATTGCAATGGTACGGAATTAGAGGGTTAGCCCTCTCGCTTTTTAAATCATACCTGCTTAACCGTCAGCAGTGTGTTGCCATAGCCAATGAAACGTCAGGATTTCTAAATAATAATTATGGTGTACCCCAGGGCTCTGTCTTGGGGCCACTATTATTTTTAGTTTATATGAACGACTTTCCTCAATTTATGTTGCCCAGCAAATCCACTCTGTTCGCCGATGACACCACTCTCGTGTTCTCATCATAACATTGACAATCTACTGGAACTATCTTCTCTCAATGAACTACAAGCAAAAAGTTGGTTCACCTCTAACGAACTAACACTTAATCAGGAGAAAACTCAGAGATTGATAATATCCTCAAACAGAAATATATCCAAAGGCGAGCACGTTAAACTCCTAGGTATCTATCTAGATCATAACCTTAGTTGGGTAACCCATACTAATCATCTGGACAAAAGGCTTTCCAGCGTAATCTTCCTTTTTAGGAAACTAAAAAGCGTTCTAGATTTTCCCACGCAGTTGTTCTATGGGGTAACTCCCACCACGCATCTAAAGTCTTTCGACAACAAAAGAAAATTATAAGAATTCTTGTCAATGCAAAATTTAGGGAACATTGTCAGCCAATCTTCATTAAACTGGGAATTATGCCACTACCTTCACTTTTTATCTACAACATTCTTATCGAGATTCACAGAAACGCATCCGGTCTCTCTATTCAGTTGGACTATCATGAGCACAACACACGTGCTGCTGGACTTCTTAGAGTACCGTGCTATAGGTTAACTCTAAGTGCAAATAATTCACCCAACTTAAACCTATATAACCATTTACCACATCATATTAGACAGTTAAACTTTATGTCCTTCAATAATAATATAAAACGTTTCATTCTTCAGTTTTGTTTTTACTCAATTGTTGATTTTCTGAGGACGCCATATTTGGTCACTCCACTTTCGGTTGTCTAATGCTCATACTTGCAGAATGCTTGTACTTTTTATAGGTACCTATTTTATAGATTAAACTTTTATATTTTCGTGTTTGACAATATGTAATCGATATATAATTTATATGTACTTATATATACATATATATTATATTTTCTTGTCTAACAATGTGTAAACGTTATATACAGTATCATGTTCTTGTTATTGTCCTTATTTTATATATGTATTGTATTTCTCAACAAAAATATTATTTTTTTGTAATGCAGCCACTTGCCTGCTGATTTTCTGACTTGCTGCAAATGTTTAATCATGTCTCATATAGTGGTAAAATAAATACTATCTATCTATATATCTATCTATCTATATTCTTAACGAATAAAATTAATAACAGAGGCCCCAATATCAAACATTGTGAAACTTCTGATGTAACCAGAATTTAAACAGATTTAAAACCACGGTATTCCTATAAGAAATGTTTTCTAACAAAATAATCAAATGTGTATTGTGGATATATCAACTTAATTGCGTTTATCAATAATTTCTGATAAAATAAATTAAGCGACCTTTTACAAAAATATTGGACCTAACTTTAGCAAAATTAAAAATTATTGAAATAGATTAGTGGTTTTTAATATTTTCCTCCTATTTTCTTTTTAACTGTTTTCATTTAAATAAGATGATAATAGTTGTGTAAAGAAGTAAATTACATCTTACCAATTTTAAATTTAAATATTTTATAAAAAATTCTTTCGAATTTATAGAAAATGCAAAAAATTTAATACCAAATAACGTCAAAGGAAGTTATCCTTTGACGTTAAAAGCCTGTTCACCCCAGTCCCGCTCACACAGCTAAAATTAATTTTAAATAATTTAAAAGAACTCAGAAATTAGCACAAACGAAAAAAATAGAATTAAAAAGTCTGTCAAAGGTTTGTATTGAACAGAATTATTAAAAGCTTTTATTTAACTTGCAACGTTTGTTTGTTTGTTTGTTAGTTAGTTTGTTTGTTTAGGTCAAATCTTGCAATCAAAATTTCGATTACTTCTAATTAAGCTAGAGCTTTGAAATTTTGCACATGTATATAAGTCCGGTGACAATACACTTTAACATTTTCATATAAGAAAAAAGAAGATGGCGGCTTCAAGATGGCGGACAACTTTACCGTTTATGATCCGATTCGACTCAATATCGATATTTGGGAGTTTTAGAGATCGCCAATTATGAATTCTTAGTCAAAATTTAGAAATTCAAAATGGTGGCGTTAATATGGCGGACGACTTTTGTCATTTATGGTCCAAATCGATCAAAATCAAAATCTGGAGGTTTTCGGGTTCGCCGATTACGAATTTCTAGTAAAAAATTTAGTTCAGGATGACGGCTTTAAGATGGCGGACAACATTATCGTTTATGATCCGATTCGACTCAAAATCGATACCTGGGGGTTTTCGAGATTGCTAATTATGAATTCTTAGTCAAAATTTTGAAATTCAAAATGGCGGCGCCAATATGACTGACGACTTTGTTCATTTAGGTCCAAATCGATCAAAATCTACATCTGGGGGTTTTCGGGGTCGCGGATTACGAAATTTAGTTCAAGATGGCGGACGACTTTACCGTTTATGATCCAATTCATCTCAAAATCGATATCTGGGGATTACAGCACATCAAAAGACTAAAAAGCAAAAAATAAAATTATGTAAAAAATATTTTACTTAAATGCTCTAAAAAGTAGAAAATAGACTTTGAAGTAAATCAAACCCGCCATTTTGTTACATTATATAATTTTTTTTATGATATAAAAGCTTGTCGCGAGCAATCTCCTTTACACAGGAAAATCTCTCGGCAAGCTTTTATATAAAAAAAAAATATATAATGTAACAAAATGATGGGTTTGATTCACTTCAAAGTTTATTTTTTACTTTTTAGAGCACTTAATAAATAAATCTCTTTTTAAAAATATTTTTTTATATAATGCTTTTTTCAGATTAATGGCGAGTTTTATAGACAAAAAGACGACTTACCAATGGGTTCACCTATTTTTCCTTTGTTAGCTGAGATATTTATGGCGAATTTAGAAAATTTAATTTCCACCAGTAATAATAATTTAAATACACATGTTTTCTATTGGACTCGTTATGTAGACGATATGTTTTGTATATTGACCGGCACAGAAAGAAGTATTAGTAATTACCTTAATTCCTTGAATTTAATAGTAAAATTAAGTTCACAATAGAGTTTGAACAGAATAGTCAATTAAACTTTTTAGATATTAATATTAGAAAACATAATATTCAATTAAAATTCAGTATTTACCATAAACCTACTATCACAGATACAGTCATCCATTATAATTCACAACAGTTGTAGAAAATTAAGCTCTATGAAAAGATGTTTCATAGTCTAATATATAGACGTACAAATTTTCCTTTAGACGAAAACGATTTTGTTAGGGAATTAAATATAATTAAATAAATTGCAAGAAATAATGGATACAGCTAATAGATAATGTGGTTAAAAACAAACAACGTAAAATGCGTCAAAAGGAATTTTTCAACGCACCTAATAAATCAATAAAATATAGTTTTATTAATTATATCCCAAAATATACTGACAAAATTTCTAGGAAATTAAATAATTTAGGTATCTCTACAATACGTGTGCATAAAATGAATAATAATAGTAACAGTAATAAAGAGAAATTAAGTAAACAAAATAAATGTATATGAAATCAAATGTAAAGATTATAGGTCAGAGTGGTGAAAACATTGGAAACAGGGTAAAAGAACATTAAAATCAATTTTAAATAACAATAAAAATACGGGAATGTCAACACAATCATTTCATAGACACAGTTAACATAAATTTGCTTCATACAGAAGGAAAAGGTAAACGTCTAAATCTTCTTGAACAATTAGAAATTTAAAAAAATCCCTTAAAAACAATCCTTTTACCATGAATGGTCAGTAAAATTTTGTAAATACTTCTATACTAGATAAAATGTTAACAATTATTTGTTGATTTACATTACTACGTTAGGTCTACCCGAAAAATTTCCATAACTAAAGTTTAAGTCATGAAGATATTAAGTCATAAATGTTTTTAGGTATATATGTAGAATAACCACTTTTATTACTTTACTATACACTTTGTACTCTTGATAAAGGCCTAACAGAAACATTTGCAGAGAATTTTAAACATAGTAATTTGATACATCTATTGATAATAAAGTATTCTTAAAAGATCTTTTCAAATTACGCATTTCTACAGGACGATATATTACAAAATTAATCTGTAGTGCCTTTGAATTCGAAAATTGTTACTAATTGTATGCCTTAAAATTTAAAAAAAATTAAAAAGTCTTGCCAAATGCCTTATTTGTCATGAAAATGTCACTGTATACTTATGTATAAATTTTTGATGGTAATAATTATATAATAAAAAGTTTAAAAGGAGATATCCCCACGAATCAAAGGCTATCAGAATTATGAAGTTTGCAGATGCTAGTTAAAACACCCATATATTACCATCCTATCTGCGTTTGTACGTTTTTTAAAATGAGACACTTGATGCACGTACATATTTCTAGTAAAGTTGTTAGATAAGGTATCGCATTAGAGCAAAGAACGCAGGAGTGCGCGGGAACGGGAAGAGCGCATTCCCTCTTGTCCCATAAACACATCTCTTGCCAGATTGAGTGGCGGCGCTTTGTAGCTTGGATGCGGCGTTGGCGGCGAACGGAGCACGTGTGGTTCAAGTTATCCGCTAGTCGGTGTGACATTTTTACTGTAAAAGTTGTTATTGATAGCCAGCCGTCTCGAGACAATCACGTCGCGCGAACTGTGTGTTATTACGGGTAGTCATATAGATCTCTAAGGGGTGGCACGGAATTTAAAAACGTACCGCCGGCTTTAGAGATTTTATTCCATTTGGGCTATTTCGACAAAGCCAAAAATTATTTAATTTTTTCTATTTTGTGTCACAATTTTCAGAACTGGTGGTGACAGTTGGCTCATTTGCATACTGTATGTACTTTTGTGACTGTGATTGTGGCTTTATTGAAACTTCAACAACCTGCTATTTTTTTATAACGGGATAGGATATTTGTATAGTTTCTAGTACTCATAACAATATTTAAAATCCCTTATCATCATTACATTACCGAAAAAATGTCTCTCAATGATAATTCTTACAGCGATCCGCAGTCAATTGTTAATAGTTTTCGGAATTGCTTTAGTAATGTTTTTTTACCGAATGACCCCTCGCTCACAATAATGACAGTAGTGATTGTGTATCAAATACTTGCGTCAATATAGATTTTTTGAATCAAGTTATTGGAGCTGTACGCAAATTAAAAAATAAAAGGACAGCTTGTCAGATCAGATCCCGAGCTTTTTACTTAGATATTGTTCTCGAATGTTTGTTACCCCACTTTTAATAATATTCAATCTCATTTTGAATACATCTACATTTCCTGACTGTCGGAAACTAACTAGAATTTATTATGTGCTAAAAAGTGATAATATAAATTTCTTAGATAATTACTATATGTCTATTTCTATAATTTCTAATTTTGCGAAAGTTTTCGAGATGTCCATATACAGTCACATATATCCTTCAATAAGAAACTGCATATCTGTGTCACAACGTGGATTTATGAGCAAAAAATCTAATATGACTAATTTACTCGTTGTAACTGAATACATATCTAATACGTTGAATTGTCAAGGGCAAGTTGATTTGATATATACAAATTTCTCGAAGGCTTTTGACCGCATAGACCACTTCATTTTCATTGCTAAACTTGAGATTTTTGGTATCAATACGTCAATACGTAAACTTTATTCAATCATATCTTACGGGTAGAGATCAGATAACTGTATATAATGGAGTATCGTCGTTACCAGCAAAAGTAAAATTCGGAGTACCTCAAGGGTCCGTACTCAGGCCCCTATTATTTTAAATATATGTTAATGATCTACCTAATTATGTAAATGACACCTTACTAGTATTATTTGCTGATGATACTACCATGATCAATACAAATAACAGTGAAATCAATTTATTACGGGATATGCAATGCTCACAGTTAAAGGCTTCTGAGTGGTTTAGCTCAATAAATTGCATTTTAATGAGTCAAAGACACAAACTATGTTTTTTTCAACCAGGGGCCTAGATCATTTTGACAGTCCCTGAAATACGAAATTTTTGGGAGTGATCATGGAGCCACATCTATGCTGGGATCAACATATCGATTACCTATGTGGTAAAGTATCCAAAATTGTATTCTTGTTAAGAAACTTAATGGCGGAACTGCCACCAAATATTATAAAAACAGTTTATTTTTCCTTATTCCAAAGTGTATTCTCTTATGCAATATTTACCTGGTGACACTCCTCTCATATACGCAGAATATTCTCGTTGCAGAAACATGTTATGAGAATAATGGCACGACTAAAGTTTAGGCAAGATGTAAAGCAAAAATTTACGGACCTAAATATCTTAACAGTTCCCAGTTATTATATTCTTACGACATTCACTGTTGACGTTGTTTAGCTCATATCTAACAAATCGACTTCAATTTGTAGCTTATAATGGTCACAAGTCTGATTTGTATGTTACATCATCTGGAGTACCGCAAGGATCAAATCTCGGACCGCTGCTTTTTAAAATATTTATCAATGATCTAACTCAATCGATCGAATGTGAACAACTGCTGTATGTTGATGACCTAAAAATACTTAGCGTTATTTCAGAGTCTGATGACTACCAGGCACTCCAGCTTCAGCTCAATAAAGTAGTAGAATGGTGTAGTGTTAATAAATTGTCATTAAATATTTCCAAGTGCGTAAGTTACTCACGCAAGAAATGCTCTTATCTACATGATTATAAATAAATAACGATGAACTTACAAGATGTGAGTCAATTAAGGACTTAGGAGAATAATTTTTAACTTTGATCTAGCCTTCGTTGAACATACCGAGACAGTAGCGATAAATTCAGTTAAAATTTTATGTTTCATAATAAGGAATTGTAGATCATTTACCAATGAATTAGCACTAAAGACATATTACTCGTTTAAACTTTCTTCCGTCTGTTATGCGTTGTATAGATTATCCAAAATATCAAGTAGGACAACTGTTATGGCATATTATTATACAAATTTTATTTCAAGGGTAACATACGGAATTCTTTTTTGGGGTTCTTCATGCCATTTTGAAAGATTATTTAAGCTTCAAAAGAAGGCTGTACGTAATATTGTGGAAGCATCTAAACATACGTCCTGTAGAAATTTATTTAAAGAATTGAACATTTTAACACTACCAAGCATTTATATATTAGAAATACTTATATATGTTAAAAAAATCTAAGTAACTTTTTACAAAACAATTACAGCTATAAATATGACACTAGGGAAAGTAATAACTTAAGCACACCGCTACGCAAACTATCAAAATATGAGGAATGTCCAAATTATATAGGAATAAAACTGTATAATAAGATTCCAGACTTTCTAGAAAGCATTGAAAATATAAAAAAATTTAAAAATGAAACAAAGAAATACCTAACAGTCAAATGTTTTTATTCAATTAACGAATGTTTAAGTTAATAAGATATATAATTTCTTCTGTAGTTTTATCTAGTATTAAGCACTAATGAAAGCACTTGATTCATTGTAAGGTGCTCAATTTCTTTATGACTAATCCTATACCAATGTGGTCTGATAATAAATAATAATAATAATTATTATTATTAATACACATGTATAATATTCAGTTTTAAATTATTTACCTAGTAGCTGCCTAGACTTACATATTAGTTTAGTTTTATATTTGTATGACCTAGTTATACTTACATTGTATTTTGTATTTCTCTATTTGTACTTTCATCTTATTTATATAGTGTTGCCCTGGAAATGGTTTCTCTGTTGGGTAATGTAATTAATTTAATTTCCTTACTAAAATATTTGGGATTTTTTACCTCATTAATATGCTACGTAAATCACAACTAAATATAATATTTCGAATAGTGTTTACGTAGAACGTAACTTACGAAAAAGGTTGTACATGATTCCATAATTTATTCAGAGTGAGATCCTGAAATATGCAAACTCTAATGGGTTATTTTTCTTAAGCACGCACATTTCGAAGAACGGGTGTGTACCATACAGGTCCATTTTTATTACAATAAAATTGTGTTCTGCCTTTAAATTTCTTAATCGGTATGGAAGGCCTCGAATTTTCTTGTTGAACCGAATGATATATGTACTAAGGTCTGATAACATGGATTATCGTATTAAAACAATATTTTATAACTATTCCGTAGATTTATTTACCCCTAAATACGTTTTATACATACTTTTGGTGCGATTGAAAAGAATGTAGATACTTTCAGATTTACTGTAAAAGAGTTTCTAAAAATTTGACTGTATTAAAAATTTGAATAATATACTTATACAAATTGGGAGCTCCAAACTTGTGATGGAAACAATTTATTTTGTCAAATTATACACGGTTGTTAAATTTGGATCTTTTCAACAGCAAAAATGTGCCAAAACAAACAAAATTAATCACAGACTCGAGCAATAATTCGTCTATTACAACTAATTTTTTAACAAGATTTCACTGTACGAATTTTATTTCCACATATCAAACACGAGTTTTGGCATTACTTCAGACTGTGAACAAACAAATTAAATTGGGCATATTAAGACATATTATAAACGGCATAAAATTACAGAAATCTCTTTTTGCATTGTTGCTGAGTCAAGTTGGGTGTTGATGAAATATTTAAAATTAGTAATACGGAAGAAAATGTTAAAAGTTGGAAAATACTTTCAGTATCAGAAAATATGGAAACGAAAACCTGGACTTACCTGTAAGGAAGGACGATCTTAATTATTGAGCAGTCTCGTCAAAGGGTTATTTATTTATTTTTCATTTATAAGCCAGTAAATATATATAATAAAGTGGGAGAGAAATAATTAACATGAGTGTAAAATCTAAACTGACTAGTACTAGAGAATCAAAGAAGACATAATAGACAGCTAAGAAAAACTGTATATTAGTGCATGGAAAAGTTACATAAGTAATAATATACACGGTGGGGCAATAGTGATCTCGATCTCGAGTTCTACAATAGCTAGAACTTAAAAAAAAATGCAAGTAATCTACATAAAAAAGTCTATATCTGGAAACTATTTTCGAACATACAGGGCGAGCCAAGACGAAATTATAGGACCAAGTGCCTTTTCTAGACTCTATTCATTCCTTTATTAGCATTGAATATCTCCCAACCATTTGGATGTAATGAATTTTCTTGTTGAAATAATGCAATCTGCAGATGGATATTAAAAAAGTCAACACAGTCACAATTATGGGTTTTAAGAAAAACTTATCTGAATACCAGTTACGAGACATCTAATTAATGTTTTTGAATCATTTTCATTTCCTAAAAATGTACAGGGTGACCAAAAATTATTTTTCAATTAAGAACATGTTAAATTGAATTTTTCACTTTTTTCAAATGAAATACCGTGTATATTTTTCGACGATGTGATGTAGAAATGAAAAACGAACATTTTTTGTAAGTACTTCCCTATGACTAATTGCAACCATTTTCGTTTTATAAATAAATAAGTGTCAAATTCAAGAATAAACTTAAAAAAGAGGTTCTCTCAAATAAAATCCGAATTTTCCGATAAAAGGATAAATTTAAAGGCACCTGGCGTCACCCCAGATCAGGTCACTGGCATCTACTGGACTATGTTATCGTACGTAGGAAGCATCTCAAGGACGTCCAAATTACAAAGGCGCGCATTGATAGCGAATGTTGGACCGATCATCGTCCTGTTGTCTCTAAAGTGAAAATTGTTATGAGACCCAAACACCGAAGAACTCAAGTAAAACGTAGACTCCGTCTCTGTATTAGTAAATTGCGTGACCAACAAACCGTCGAACAGCTAAAGCAAAAAGTTCAAGAGAATTTGAGTGCACTAGAAGAAACCAATTCTGTAGATGTCGCTGCTACCTGGACACAAATTAAAGACAGTTTAAAAAGTGCGAGTGAGGAAATTCTTGGCACTGCAGCAAATAAAAAACAGGAGGACTGGTTCAATGATAATGAAGCTTTTATACAAGAACTTCTTGACCGCAAACATACTGCCTTCCAAAACGCTATCAACCACCCCAACGACTCATCAAAAGCAGAAGCTTTTACCCAATCTAAGTATGAAACGCAACGCGAAATCAGAAGAATAAAGAACGAGTGGTGGGCAAGCAAGGCCAGAGAAATTCAAAGGTACGCCGATTCACACGATTACAGGAATTCTTTCAAGGAGTAAAAGTAGTGTACGGCCCCAGTCGGAAAAATATGTGCCCTATTAAAGATTTAAATGGAAATCTCCTCAAAGAAGACCAGGAAATAAGAGCCCGATGGAAAGAACACTACTCTAACATTCTTAACCAGCAAAGTCAAGCCGATCACGATATTATAAATCTTATCCCTCAATATGACACCTTCGGAGACTTAGATAAACCACTAACAACGGAAGAGATCTTAACCGCCATTGGGCAGCTAAAAAATAACAAATCTCCCGGCGCCGACTCACTCCCAGCTGAGATCTTTAAAGCTGTGTCGTCAGAGCTCATACCCTACCTCAAAAAACTGTTTGATGTCGTGTGGGAAAGTGGTCAAGCTCCGCAGGAGTTTTGTGATACACTTTTAATCAACCTCTTCAAAAACAAAGGGAGCGCTGCGGACTGTGGAAATTACAGGGGTATAGCTCTCCTGGCTGTTGGAGGGAAGATACTCACTAAAGCGATGGTAAATAGGCTAACACCTGTTATGGAAAAGTTACTTCCTGAAACACAGAGTGGCTTTAGACCAAACCGAGGCACATCGGATTTAATCTTCACACTTAAACAGCTTCAAGAAAAAGCACTCGAACATCAAGGAGAAATTCACATGGCCTTCATTGATTTAACCAAGGCGTTTGACTCGGTGGACAGGGAAGTGCTCTGGAAAATTATGTTCCGCTTAGGTATCCCTAGAAAATTTGTGGAAGTATGTCGCAGTCTACATACAAACAACAACGCCCAGGTTACGTATAATAATGAGGCAACCGAACCTTTCCAAACCCTCACTGGAGTTAGGCAGGGATGTGTCCTGGCACCCCTACTCTTTAATTTGTTTACCACTGCTCTAACAATTATTGTTGACATCAAACTGACAGTCAGAGGAATAGGTCTCAGATACCGTTTTGATGGCGGTCTCTTTAACATAGGGCGCTTTAGAGCTTTCACGAAGACACGCACACGATTCATTTGTGATCTCCAGTATGCGGATTATTGTGCACTTTTAGCCTCTACGCCGGAAGAGCTTCAAGAACTTTTAGATGTGTATGCCCAGAGCTATGATTCCTTGGGACTTAAAATCAACATTGGAAAGACTAAGATTATGTCAACTCCTCATCAAGTGAACCAAATAGACATTACACTTAACGGAAATTCTCTTGAAGTGGTGGATCAGTTCAATTACTTAGGCAACGTTGTTAATGACAAAGCAAACATGGACAGCGAGATTCGCAATAGAATTAATGCTGCATCTAGAGCACTCTGGGGGCTTAGAGAGAGAGTATTTGACAACCACGACCTTGCTTTGTCAACGAAAATGGCTGTCTACAGAGCAGTTGTCATTCCAACACTGCTATATGGATGTGAAAGCTGGGTCACTTACCGTCGTCATGTGAAAGAATTAGAACGTTTTCAGCAAAGACACCTCAGAAATATGATGAAAATCCGTTGGTTCCATCAGATATCAAACGTGGAAGTACTCAGGAGAGCAAATAGCCTTCCAGTTGAGGTGCTTATTTCAAGAGCACGCCTAAGATGGGCAGGTCACGTTCATCGTATGCATGATAACCGCCTTCCTAAATATACACTTTATGGTGAATTGCTAAGCGGTAGAAGAAGGCGTGGCGGTCAACGAAAGAGGTTCAAAGACGCTCTCCATGAAAATCTAAAATCCTGCGGTATTGCAGACGAGCAATGGGAACAACTTGCAGCGGACAGAACCGAATGGCGAGGGGTTGTGGCCAGCTATCAAGGAAATGTTGCTGCAAGAAGGCCGAATCCAAGACCTAACCAGGTCTATGTTTGTCCTGACTGCGGTCGACATGTGCTCTCCCGAATTGGCCTCTATAGCCATAGTCGTGTGCTCCGTAGATGAATGGGAATTACAATAGACTACACCTTTTACTTGTTTTTTATTGAACACAATTTATCGACTGTAACATTTTTATACTCGGACTCGAGTAACGGCTAATAATAATGATTAGAAAAATTTATAATAGGTGTTCGACGTGTTGCCCATTTTGATTGACACACGTCTTTATACAATTTTGAAATGAGGCCATTTAGTGGGACCATTTCTTCCAATCCATTGATATGAGTAAATAGTATTTACCCGGTCCTTTACTGTAATGTTTTTTGTAATTTTTTTTGCTGTTTTCGTTATTCGACGAGCAATAAAACCTCAGTTTGATATAAATTGTCGTGTACAAAGGAGCGTTAATCACACTTATCGGTCGTTACATTTTGTATTGAATTTAAAATATTTGGAATTTTACAATATGAATTTTAATAAAGCGGAACTTGTAGACATGACTTTTGTTTTGGACGAGTCATACAGAAATTGTTTACTTGCCAATAGAATTTATCACCAACGTTATCCTGAAAGAAGGATTCCTGATGTTAGCAGCTTCCAAAACCTTCTCGATAGATTCCTGGAAACTGGATATGTCGAATATAAAAAAAAGTGAAAAAATAAAACGTGTTGTGAAATTAGAAAATGAGTTTTCTGTGGTGCTGGCAACGGTTGGGAATCCCCATGTTAGTCAAAGGGAGGTGAGCTCATTAGTAGGAGACGGTCTGTGGGTCGAATCTTAAAAACAAATAAGTTGCATGCATATCATATTCAAATGCACCAGGAATTATCTGATGACGATTTTCAAAAGCGCCTACAATTTTGTGATTGGGCCAGACGTGAAATAATATTTTCAACTTCTTCAATAGTGTTTTATTCAGTGATGAGGCAACTTTTCATAAAAATGGATTTGTTAATAGGCACAATTTTCATTATTATGCTCGGAAAATCCTCACTGTTTTATGCAAGTTGATAACCAATACAGATGGTCTATAAACGTTTGGGGAGGAATTATTGGAGAACATGTAAATGGCCATATTTCTTTGATAGTACATTGACTGGAGCTATTTATCTCCATTTTTTGAAAAACTGCCACAATTATTGGTAAATCTCCCTGAAAGAATTAGAAATAGGATGTGGTTTCAGCAAGATGGTGCTCCACCACATTATTTAAATGCAGTTAGAGACCACTTAAATAATACCTACCCTCATCAATGGATTGGAAGAAATGGACCCACTAAATGGCCTGCTAGATCCCCAGATCTTATAAAAATGGATTTCTTTTTATGGGGATACGTGAAGGAAGCTGTTTATAGAGACACACCAACAACAATACAAAATATGAAGGAAAGAATAATAACTGCCTTTACATCTATAACACTGGCAGTTTTAGAAACAGCGGCAACCTCATTTCAAAAGCGCATATTGATGTGTGTCAATCAAAATGGGCAACATGTGGAACATTTATTATAATTTTGAAGAAACCTCTTTTTAAGTTTATTTTTGAATTTCGTAATTATTGTTCAATAAAACGAAATTGGTTGCAGTTAGCGCTAGGGAAGTACCTACAAACAGTGTTCATTTTTCATTTATACATCACATCGTCGAAAAATATACAAGGTGTTCAATTTGAAAAAAATGAGAAAATTTAATTTAAAAAGTTCTTAATTGAAAAATAAACACTCATTTATTTATGAAACGAAAATTGTTGCAATTAGCCATAGGGAAGTACTTACAAAAATGTTCGTTTTTCATTTCTACATCACATCGTCGAAAAATATACAGGGTGTTTCATTTGAAAAAATTGAGAAAATTCAATTGAAAAATAATTTTTGGTCACCCTATACATTTTTAGGAAATGAAAGTTATTCAAAAACATTAATTAGATGTCTCGTAACTGGTATTCACATAAGTTTTTCTTAAAACTCATAATTGTGACTCTGGTGATTTTTTTAATATCCATCTGCAGATTACATTATTTCAACAAGAAAATTCATTACATCCAAGTGGTTGGGAGATATTCAAAGCTAATATAGGAATGAATAGAGCCTAGAAAGAGGTTTCAAAAAATGTACTGATATACATAGCATTCCATTTTTAAAAAAGCCACTTGATCCTATAATTTCGTCTTCGCTCGCCCTGTATGTTCGAAAATAATTTCCAGTTATAGACTTTTTTATCTAGTTTACTTGCAATTTTTTAAATAATTTCTAGATATCTTAGGACTCGAGATATCGAGGTCCGACGCACTATTGCCTCACCGTGTATATCTATGTGTTTTTTATTCTATTTTATATTTATATTCCTATCTTTTATATACTTATTTTAACAAGTTCTTATTGTATTTTAGTAAATAATTATAATGTATATTTTATGCTTATATTTTGACTTATCCTATATCAAGTTTAATGATCTAAAGGACAAATAAAGTATTATTATTATTGGAATGTAATGCGATAAAATAAAAACAAAAGCAACTTTGATTACCTCGTCGATTACTATTCATTAACGTGTTTTTAAAATTTGAGAATATTTTGAAGTGCAAAATCTTACCAAAATCTGTTTAGAATTATTTTCTGGCTCCCCCTATACGAAAATACCCATTCCTCAGCCCCGTCACTGTAATCGTCATAACTCTCAGTTGTAGGCCCATATAAAACACATTTCTTATGATTAATTAAAACATCTCCATAAATTTCCAGTTATTATCCAGGAGGGACCAACTGAGCTCCCCTTCGCTCACAAACATTCTCGTCTGCATATGGACGCCTGTAACATTACCCTGGCACCAGTGACATATGTTAATAGCCAATTTTAATCATAGACTTTTTATTCAGGCTCATGTTAACTTGTGTTTATTTACGATTATGTTAGGTCTCATTTAAGTACCTTTTAATATCTAAGTATATGATGGCGTCTCTCTCTCCGTATCACCACTTTCTTGATGTGACTTCTAAACTGGTCATAATTCGTATGAGATGAGTCCTCTAGACGTTTAGAATTCTTCTCTTTTACCTGTGACTATAATTACATTTGCATTTGTCAACAATAACTTAAAGTGTGACGACGACTGGTTCTTTTTCAATTGTTGCCAGGACATCTTCCGAGATGCTTTATTTAGTTCGTTGGCGAAAACAATAAAATAAATTATATGTCGTTACAGCGCGTCAGTTGAGAGTTGTTGATTAAAAGACAAGGATATTTATACCGTTTTGTTAGCGAAAATGATTTTATGTGGTTCATTGCAAATGCTAATGAATGTTAATTGACAACGAACCGTAATTTGTAAAGGAAATAAAATAGAAATAGTGTTGCCAGAGATTTTACAGTACAGACATCTACCGGGTGACAACGAAATTAGTCCCATGCAAATTTCTCGGTTGCTTTTAGGAATAATATTTTGAAATTTTGGCATAATATCATTTGCGTCACAAAAATCTACATTTTGCACATATTAAATAAAAAGTGTCACTTCCGGTCTAACCGGAAGTAGCAACAACTTTTGATTTTTAAATATCAACCTATATATACAGGGTGTCTCACCGGGAACTTAATCGATCGATATAGAGAAAAATACGCATAAGAAAATTTTGAAAATTTAGATAATTACTAATGTCGGTGTGGCCAATCCAACTAAAATAATTAGAAGCAGCTGGCACTTCCGCTTATACCGGAAGTCGATACCAACTTGCTTATTTCAAATGGAACACCCTATATATTTTAGGGTTTTCGAAAAGAGTATAAAATTCTGAGTCGAAAATATGTAGCATATCCTATACCTAAACCTAGCCGTTTCAGAGATATTTGACATTTTATAGAAAATTTGACAGGTGCACCGGTTTGCAAGAACCGTTATAACTTTCTTCGTGTAAAATATCCTCATTTGCTTCTTGTCACGTAAAAAGAACGCAAGGAGAGCTACGTTCTACAACTGAAATAAATTCAATAATATCATACCAAGTATTCCATTTTTCGCGTTACATTATGTCAACTTCAAACCGGGAAAACTGGTTTAGGTCAAATGGAACACCCTGTATTTTTTTACGTCAAGTTGTGTAAAATTGAATTCCCTTTTTTTTGATATTAGCATTGTGGGGGTTAAAGTTACAACTTTTTGAAATATTTGCGATTTTATTAGAAATTCATGAATTGTTGTAATTATTTCATCAAAATAGCCATGATTAGAAACAATCAGTCATTATCTTATGTCAAAAAATGCTAGCACTTTTAAATTACACGCACGAAGACTTTTTAAATTTGTTTATTATTTATGGTGAATGTGATAAAGTAATATCAAGAACTTGCAGCATATTTGCTACTCGATATCCAGAAAAACTTAAATCGTCACCAAACACTGTAAAACGCATACTGGAAAATTTTAAAAATTATGGCTCTGTCAAGGCAAAAATGCAAAGAAGAAAGCCTATTGTTGATGACGAAAACATTGAAATAGTCATTCTGGGATATTTTCATGCATTTCCAAGGATGTCATTAAGACAAGCTGCTCTGGAATCGGGACTAGGCAAGGATTCAATTCACAGAATCTTATTAAAACATAAGTTTCACCCATTTTCATTCCGTATGGTTCAAGGATTAAAATAAAACAGATTTCCTAAGAAGACAGAATTTTTGTGAGTTTATTCTAATAAGGTCTGAGGGTGACGATTCTTATTTGGGAAATATATGGACAGATGAAGCAAAATTTACTAAAAATGGACTTTTTAATAGACACAATTCGCATTATTGGAGTGACTCAAATCCTCATATGTTCAGAGAGCGAAACTTTCAGGAAAGTTGGCAGTTGAAATATTTACTGTGCCGTTTATTAAATTTTCTCTTCTGCTTTTTTTTTTTTTTTTTTTTTTTTTTTTTAGGTGAAATATATCTGAATATCTTACCATATTTGAATAATAACTATTTAAAAAGTTTACCTCTAGCCGAACATAGAAACATTTTTTATCAGCACGACTCCCCCACATAACGCATATTTAATTAATAATTATTTACAAGACACTTTTTATAATCAATGGATTGCCAATTATGGACCTTTCTTATGGCCTCCTCGCTCGCCCGATTTATCAGTTCTGGATTATTTCATTTGGGGAACTATTAACAATAAAGTTTATGAGAGCCCATTAACAACCATTGAAGATTGTATGCAAAGAGTAAGAAATGCATTTCAAAACATATCACAGGATTCAATTAGAGGAGCTACCCATGAGAAACAAATCCGAAGGTGCGAAAAATGTGTCGAGGTTCGAGGGCGGAATTTTGACCAATTATTAAATTAAAATGAAATCATATTTTAAATTGATCTTATCTCTGCTATTTTAGTTCATGCCATATCTTCAATTCGATTAATACGCATGTTACAGTGTTGTGTTATTTTGCGTTTTTGTGGATATCGAGTGGCAAATGTGCTGCAAGTTCTTGATATTACTTTATCACATTCTCCATAAATAATAAACAAATTTAAAAAGTTTTGATTGGTATAATTTAAACGTGCTGGCATTTTTTGACATAAGATAATGACTGACTGTTTCTAATCATGGCTATTTTGATGAAATGATTACAACAATTCATGAATTTCTAATAAAATCGCAGATATTTCAAAAAATTGTAACTTTAACCCCCACAATGCTAATAGCAGAAAAAAGGGAATTCAATTTTACACAACTTGACTTAAACAAGTACAGGGTGTTCCATTTCACCTAAACAAGTTTTCGCGGTTTGAAGTTGACAAAATGTGACGCTAAAAACGGAACACTTGGTATGACATTATTGAATTTATTTCAGTTGTAGAACGTAGTTCTCTTTGTGTTCCTTTTACGTGACAAGAAGCAAATGAGGATCTTTTACACGAAGAAAGTTATAACGGTTCTTGCAAACCGGTGCACCTATCAAATTTTCTATAAAATGTCAAATACCTCTGAACCGGCTAGGTTCAGGTATAGGATATGCTACATATTTTCGACTCAGAATTTTATGCTCTTTTCGAGAACCCTAAAATATATAGGGAGTTCCATTTGAATTAAGTAAGTTGGTATCGACTTCCGGTATAAGCGGAAGTGCCAGCTGCTTGTAATTATTTTAGTTGGATTGGCCACACCGACATTAGTAATTATCTAAATTTTCAAAATTTTCTGATGCGTACTTTTCTCTATATCGATCGATTCAGTTTCCGATGAGACACTGTATTTTTGCATACTTAGATTCAACATTAAATTCTCGGTACAACGATGTATCACAAGTAAGTCATTGTTTTCAAAATGGCGTCATACAAGCGAAAAAGGGAAAAGCAAGTTGGCAACTGCAAGACTGTTATAAAAAATTCACCCAGTAGGCCTTGAATCTGATGTTTTCTCTTCATTTTTATTGTTGCATTTCAATAAAAGTTTACTTCGTGCAAAAACTAGTATTTTGAATTGAAAAACAATTTTTTGACAGAACATAAAAGCAAATGAATTTTATTCAATTTTTTTAAATGGTAACCATATTTTTTTACTTGCACCAACAAAGCCCAAAACATTAACCTCTTATTAGATGTATAAAACGTCTAGTTTGGGTACTAATTTACATTTAAATTATTGGATTTCTGATGCTATTCTTCATTTATTTAATAAACCGTGTGTACTAATGTATGTATTAAATTTTACAAGCGTGCCATGGCAAAATAATAATAATAATAATAATAAAGTTTATTTGCATATATGTGGTTACAATAATTTTACAAAAGGGGGAACGAACAGTTAACACATATCCTACAAAAAAGGCTAGGAACAACATGTCCCACACAAAGACTGCTGATCTTAGTTCTAGCCTTATCGAAATACAATAATATATTTACGATAGGTCTGAGTAACATGAATTTACATTGGTATACTTACACAATAATTAAATTAATTGTTAAAGGGTGAGAAGTTGCATATGTGGGACAGGCCTTGGCAATTAATAGTTGTTCAAATTCTTATTAATTGGTATTAGTTAAGAGATATGTTTTTATTCGTGTTTTAAAGCTATTAGTAGACAGATGTTTATAGACTGGAGGTAACCTGTTATATAAGCAAAAATATTGTAAGAGAAAGATCTACGGTAAATGGCGGTTTTATGAGGAGGTGGTGAGAGTTGTCCTCTATGTCTTAACATCAAAGTGTGAACATCTGAACGGAATTTTATATTATTATGCAGGTATGGAGGACTCTCATTAACAATAACATTATGAAAAAGTGTTAGCGAATGGAGTTGTCTTCTAGCGGCCATTGTTAGCCAATTTGTTTATTTAATTTTGTAAGGTATTCTTTCATATTTTCATATTCCATATATAAACCTAAGACATGATTTTTGTACTTTTTCAATTTTGTTTGTATACATCTTATCTAAACATGGGCCGTATAAAACATCACAATAACTGAAGTGGGATAGGACTAATGTATCAGTTAATTTAAGTTTCATGGATATAGATAATATGTGACGATGTGGATATAATAATTTTAAATATGCCTTTTGCATACTTTTGGAAATATAAGATATGCAGAGCTTTATCCTGGAAGGCATCACCCTTCTAGAAAATATTTTAAGACTTTAGAAGAAAAATTTTGGGCCTAGCCAAATGAAAAAGAACCAAATACGCTTATTATTGACGAGGTCATAGAGATTAATGTTTTAGCATCCGTGGAAATTAGTAAAAATGTAAATACACGTGAGATTGGACGTGCTCTTGATATTAGCCGAGAATCTGTTAGAAGAATATTGAGAAAACATGGATATAAGTCATATAAATATCAACTTTAGTATATTATATGAAGCTGATGAAGGTAGGAGAGTTCATTATTGCAATTGGTTACTAGAAAATAGAAACATTGTTCTCAGAGTTCTGTTCACAGATGAACGTCGGTTCACTAACAATAACATGTTTAATTCAAATAATTTGCGTTACTGCTTTAAGGAAAATTTACATGAATTTAGAGAAGGAAATCACCAAGAAGTATTTGGGGTAAATATATGGGCAGGAATTGTGGGTACCAGGATCATAGGTACTATTTTATTTCAGTGGACTTTAAATGGAATTAGGTACCTGAACTTTTTGGAAAATGAAATTGAGGGCTTTTTAGGAGAATTACCTATGAGTTTGAGAAGTATTTATTACCAACAAGATGGGGCTTCGCCACATAACCTTCGACATGTCTCTAATTATTTAGAAAACAGAGTCATTTCGACCAAACAACAGTAGTAGCAACAAAAAAGCAAAAAATATGCAATAATATTTTTTGCATATTTCTGAAAATAATTTTGTTATTACACTTTTAAGGTTCTTTAAACATTGACTGGAAAATTTTTGGCTGAAAACTTGTCTAATCAAAGATACACCTTGGCATCTAAAAACACTTTGAAAGTAACGAATTCTGACACTATAATTTTTACTTTCGCGTTAATAGCTACGAGATATCGCGGTTACTGCTAACGTTAAATTAACGTTATCAGTTTTCAGTTTTCTCGAAAATGATTCGAGCTACAAAATTAATTTTATTGCTACAAAATAACCACGAGAAAGTACCAACATGTGCAATGATTTTTTTTTTTGTATTTTGCTGAATGTGGTTTTATTATTACGCCTTTGAAGTTCTTTAAATATTGGCTGGAAAATTTTTGGCTAAAAATTAGTCTAATCAAAAATACATCATTGGCATCTGAAAGCACTTTGAAAGTAACAAATTCTGTCACCAGAATTTTTATTTTAGTGTTAATAGCTACTACTGAGATATTGCGGTCACTGCTAACGTTAGATTACGTTAGAAGTTTTTAGTTTTCTCGAAAACGGTTCAAGGTACAAAACTAATTTTAGTAGTACAAAATAGCAACATAAAAGTAACAAAATGTCCAATAGTTTTTTTGCATTTTGCTAAAAGTGGTTTGCTAACGATATATACGTGGGCTCACAAGATGGCTTACCAGATCACCAGACATAACCCTATGAATTTTTTCCTGTGGGAGTACGTCAAAGAACGAGTGAGTTTATTCATCATCTTCAAGAAACCTCCAGGAGTTGGAAACCAAAATTCGCCAATGTTTTGCAACAATAGCTGCGCAAATGTTATAACAGGTGGTAAGGGAAACCATCAGTTGGGCTCCAAAATGTACTGAAGTTGAACGAATGCATTTTGAACAATTGCTGTGATTTTATTTTCCCCTATCTTATAAATAAGTATTAATAAATTTTGTAAATTTTATTTAATCTCTGTATTTTTTAACAATACCAATTGGTAAATGTAGCGTCTACAGAAATCCAATAATTTCAAAATAAATTAGCACCGACACTAGACGTATTATACATCAAATGAAAGGTTAATATTTTGGGCTTTGTTGGGTAAGTAAAAACTAAGTCTAGATTTTTCTTATATACCGCCGACTTAAATTGCCTTGTATTTGGTATATACCAGGAGCTCTTTATGCTCTGCTCACCTGTTTTGTTTTGATAACATGAAAATTTACAAAAGCGCAGCTGTTGCCATCCTCGTTCTGTGGTGTTTTGTGCATACTAATGGCGCCAATTGGCGACTCCTCGCCCGGAGTATGATATGATAAGGTGCGTAGTTTGGGAAGTGCACTACCCAAACTCTTTCGTAGCGTTTTGAGCCTACACAAGGCTTAAGGAAAACTGGCGTGAGACTTCTGGAGCATCGTCCGCTTGTGCTTCTGAGTGTCGACGGAATCATAGTCAGTCGCATCTCTGATCGACGGGTTCCCATACTCGGCTGCACAGGCATAGATTTTCTTCACTTTCTCCTGGATATCTTCGGTATCCCAGGTCCCTGAAGATGTCGGCGTGTCTGATGAACCAGGGGCTATCGACGGCACACCGTCTGCTTCTGACTGATTGATCCTTTAAATAAACGTCTCAGGTGTAAAGTTATTCTTCCAATATACCGATTAATTTTGTTATTTTTGTAGAATTTGTGATGAGAGGTATATATGGTAGAAAAATCCATAAAAAAAGAAATGAATATGAACACAATCGGTAGATTTTATGTCGAATTTGGAGGTTTATCCATTTTTTGTTTTGTTTTTTTGTATTAAATAATGTATAGAGGTCAGATTTGTTACATATTCAGGTAGCGAATTATATACTTTTCGTCCAATATATTGATAAATTGTTTGTTTTGCATATTTTGGGACATTAATAAATTTTTATTTCTTTCTGATTCCGTAGGCATGTTCTTTTCTTTTCATATTATTTTTAACTTTATGCACCTCTATTAAAATTTTTTCACAGTAAAGTTGTTTGGGATCAAGTATGTGACTTTCTCAGTGTAGGCCATTGAATGGATAATCATAACTCTTGTCGTATATCACCTTTAGAATCCACTTTTGTACTGTTTCTAGATTTTTAAAGAATCAGTTTGTTACCCTTCCCCAACCTATGATCCCATATGTAATATGTGACTCGGCTAATCCATGGTATTTTAAGGTGTTTTTTTATCGCAAATTTGTTTAAAATATTTGAATATTGGCAGTAAACTTCTTAATTTTTTTACTATGTTATTAACATGTACGTCTCATTTTAAATGACAGTCAATGGTGATACCCAGATACTTGATACATTTTACAGGAGCTATATTGACTGAATTATACTTGGGTAGGCCATGGCTATAGCTGGGTGGCTGTTCTATAATTTTCAATGTTTTTTTTGGTTCCAGATGTATATATTAGTCTTAGGTAATTCTGCTTTCAGAACCAGATGAATATACCTGAGTTTAGAGACAGAGATAATAAGCAATTTCTTTGACATCGTAAAAATGATATCTTCTGTTGCAGAAGTAATGAATTTACTCGATATAGACTATTACAAAATTAAAGGATGCCATATCGTAACTAGAAATTTGATTTGAATGTCTTTTAAAACAATTTATTTCGTTTCAAGTGTGGTAAGAATCAGGTAGTTTTACTGCTGGGTGACCTTTTCTCGTCGATCGAAAAGTTATCACAAAAACATAAAGTTTATAAAATGACATTTATTTCAAACTAAAGATGCATGACACTTTATGAGCTTCTCCGAAATGGACAATTTAAGTTTATTAACGTCCCAAATCAAGATATCTAATTCGCATTTTTTTATGTTAATCAAAAAGAAAATAAAATCTACCGACGTAATATTACAGAAATAAAAAAGCTATTAATCTGCATAGATTAATCAAATAATAATGGTTCTTTGGCAATGTTGCTATTAGGTGCACAAACTGTGCTCCCCAAGGAAGTGAAATCATCATCAGTGTCATTCATGGGTTTTTATTTTATATATAGATTATAAAATTAGACTAGCTCGGCTTATTAAATGTAATTACATTGTTGAAGTGCACTTATAATTTAGTTACGGTACGAAGGATGATGTTAAAGCAACTTAAATAACCTGTCAATCACGAACAGGAAATGTGAAGCAAAGAAACTTTATGTCTCGATGAAAATCCGGTGTTTTGATGATATGTCCATCGCATATGACATTTTGTCGATAAAGAATCCCCAACAACACACAGGCCTTTCCAACTCGACTGTAAAGTAATTTTAAAATTCCCCGGAGGTTCATTAATGTCTTTATGAAAAAAATTACTTTGTACGTAATCACTGACTTCTGATTTAAGTGGGAGTATTTTGAATATAAAATTTAATTAACGTAGCATTTGAATTACGGAGTAGCCATTTATTTTTGCCGTAATTATGGCAATATCAGTTTCTTTGATCATCATTAACCAGCTGGAATGATGTTGCCCAAAGGATTGTTAACCCTAGTAAATTTAATGTTCCACAGAATAATTGAATGATTTGGTTTAACAAAAGCGTATGTATATTCTCAGGAAATCGAAATCGATTCGGTTTTTACTTTATGAAAATCCATGTTAACGTTGAATTAAATAAAACTTAACTTGTTTTACGACTTTTACAAAAATTGTTTATTTATTCATTCTTTTCGCCAGCACAGTGGCTTCTTCGGATGTGAGTATTAGACTAGTCTTCACATCAAGACTTGTTATAATGTCTGCGTCATTCTAGTTCGCATAAAATGGTCCTGGCATATTTAGTATTCATTCAGTTGTTGTACAGGTACTAAAAGGAACTCATATCACTTTTTTTCTGATGGCACATTGAAGACACATTTTTTAATACTTATCCCAGAGTTTTAATACATTATATATTAAAATTCTGGGGTTGATCTTTCCCCCTGATGTTCCCGAATTACAAACTTTATTTAAGCTCTTGTTAATAGAATTTATCTTGATCGACTTGATCGACGAAAATTAAATGAGATAGCCCTGTATGGTAACACCGGCGCATTCGTCAAATTCTAAAGTTGAAATTTACCAATCCTCAGTATAAAATCCACCGACTATCAGTGAGTTTTCGTTCGTTTTTCTATACTACATGCATATAAGCAAGTTCTTCACTTGAATATTCCACTATAATAATGAAAATATTGATTTATCATCCAGTAAGCCATATAAAAACACATTTGAGTCGTCATAGAATACATTTTTATACCCTTAATAAGTTCATTAAGTCATTACAAGTAACACACATACATGCGTATACATTATATTTGGTTCTCGGGTTGAACCGCGTTTGAGGTAAGGACTGTTTGTCACGGTATGTCAAGGATTGCCAACTGGAATGTTGCTTTATATTTCAAGGTGTATCAAATGTTCAGCTTGGACAAAAACATAAATACCACACTCTTGGGATATATTTAAATGGGTCTGCCTTCCTCCCTCTTTGGTAAATCGATCATTCTTTCAATTGGATTGATTCAAAATAATCATCTTAATAATAAACATGCGTAAGACACAAAACATTGTAAATAACTTGACAAGTTCGCCTAATTTATGATTCGAAAAGGTTTCCATTATTAAACGTTTTGTTATCATTCAATTTCAAAATGAGAATCCTGATTTCTGATACATGCTTGGGCGCAAGGACCTTGTATGTATCGGAAATAACAAAAATGAGACTTAAGAGTGTCAATTTTAACATCATTCCGGTTTCCTCTGATCGAAGACTTCAATGATTTTTCTCATAAAACGGTCTTGGGTTTGTATCTCTTCACTGTAAACAAGATCTGTAGTACGTCTCCAAACATGGTGTTATATTTGAGGACCTACCAAGCCATGGTATTGGTGCACCTCTGCCGGTCTAGCTATCGGAGAAGTATTATTTAAATAATCCTTAAAATTAGACGGAATTGCACTGGGTAACTTCATGTTAGAAGAAAATGAGAGGTTGATCATCCTCAGAAGTTGATACGGTAGAAATAAATACGAAAACCTTGAATAGATAAACAAGTACACACGCAGTGAAAACTCGACTAGCGGTGGTCCAAGCAAAAGAGCTGCCGCTGCGAGTAAACGGCAGTTTGCCTGGGAGCGAGTGATGAGTGCACTAGTAGAATCCTTTGCTAATTTGTTTCAGTCAATTGTTTTTGTATTGAAACTTAAAAAATGTCCACGGTACCTTCGCTTGGCATGTTCCATTCGAAAAGGCATAAATTACAAAAATTATTTAAAGTATTTGAATGCCTTATGTGGTTGTAGTTTTTCATATACTAACAAAAAACCATAACTTGCCATGACATTAGTATTTTTTACGAAATTAAAATGCTGCATTATTAAACTTTAATTCATCTTTAGATAATCATTAATGTATCAAACATAAAAAATATACATTATAGCAAGATAATAGACTGAAAGATTACAGATAACATCTCTAGCAGGGTGTCTAACGACCGGGAAAACCGGGAATTATACGGGATTTTTATAATGTCCTTGAAAATGGAGGAAATATACGGGAAATTTGGGCCATACCCTTGAAAAAATACGAAATTTTGGAGGTATAAAATTTCTTGGGTGGATTGCATAAATAGTCTCGACCTCCTTAAAAACTACTTACATCCGATTTTGTAAATGAAAGCGTCAAAGAAAGTGCTGTGATATAATTTTAAAATGTTAGGCAGTTATCTGGTCGCATCAGCCTCATGTGTTCAAGTAATATGGATGTCGTCCTTATGGGCCCAACATTTAAAAAATATTTCAACTGCTTGCATTATAGTTTGTTAAGTCCCACATTAGGGGTTGGTACTTACAATTAGTCTTATATTTATTGTTCCTAATTACGGAAAAAAATGGTTTATAGTCTGTGAATATTTGCAGGGTGCACTGTAATGCCATAAACTTCACAATAGTGTCTCGTTAAATTCTATGGCTTTATAAGTGCACGGTGAGATTTTTTTTTGTATTTGTCTGATGTATTGATATAGTCCAAGTAAGGACTTTCCTGCACTCAAAAAATGCAACATAAACTTTACAACATAATTATATCGCCGCAGGCTATGGCGCCATGCCTGTCGTCAAACGGCTCAACGCACATTAAAAACCTTTAAAAGTAAGCGAGTCAATTTGCGAACAGCAGTACAAAGAGTACCGGTATTTTAATGAGGTCGTAAAGTTTTTGTTGCGTTTTTTATTTGCCGGGAACTGATTACTTCAACTATACATACAAGAACATTTTAAATTTCAGATGTAGAACACCGATGCTTTCAGCAAACATGTACTTAAAAAAATCACCATTTTTATTACTTCTCCATTTCGTCCCAATGGACTCTGCCGGCAATAATAACGATATTTTTATTTTTGCGCATAATTGCAGAAAATCATTAAAAACTCTTATAATAGTATAAATGCAAATAAAACCCCAATTTCTTTTTAATTTTTGAATAAACCCGAATCGAAAGTGTGTCTTATTAAAAGTTTTTCTCAAAAGTGTACTTGGTAAGTATTCATAATTTTTCATTGATAATACATCTGCCGCTTACATAAATGGGGGCAGTTTAATTAAAAATAAGTTGTAAATAGAGCTTTTTGATTTTTTACAAAGGAGGTTTATTAACTTGCTTGGTATGCTAAAGCTTTTATAGAAGAGAGATATATAAAAATCTGAGAATAAAAGTGCAACATTATATTTTGTCGACAATACGCGCCAAGCAGTAAACAAATATGCACTGTGTCCCAGTTTATGTGTTACACTTGATATTCTCTGTAATTTTTAATATAAATTTTTGGTTGAATCGAGTCTGACTTAGTTTTTTCTGTGTAATCCAATGCTGTTTAAAAATAGACGATAATAAAAGTAATGGCTGAAAAACCATTTTTTTTAATAATTCAGAATGGCCGACGTTTGCATAAATTGACTATAAAAGGAAAGTAAAAACATGCATGTAAAATTTTATATATCACTTCCGGTTTACACGGAAATGACGTTATTTTTCTCAAATAATAAATTTAAAATCGAAAAATTTCATTTTTCAAAAAGCATCCTATTAAATTGTTGAAACTTTTGAAATATTTGGAAGAAAATAGGCAATAATGTTTTTTTTATTGTTTAGTTTTTTGTATTCATGTGTTATTGAAATAAAAACGCGTAAAATAAATAAAAATTAAAAATCAGTTTTTTAAAACTTTCTCACAAAATATCAATTTCAGGCGCATAGTAAAGTGTATACGAAGTTAATTGAAACCGTATAAAAACTAAAAGCCGGCAAAAACAGTCGGCATCTCTTTATTGTACATGGGCTTAGGTAAATAGAAATGCTTGTCATAAGAAAATGATATGATTTTCGGGCGTTATTATATTATCCTCTGTTTCAAATGGTCTCCAGAAAGCCATGGTAAATTAGTAAAGAATTAAAATATTTTACCTTTTATATAGTAGTAAATATTTATAAATATGAACTATAACTAACTAAACTCCTACGCTTGATATTAATAACAGGTATTTATGCACTGCACTGGCACATTGATAGCACATCTCATAAGTCCACCGTTGACTATTAAGAAACGATTTACGAGTTATTTTATGCTAGTAGGCCTGTCCGTTTTATTATCTTTAAACCAGTGCAGTCGTAGATGGTTCATTCAGGCTGATTACATTGCCAGTCTCGGACTCGCCTGCACAGTTTCAACTACCATTCGAATCTCGATACCATTGCTAAATATATAGGACAAAATTTCAAGTTCAGTGCTCACGGTCCTGTGCTTTAACACTGACCAGTTTCAATTGTCCTCGTATAAAGTTTACCTACCTTATAATTTTTTTTACTAAGAATTGATAAATTCTTGATAAGGAAAATGACTGAAAAACATTTTCTTATAATAGTACAACATTTAATTTTAAACAATTTCCGTCTCTAATAATTTTTTTAAAATGCATATTTTCGAGTTACGAGCATTTGTGAAAATTAATAGAGATGGAAATTGTTTACAGCCAAATATTATACTATTATGAATTTTTGAAGATTACTAAGAAAACATTGATTTTCTTTCTCAGTTTTAGCTCTTTTTATAGGTTCTTCCAGAAAACTTCACAGGTATGTTTTTCTGGAAAAAATCATTATGGAAAAAATCTTTTGTAATGCTTGACTCTTGAGGAACTTGTTCTTTTTCTCCTATAAAAATATTTTACATTTCTATACTCATTTTCAATATATTTTAATATTGCGATGAAAAAAATTATGGGAATTCTAGAAACTACCGGGATTATGGGGGAAATATACGGGAATTTATAGGTTAGGATTTGTTAGACACCTTGTCGAGTTATTGTTCAATTATCGTATATTTATGGATCTGAGAGATTTTTTCATAAAAACGCAAAATATTAAGGTAAATGTGGGCTAAATAGGTTCTAAATGACGTACTCTTTCAACTCCTGTATTGACCTGCAAAACACTCTGTATAATGTCTAATTTCTATGAATGTAAAGAAAAATAATAGTACGCTCATGGCCAATCCGTATCTAACCGTTTTATTACTCTCTCCCTTTTCCAAATACACTAGAGTATTGATTTTGATCGGAATAAAAATAGGCAAATAACGTGACCTAAATATATTTTGGAAATTACTTATTTACTCAGTAAAATTAACAGCCTGTCAAATTTTTTAATTGCATATGTTGCTTTAATACCAAAAATAATTGTTATCCTCCAAGTAACAGTTTCATACAAATTATCCTGAGCTGTCAGACCGGTATTCTGTTAAACTGTCCGAATAAATATAAATTCTCATAGGCGTTTACTCAAATATCACGGCGATGAGCTGCACTGGCGATTAACGCATTTCTGAAAACCCGTTAGAACTTTATCTGAACACCTTCGCCGAGATGCATACACAGTTGATTCATTAACCGGGCACAGTTTACACGTAAGTCTGGTTAATTAATTTGCAGGCAATATGGCGGTGGCCAGTCACTAAGGAGACATTTGACAGACGCTTCGTCTCTCTCCCTCGGACGTCGTTCATCCTTCTGGCTCCTTTTACTTGCGTGGGCATTGATATATAGGCAACCAAGACGAAGAACATCACCATAAGTCTTGTCTTTTTGAGAAATCAGCAGTACCAAGTGACATATTAATGACGTTATGATAAAGAATATGAAAGTTGTCGGGATAAACAAATCTATAAATAATAAATTCCACGGAAACTTGTACGAACTCAACCATCGATCGTAAGTTAGGTTGATGCCTGTTGTTCTTCACGGTGGAACGAAAGAAGGCCACATTTCACTTTTATTTATGGCGACTTCTACAAAAAATATGCTGAGCAGCCATAAATCTTGCCGAAATGAATTTATTTTAATAAAATTAAAGGCTTTCTGAATGTTTCTCCGATTATTTATTTGTATCTGTGTAATATATTAAATTGGGATGAGCACTATTATTGCTCAATACAAGACTGTTATTCAGCATTATGACATTTACGTGCTTTACGTATATGGAGAATTACTATTGCCACAACTGTATTTTTGATGATTTCTTAATTAAAATAAATTATAATCCTTCAAAATGGCAATGCTAAGTAATTAAATTATTAACAGTTAATAAATTTGAGGTGATTTGTGTTGTTGATGGGATTTTTGTCATCTTAAGTGTTTTGACCTAGAAGTAACTAAATGGTGTAAGTAGGTTAATAATGAGAAAAGGCATGTACCCCCCCCCATATGCCCCATGTATACCCCCCACTCCTCCCCCACCCCGAACGTGATTGGTCGATGAGAGGGGATAAGCTCCGCCCACCTAAGCGGATTGGTTGAGTGGAGGGGATAAACCACACCCCTCATAATATGATTGGTCGATTGGTGGGAGGTGAATTTCAACCCACTTATTGTGATTGGTCGAGATAAACCCCACCCATGTATTGTAATTGGTCGATGGGAGGGGATAAGCTCCGCCCACCTAAGCGGATTGGTTGCGTGGAGGTGATAAACCACACCCCTCTTAATATGATTGGTCGATTGGTGGGAGGTGAATCTCAACCCACTTATTGTAATTGGTCGAGATAAACCCCACCCATGTATTGTAACTGATCGATTGGTGGGGAAGCTCCGCCTACATAATGTGATAGGTCGATGAGTGGGATGATCACCGCGTTTATTGGTCGAATGGTGGGATTCCATAATTTGGAAGATGAGCCGCTAGGTCACGGCCCCACTTGAGCGTGGGAAAACTTTGATGACGGTGGGAATTTTTTTATTTTTGGCAATTGGCCCACCCTCGAAGTATTTTTGGCAATTGGCCTACCCCTGAAATGTTTTTGGCAATCATAGAGTACATGGGAAAATTTTGATGATCGTGGGAGCTTTTTTATTCTTGGCAATTGGCCCACCCTCGAAATATTTTTGGTAATTGGCCCACCCCCAAAATCTGTTTGGCAATCAGAGAGCACCGACAGAAATCTAAGTTGGCGGGAAATTCAAACCGACTGGAAATTCAAATTTAGGCGGGAAATTCTACTACTGCACGTACATCAGATTGTAATTTAGTGACATTACATTATTTTATAGTATTAAGGCTTATATACTTATACTTATATACTTGCGCCGCCTATCCACCAATCCTCAAATTTTTAGTATATCATGACGTCATTTGATCACGTGACAACATTTTCTTATATAATTACTATTAAATGGGGGCCCTCGCGCTGTCAAAAATGCTCACGAAATATTTGACAATTGATCCACTTCGGAATATTTTGGCAATAACGATACCACTTATTGACCACTTGACAAACTTTTAATATATTTATTTTGCAATCATTAATCACCATTTGATCACGTGACAATATTTTTATATAACTATTAGAAATGAAAAAAAATAACTTCTGGAGATGCATGTCGAGTTTCGGATTAAGGTTACACGTTATGAACTGAAATAATTACTTTGTGGTAAGCTTACCGCTTGTATAAATTAAAATGTATCCAAAAGGATCGACATTTATTAATGGCAACATTTCAAATTAAAAATTAAATCAAACATATTTCGCGATAATGTATACTTATGAACCCAAAGGATAGCAGAACAAATTTGCCACATAACATGCTTTACTGGATTCCCCCTCCTCCTAGTGAATTACATAGGCCAATGAACTGCTGAATCTGCAAATTAAATAAACACGGGATGCATAAGTACAATGAACCGCGGATGTCGCATATCATGTTTCATAGGTCAATGAACTGCTGACTCTGCAATTAAATAAACACCGGATGCACAAGTACAATGAACTGCTGATGCTGCATATCATGTTACACAGGTCAATGAACTGCTGAGTCTGCAAATAAAATAAACACCGGATGTACAAGTACAATGAACCGCTGATGCTGCATATTGGTTACATAAGTCAATGTATTGCTGACCCTGCAAATAAAATAAATTGCTAACATTGCAAGTGTAGTCCGATATATGGATATGCTTAACTATTTTTTGTGTATTTGTAATAAATAATTCCTTCTGATCATAAAAAGCTATGACGTCACAGTTTTTTTATACCAAAAATTTTAAAGTTGTTTTGATTCGGACTACCCCGTGGCAGCACTGTATCTAATACCCTACCGATCGTAAAATGTTTCTCTTCGGTAGGCAATTTTTATACTTAGTTAGATTTTTTATAATTAATGCATTAAAACTGAACCAGTAACCAGATGTGTGATATCATGCTGTAAAAGTCCACTGATTGAAATTTTTGTCATTGTCGTGCTGGTTAAGGGGGTATAATTAAGATTTTTAGTACATAAAGAGAAAAGAAGAAATATGTTTAAACCAGGAACTCTAGATTTTCAGTCTAACGCTCAATAGTTATTTCAATTGGATATAAATTAAACGAAAATAGTGTTTCAATTGATTTTATTTTAATTATCACAATTTCAATTAAACAGTACAATATATTAATGTGATAAATATGGTACAATATACTTGAGTCCAGCAGCAATTATTTCACTGCAGAACCTCTGAAAGTCACAATGCTCATCTAAATAGGTTTTGCATGAGAATATCTAGGGAAGTGGGTTCGAGCCCCAGTTTCTGCGAAGTAATTTTCAAATATATATTATCCACAAGAAGTGGTTCGGATCCCACTATAAACTGTAGGGCCCTGTCTCCTTTACCCTAAACTTCTAGGCTTAACAGAGTTATTCAAGTGATCTGGAAGGCATTTAAAACATTTCTTTCTAAACATTTATTAGACTTTCTGAATGATAATCATGTACTACCATAAGCACTACTTAGGTTTGGAATTGTACTTAAAATTTTCTATCAGTTTCAGTATATTCACATTTTACATTGAACGTAAATCATTAACTGCTTTTCAAATCTATATTTTTCATCAGAATCTTTAAGAAGTACTGAATAGTTTCTTTCTGAAGGTAACGGATACAAGTTTTAGAATAACAGATCTTACGTATTTTTGTTCACAAGTTCTATGAATTCAAAATACATATTTTTTTATTTTTCCTGATAGATACTGTAATAACATACCTTTATTACCAATGAATTCGTTCATAAACGAGGAAGATGGAAACATGATATGATTATCTTAAATATAAGAGAAAAATAATGAACAACTTTTTAGCTAACAGGTGTTTAAATTTTTAAACGTTTACGGAATTTATTGTATAATTCTTTGCTATATACTAAAATAATATACTCCTTTCATATGATGCTAAAATATAAAAACAACTAATCTATTGTCTTCATCCTCTTTGAAATCCTTGCTATAAATCAGAGCTTTAACCATATGTGATAAGATAAAATAAACTTTCTCATCCACAAAATTTCTTTAATCGTAAGAGAATAATATTCTTCCTATAATATTAGTTTATTCTCTGCTTTTGAATAAGAGTTTTAAAAAAAGGACTTTCTGCACATATCTAATTCCTAAGACTTTCGAAGAAGCTGTTTTAAATAAAAAATCTAAATATCATCTAATCAACTAGTGGATTTAATTGCTTTACATAAATATATACAGGGTCCTTAAAAATAGCGTCAAGTGTTTTATAGAATATATAGTGATTTTATTTCCTACTAGAGATATTTTCCAGAATATCTTTTTTTTACATTTCGTTCACAAAGAGCCGTTGATTTTGTTAATTTATTTAAAAAAAAAATTCTCACTTTACGCACTTGATACATACATACATACAAAAATTATCAATTTTAATTCCTAATCATTTTTAAGTTCTTAATACACGAGTTTGAGGGGTATATTTGGTGAGTTATTGATAATACGGGTAATTGAAATTAGTTTTTTATTAACAATGTTGGTTTAATAATTATTATGTATTCTACAATGTGTAACATAAAAGCATTGCCTGAGAAAAAGATGAATTGTAGGTTCTGTATTGATTGTTTTCATGAAGCACTGTAACATTTCCAAATCTTCCTGGTTCTTTAATTTTACTTAGTCCTCGAGTGATTACATTTGAAGTTTCTGGCAAAATAAAAAATTGCTTGATTTTATTTATTTCAACAAGTTTACAGTAATTTTATAAATTTCTGAAAAGTTTATATAGTAAATAATAGTTGTCTTTAATTACAATTTTTATTTAATATGTTAAAAAGGATGCAACTTTCTCGTGAACGATTTTCCTTATTCTCAACACCTGCTCTGGCGTCATTGAAAGAAGAATTCTGTAGATTTTGCCCCTTTTAACGCGTCGTATACCACTTCCATTAATTTATCCACGAAATTGTGATAATACAACCCTCTTCATGATAATCCACCATAGAAGACAGTAAATTTATTCAATAATTCCCATATCTCGTAAAGTATTTATATGTGTATCATATCTCAAACCCAAACCGATATTAATGCGAATCATGTCGATAATGATGTTTGGCTCCGTGTTTTCATTCCAATCCAATATACGCCCATCAGGGAACGTTTTTTGATATTTACAGACCGAATTTACATCATACGGCGGTTCTTCATCATCGCCGTTTCTGTTTTCATTCCGTCTCAGTCCGTGCTCATCTTCTTCTTCTTCCTCTGGTGGCGGAAACAATTTTGATATAATGTTTCTATATTTCCAACTATAATCGAATCCTGTATCATTTACTTGTGGAAATAATTTTTCTTTCTCGAATGTCTTAGGCTGTTTCGAAGAAGAGGTGGATGCATGCTTTTTGGTGGCGTGCACACTCTGAACATGTCTTTTTAAGCTGCCTTTTCTATTAAATGTTTTATTACACATAGTACAATGAAAGGGGCGGTTTTTATGGATATTAGTATGGCGACTGAGACCGCTAACTTTTTTATTCTTGGCAATTGGCCCACCCCCGAAATATGTTTGGCAATCAGAGAGCTCCGACAGGAAGTCTAAGCTGGCGGGAAATTCAAACCGACTGAAAATTCAAATTTAGGGGGGAACCTCTACTACTGCACGTACATCAGATTATAATTTAGTGACTTTACATTACTTTATAGTATTATGAGATGGCTTATATAATTGCGTCACCTATCCACCAATCCTCAACTTTTAATATATTATGACGTCATTTAATCACGTGACAATATTTTATATTTAATTTTAAGAAATGAACAAAAATGTGGTGTTTCGGATTAAGGTTACTCGTTATCAACTGAAATAATTACTTTGTGACAAACTTACCGCTTGTATAAATTAAAATATATCCAAAAGGATCGAAATTTATTAATGGTAACATTTCAAATTAAAAATTAAATCAAACATATTTCGTGATAATGTGTACTTATGAACCCAAAGGATAGAAGAGCAAATTTGCCACATAACATGCCGTACTGGATTCCCCCTCCTCCTAGTGAATTACATAGGTCAACGAACTGCTGACTCTGCAATTAAATAAACACCGGATGCACAAGTACAATGAACCGCGGATGTCGCATATCATGTTACATAGGTCAATGAACTGCTGAGTCTGCAAATAAAATAAACACAGGATGTGCAAGTACAATGAGCTGCTGATGCTGCATATTGGCTACGTAGGTCAATGAACTGCTGACTTTGCAAAGAAAATAAATTGCTAACATTGAAAATGCAGTCAGACATATATTCATGCTTAATAAATTTTTGTGTATTTGTAATAAATAGTTCCTTCTCGTCGTAAAAAACTATGACGTCACAGTTTTTTTATATCAAAAATTTGAAAGCTGTTTTGATTCGGACTATCCCGTGACAGCACTGTACCTAATACCCTCCCGATCGTAAAATTTTTCTCTTCGGCAGGCAATTTTTATACTTAGTTAGATTTATCATAATTAATACAATAAAACTGAACCAGTAACCGGATGTGTGATATCATGCTGTAAAAGTCGACTGATTGAAATTTTTGTCATTGGCGTGCTGGTTAAGGGGGTATAATTCAGATTTTTAGTACATAAAGAGAAAAGAAAAAATATGTTGAAACCAGGAACTCTAGATTTTCAGTCTAACTCTCAATAGTTATTTCAACTAGATATAAATTAAACAAAAATAGTGTTTCAATTGATTTTATTTTAATTCACAATCACAATTTGAATTAAACAGTACGATATATTCTTATGATAAATATGGTACAATATACTTGAGGCTCTCCATCAGTCCAGCAGCAATTATTTCGCTGCAGAACCTCTGAAAGTCACAATGTTCATCTAAATAGCTTTCGCATGAGAATACCTAGGGAAGTCGGTTCAAGCCCCACCTTCTGCGAAGTAATGTTCATACATATTTATTATCCACAAGAAGTGGTTCGGATCCCACTATAAACTGTAGGGCCCTGTCTCCTTTACTTGTACAAGTCTAGGCTTATCAGAGTCTTTCAAGTGATTTGGAAGGCGGTTAAAACATTAAGCACTACTTAGTTTTGAAATTTTACTTAAAATTTTCTATCAGTTTCAGTATATTCACATTTTACATTGAACATAAATCATTAGTTGCTTTTCAAATCTATATTTTTCATCAGAATCTTTAAGAAGTACTGAATAGTTTCTTTATGAAGGTAACGAATACAAGTTTAAGAATAACAGATCTCACGTATTTTTGTTCACAACTTCTATGAATTCAAACTATATATTTTTTTATTTTTCCTGAAATTTACAAAGATATTGGCTAGATACTGTAATAGTATACCTTTATTATCAATGGATTCGTTCATAAACGAGGAAGATGGAAACATGATATGAATATCTTAAATATAAGAGAAAAATAATGAACGGCTTTTCAGCTAACAGGTGTTTAAATTTTTAAACGTTTACAGAATTTCTTATATAATTCATTACTACATACTAAAATAATAGACTCCATTCATATGATGCTAAAATATAAAAACAACTAATCTATTGTCTTCATCCTCTTTGAAATCTTTGCTATAAATCAGAGCTTTAACCATATGTGATAAGTTAAAATAAACTTTCTCATCCACAAAATTTCTTTAATCATAAGAGAATATTCTTTCTATAATATTAGTTTATTCTATGCTTTTGAATAAATGTTTTTTAAATAAAAAAATTTCTGCACACACCTAATAATTCCTAAGACTTTCGAAGAAGCTGTTTTAAATAAAAATCTAAATACCATCTAATCAACTAGCGGATTGAATTGTTTTACATAAATATATACAGGGTCCTTAAAAATAGCGTCAAGTGTTTTATAGAATATATAGTGATTTTTGTTTCCTACTAGAGATATTTTCCAGAATATTTTTCTTTTATATTTCGTTCACAAAGAGCCGTTGATTCTGTTAATTTGTTATAAAAAAAATTCTCACTTTAAGTACTTGATGTATACATACAAAAATTATCAATTTTAATTCCTAATAATTTTTAAGTTCTCAATACACGGGTTTGAGGGGTATATACGTGTAATTGAAATTAAGTTTTTATTAACAATTTTGGCTTAATAATTTTTATTTACTCTACAATGTGTAACATAAAAGCATTGCCTGGGAAAAAAAAGAATTGTAGGTTCTGTATTTATTGTTTTCATAAAGCACTGTAACATTTCCAAATCTTCTTGGTTTTTTAATTTTACTTGGTCCTCGAGTGATTACATTTGAAGTTTTACACAAATTCTTCTGGTAAAATAAAAAATTGCTTGATTTTATTTATTTCAACAAGTTTACAGTAATTTTATAAATTTCTGAAAAGTTTATATAGAGAGTGTTTGGTAGTAAAAAATAACTTGCATTTAACTACAATTTTTATTTAATACGTTAAAAAGGATGCAACTTTATTGTGAACGATTTTTCTTATTCTCGACACCTGCTCTGGCGTCATTGAAAGAAGAATTCTGTAGATTTTGCCTCTTTTAACGCGTCATATACCACTTCCATTAATTTATCCACGAAATTGTGATAATACAACCCCCTTCATGATAATCCACCATAGAAGACAGTAAATTTATTTAATAATTCTAATATCTCGTAAAGTATTTATATGTGTATCATATCTCAAACCCAGACAGATATTAATGCGAATCATGTCGACAATGATGTTTGGATCCGTGTTTTCATTCCAATCCAATCTACGCCCGTCAGGGAACGTTTTTTGATATTTACAGACCGAATTTACATCATACGGCCGTTCTTCATCATCGCTGTTTCTGTTTTCACTCCGTCCCAGTTCGTGCTCATCTTCTTCTTCTTCCTCTGGTGGCGAAAACAATTTTGATATAATGTTTCTATATTTCCAACTATAATCGAATCCTGTATCATTTACTTGTGGAGATAATTTTTCTTTCTCGAATGTCTTAGGCTGTTTTGAAGAAGAGGTGGATGCATGCTTTTTGGTGGCGTGCACACTCTGAACATGTCTTTTTAAGCTGCCTTTTCTATTAAATGTTTTATTACACATAGTACAATGAAAGGGGCGGTTTTTATGGATATTAGTATGGCGGCTTAGGCCGCTAACTTTTTTATTCTTTGCAATTGGCCCACCCCCGAAATGTGTTTGGCAATCAGAGAGCTCCGACAGGAAGTCTAAGCTGGCGGGAAATTCAAACTGACTGGAAATTCAAATTTAGGGGGGAAACTCTACTACTGCACGTACATCAGATTATAATTTAATGACTTTACATTACTTTATAGTATTATGAGATGGCTTATATAATAAAATTTTTAAGAGACTTCTAGATGTCGTGATTGATAGGTACTTGGTATATTCATATACAAGGGCTATGAATTCTAGTTTATGAATATTTATAATAATTCAATTTCAAATAATTTTATGCTGAAAGTTATACTTGGTGAATTATTAGTAATACGTTTTAATTTGAAAAGTTCTTTATTTTTTTACAATCTTGGTTTAACAATTTTATTTACTTAATTATATTACTTCTAATACTTAAAACACACTCGAGGCCTTGGAAAAATAGTGAGCAGTAGATTCTATTTCTATGGTTTTCATAAAACCCTGTATCATATCGAAGTACTCCTCGTTTTTCCAACTATACTTCCAAGTCAAAAAGTTTGAAATATCTATCTTAGGCGTTTAATGTTTAATTGCTTTCATGTCAGGATTATGTACAATGTAATTGACTTATTTAACTTAAAACCGAACTAACACGAATAATATGAAATAAATATAAACTATAAAGAAAACTTATGAAAAATTAACCAAAAGTATAAAATTACTGAAAAACAAATGATTGAAAAGAAAACGATTGAAAAATAGTGGAAGCACGAAGGAGTTTCGTATTTTTTCACTTTTCCTACGTTTCACATTTTTCATTTTTCCTACATGCTTCCACTATTTTTCAATCGTTTTCTTTTCAATCATTTGTTTTTCAGTAATTTTATACTTTTGGTTAATTTTTCATAAGTTTTCTTTATAGTTTATATTTATTTCATATTATTCGTGTTAGTTCGGTTTTAAGTTAAATAAGTCAATTACATTGTACATAATCCTGACATGAAAGCAATTAAACATTAAACGCCTAAGATAGATTTTTCAAACTTTTTGACTTGGAAGTATAGTTGGAAAAACGAGGAGTACTTCGATATGATACAGGGTTTTATGAAAGCCATAGAAATAGAATCTACTGCTCACTATTTTTCCAAGGCCTCGAGTGTGTTTTAAGTATTAGAAGTAATATAATTAAGTAAATAAAATTGTTAAACCAAGATTGTAAAAAAATAAAGAACTTTTCAAATTAAAACGTATTACTAATAATTCACCAAGTATAACTTTCAGCATAAAATTATTTGAAATTGAATTATTATAAATATTCATAAACTAGAATTCATAGCCCTTGTATATGAATATACCAAGTACCTATCAATCACGACATCTAGAAGTCTCTTAAAAATTTTATTATATAAGCCATCTCATAATACTATAAAGTAATGTAAAGTCATTAAATTATAATCTGATGTACGTGCAGTAGTAGAGTTTCCCCCCTAAATTTGAATTTCCAGTCAGTTTGAATTTCCCGCCAGCTTAGACTTCCTGTCGGAGCTCTCTGATTGCCAAACACATTTCGGGGGTGGGCCAATTGCAAAGAATAAAAAAGTTAGCGGCCTAAGCCGCCATACTAATATCCATAAAAACCGCCCCTTTCATTGTACTATGTGTAATAAAACATTTAATAGAAAAGGCAGCTTAAAAAGACATGTTCAGAGTGTGCACGCCACCAAAAAGCATGCATCCACCTCTTCTTCAAAACAGCCTAAGACATTCGAGAAAGAAAAATTATCTCCACAAGTAAATGATACAGGATTCGATTATAGTTGGAAATATAGAAACATTATATCAAAATTGTTTTCGCCACCAGAGGAAGAAGAAGAAGATGAGCACGAACTGGGACGGAGTGAAAACAGAAACAGCGATGATGAAGAACGGCCGTATGATGTAAATTCGGTCTGTAAATATCAAAAAACGTTCCCTGACGGGCGTAGATTGGATTGGAATGAAAACACGGATCCAAACATCATTGTCGACATGATTCGCATTAATATCTGTCTGGGTTTGAGATATGATACACATATAAATACTTTACGAGATATTAGAATTATTAAATAAATTTACTGTCTTCTATGGTGGATTATCATGAAGGGGGTTGTATTATCACAATTTCGTGGATAAATTAATGGAAGTGGTATACGACGCGTTAAAAGAGGCAAAATCTACAGAATTCTTCTTTCAATGACGCCAGAGCAGGTGTCGAGAATAAGAAAAATCGTTCACAATAAAGTTGCATCCTTTTTAACGTATTAAATAAAAATTGTAGTTAAATGCAAGTTATTTTTTACTACCAAACACTCTCTATATAAACTTTTCAGAAATTTATAAAATTACTGTAAACTTGTTGAAATAAATAAAATCAAGCAATTTTTTATTTTACCAGAAGAATTTGTGTAAAACTTCAAATGTAATCACTCGAGGACCAAGTAAAATTAAAAAACCAAGAAGATTTGGAAATGTTACAGTGCTTTATGAAAACAATAAATACAGAACCTACAATTCTTTTTTTTCCCAGGCAATGCTTTTATGTTACACATTGTAGAGTAAATAAAAATTATTAAGCCAAAATTGTTAATAAAAACTTAATTTCAATTACACGTATATACCCCTCAAACCCGTGTATTGAGAACTTAAAAATTATTAGGAATTAAAATTGATAATTTTTGTATGTATACATCAAGTACTTAAAGTGAGAATTTTTTTTATAACAAATTAACAGAATCAACGGCTCTTTGTGAACGAAATATAAAAGAAAAATATTCTGGAAAATATCTCTAGTAGGAAACAAAAATCACTATATATTCTATAAAACACTTGACGCTATTTTTAAGGACCCTGTATATATTTATGTAAAACAATTCAATCCGCTAGTTGATTAGATGGTATTTAGATTTTTATTTAAAACAGCTTCTTCGAAAGTCTTAGGAATTATTAGGTGTGTGCAGAAATTTTTTTATTTAAAAAACATTTATTCAAAAGCATAGAATAAACTAATATTATAGAAAGAATATTCTCTTATGATTAAAGAAATTTTGTGGATGAGAAAGTTTATTTTAACTTATCACATATGGTTAAAGCTCTGATTTATAGCAAAGATTTCAAAGAGGATGAAGACAATAGATTAGTTGTTTTTATATTTTAGCATCATATGAATGGAGTCTATTATTTTAGTATGTAGTAATGAATTATATAAGAAATTCTGTAAACGTTTAAAAATTTAAACACCTGTTAGCTGAAAAGCCGTTCATTATTTTTCTCTTATATTTAAGATATTCATATCATGTTTCCATCTTCCTCGTTTATGAACGAATCCATTGATAATAAAGGTATACTATTACAGTATCTAGCCAATATCTTTGTAAATTTCAGGAAAAATAAAAAAATATATAGTTTGAATTCATAGAAGTTGTGAACAAAAATACGTAAGATCTGTTATTCTTAAACTTGTATTCGTTACCTTCATAAAGAAACTATTCAGTACTTCTTAAAGATTCTGATGAAAAATATAGATTTGAAAAGCAACTAATGATTTATGTTCAATGTAAAATGTGAATATACTGAAACTGATAGAAAATTTTAAGTAAAATTTCAAAACTAAGTAGTGCTTAATGTTTTAACCGCCTTCCAAATCACTTGAAAGACTCTGATAAGCCTAGACTTGTACAAGTAAAGGAGACAGGGCCCTACAGTTTATAGTGGGATCCGAACCACTTCTTGTGGATAATAAATATGTATGAACATTACTTCGCAGAAGGTGGGGCTCGAACCGACTTCCCTAGGTATTCTCATGCGAAAGCTATTTAGATGAACATTGTGACTTTCAGAGGTTCTGCAGCGAAATAATTGCTGCTGGACTGATGGAGAGCCTCAAGTATATTGTACCATATTTATCATAAGAATATATCGTACTGTTTAATTCAAATTGTGATTGTGAATTAAAATAAAATCAATTGAAACACTATTTTTGTTTAATTTATATCTAGTTGAAATAACTATTGAGAGTTAGACTGAAAATCTAGAGTTCCTGGTTTCAACATATTTTTTCTTTTCTCTTTATGTACTAAAAATCTGAATTATACCCCCTTAACCAGCACGCCAATGACAAAAATTTCAATCAGTCGACTTTTACAGCATGATATCACACATCCGGTTACTGGTTCAGTTTTATTGTATTAATTATAATAAATCTAACTAAGTATAAAAATTGCCTGCCGAAGAGAAAAATTTTACGATCGGGAGGGTATTAGGTACAGTGCTGTCACGGGATAGTCCGAATCAAAACAGCTTTCAAATTTTTGATATAAAAAAACTGTGACGTCATAGTTTTTTACGACGAGAAGGAACTATTTATTACAAATACACAAAAATTTATTAAGCATGAATATATGTCTGACTGCATTTTCAATGTTAGCAATTTATTTTCTTTGCAAAGTCAGCAGTTCATTGACCTACGTAGCCAATATGCAGCATCAGCAGCTCATTGTACTTGCACATCCTGTGTTTATTTTATTTGCAGACTCAGCAGTTCATTGACCTATGTAACATGATATGCGACATCCGCGGTTCATTGTACTTGTGCATCCGGTGTTTATTTAATTGCAGAGTCAGTAGTTCGTTGACCTATGTAATTCACTAGGAGGAGGGGGAATCCAGTACGGCATGTTATGTGGCAAATTTGCTCTTCTATCCTTTGGGTTCATAAGTACACATTATCACGAAATATGTTTGATTTAATTTTTAATTTGAAATGTTGCCATTAATAAATTTCGATCCTTTTGGATATATTTTAATTTATACAAGCGGTAAGTTTGTCACAAAGTAATTATTTCAGTTGATAACGAGTAACCTTAATCCGAAACACCACATTTTTGTTCATTTCTTAAAATTAAATATAAAATATTGTCACGTGATTAAATGACGTCATAATATATTAAAAGTTGAGGATTGGTGGATAGGTGACGCAATTATATAAGCCATCTCATAATACTATAAAGTAATGTAAAGTCACTAAATTATAATCTGATGTACGTGCAGTAGTAGAGGTTCCCCCCTAAATTTGAATTTTCAGTCGGTTTGAATTTCCCGCCAGCTTAGACTTCCTGTCGGAGCTCTCTGATTGCCAAACATATTTCGGGGGTGGGCCAATTGCCAAGAATAAAAAAGTTAGCGGTCTCAGTCGCCATACTAATATCCATAAAAACCGCCCCTTTCATTGTACTATGTGTAATAAAACATTTAATAGAAAAGGCAGCTTAAAAAGACATGTTCAGAGTGTGCACGCCACCAAAAAGCATGCATCCACCTCTTCTTCGAAACAGCCTAAGACATTCGAGAAAGAAAAATTATTTCCACAAGTAAATGATACAGGATTCGATTATAGTTGGAAATATAGAAACATTATATCAAAATTGTTTCCGCCACCAGAGGAAGAAGAAGAAGATGAGCACGGACTGAGACGGAATGAAAACAGAAACGGCGATGATGAAGAACCGCCGTATGATGTAAATTCGGTCTGTAAATATCAAAAAACGTTCCCTGATGGGCGTATATTGGATTGGAATGAAAACACGGAGCCAAACATCATTATCGACATGATTCGCATTAATATCGGTTTGGGTTTGAGATATGATACACATATAAATACTTTACGAGATATGGGAATTATTGAATAAATTTACTGTCTTCTATGGTGGATTATCATGAAGAGGGTTGTATTATCACAATTTCGTGGATAAATTAATGGAAGTGGTATACGACGCGTTAAAAGGGGCAAAATCTACAGAATTCTTCTTTCAATGACGCCAGAGCAGGTGTTGAGAATAAGAAAAATCGTTCACGAGAAAGTTGCATCCTTTTTAACGTATTAAATAAAAATTGTAATTAAAGACAACTATTATTTACTATATAAACTTTTCAGAAATTTATAAAATTACTGTAAACTTGTTGAAATAAATAAAATCAAGCAATTTTTTATTTTGCCAGAAACTTCAAATGTAATCACTCGAGGACTAAGTAAAATTAAAGAACCAGGAAGATTTGGAAATGTTACAGTGCTTCATGAAAACAATCAATACAGAACCTACAATTCATCTTTTTCTCAGGCAATGCTTTTATGTTACACATTGTAGAATACATAATAATTATTAAACCAACATTGTTAATAAAAAACTAATTTCAATTACCCGTGTTATCAATAACTCACCAAATATACCCCTCAAACTCGTGTATTAAGAACTTAAAAATGATTAGGATTTAAAATTGATAATTTTTGTATGTATGTATGTATCAAGTGCGTAAAGTGAGAATTTTTTTTTAAAATAAATTAACAAAATCAACGGCTCTTTGTGAACGAAATGTAAAAAAAAGATATTCTGGAAAATATCTCTAGTAGGAAATAAAATCACTATATATTCTATAAAACACTTGACGCTATTTTTAAGGACCCTGTATATATTTATGTAAAGCAATTAAATCCACTAGTTGATTAGATGATATTTAGATTTTTTATTTAAAACAGCTTCTTCGAAAGTCTTAGGAATTAGATATGTGCAGAAAGTCCTTTTTTTAAAACTCTTATTCAAAAGCAGAGAATAAACTAATATTATAGGAAGAATATTATTCTCTTACGATTAAAGAAATTTTGTGGATGAGAAAGTTTATTTTATCTTATCACATATGGTTAAAGCTCTGATTTATAGCAAGGATTTCAAAGAGAATGAAGACAATAGATTAGTTGTTTTTATATTTTAGCATCATATGAAAGGAGTATATTATTTTAGTATATAGCAAAGAATTATACAATAAATTCTGTAAACGTTTAAAAATTTAAACACCTGTTAGCTAAAAAGTTGTTCATTATTTTTCTCTTATATTTAAGATAATCATATCATGTTTCCATCTTCCTCGTTTATGAACGAATTCATTGGTAATAAAGGTATGTTATTACAGTATCTATCAGGAAAAATAAAAAAATATGTATTTTGAATTCATAGAACTTGTGAACAAAAATACGTAAGATCTGTTATTCTAAAACTTGTATCCGTTACCTTCAGAAAGAAACTATTCAGTACTTCTTAAAGATTCTGATGAAAAATATAGATTTGAAAAGCAGTTAATGATTTACGTTCAATGTAAAATGTGAATATACTGAAACTGATAGAAAATTTTAAGTACAATTCCAAACCTAAGTAGTGCTTATGGTAGTACATGATTATCATTCAGAAAGTCTAATAAATGTTTAGAAAGAAATGTTTTAAATGCCTTCCAGATCACTTGAATAACTCTGTTAAGCCTAGAAGTTTAGGGTAAAGGAGACAGGGCCCTACAGTTTATAGTGGGATCCGAACCACTTCTTGTGGATAATATATATTTGAAAATTACTTCGCAGAAACTGGGGCTCGAACCCACTTCCCTAGATATTCTCATGCAAAACCTATTTAGATGAGCATTGTGACTTTCAGAAGTTCTGCAGTGAAATAATTGCTGCTGGACTCAAGTATATTGTACCATATTTATCACATTAATATATTGTACTGTTTAATTGAAATTGTGATAATTAAAATAAAATCAATTGAAACACTATTTTCGTTTAATTTATATCCAATTGAAATAACTATTGAGCGTTAGACTGAAAATCTAGAGTTCCTGGTTTAAACATATTTCTTCTTTTCTCTTTATGTACTAAAAATCTTAATTATACCCCCTTAACCAGCACGACAATGACAAAAATTTCAATCAGTGGACTTTTACAGCATGATATCACACATCTGGTTACTGGTTCAGTTTTAATGCATTAATTATAATAAATCTAACTAAGTATAAAAATTGCCTACCGAAGAGAAACATTTTACGATCGGTAGGGTATTAGATACAGTGCTGCCACGGGGTAGTCCGAATCAAAACAACTTTAAAATTTTTGGTATAAAAAAACTGTGACGTCATAGCTTTTTATGATCAGAAGGAATTATTTATTACAAATACACAAAAAATAGTTAAGCATATCCATATATCGGACTACACTTGCAATGTTAGCAATTTATTTTATTTGCAGGGTCAGCAATACATTGACTTATGTAACCAATATGCAGCATCAGCGGTTCATTGTACTTGTACATCCGGTGTTTATTTTATTTGCAGACTCAGCAGTTCATTGACCTGTGTAACATGATATGCAGCATCAGCAGTTCATTGTACTTGTGCATCCGGTGTTTATTTAATTGCAGAGTCAGCAGTTCATTGACCTATGAAACATGATATGCGACATCCGCGGTTCATTGTACTTATGCATCCGGTGTTTATTTAATTTGCAGATTCAGCAGTTCATTGGCCTATGTAATTCACTAGGAGGAGGGGGAATCCAGTAAAGCATGTTATGTGGCAAATTTGTTCTGCTATCCTTTGGGTTCATAAGTATACATTATCGCGAAATATGTTTGATTTAATTTTTAATTTGAAATGTTGCCATTAATAAATGTCGATCCTTTTGGATACATTTTAATTTATACAAGCGGTAAGCTTACCACAAAGTAATTATTTCAGTTCATAACGTGTAACCTTAATCCGAAACTCGACATGCATCTCCAGAAGTTATTTTTTTTCATTTCTAATAGTTATATAAAAATATTGTCACGTGATCAAATGGTGATTAATGATTGCAAAATAAATATATTAAAAGTTTGTCAAGTGGTCAATAAGTGGTATCGTTATTGCCAAAATATTCCGAAGTGGATCAATTGTCAAATATTTCGTGAGCATTTTTGACAGCGCGAGGGCCCCCATTTAATAGTAATTATATAAGAAAATGTTGTCACGTGATCAAATGACGTCATGATATACTAAAAATTTGAGGATTGGTGGATAGGCGGCGCAAGTATATAAGTATAAGTATATAAGCCTTAATACTATAAAATAATGTAATGTCACTAAATTACAATCTGATGTACGTGCAGTAGTAGAATTTCCCGCCTAAATTTGAATTTCCAGTCGGTTTGAATTTCCCGCCAACTTAGATTTCTGTCGGTGCTCTCTGATTGCCAAACAGATTTTGGGGGTGGGCCAATTACCAAAAATATTTCGAGGGTGGGCCAATTGCCAAGAATAAAAAAGCTCCCACGATCATCAAAATTTTCCCATGTACTCTATGATTGCCAAAAACATTTCAGGGGTAGGCCAATTGCCAAAAATACTTCGAGGGTGGGCCAATTGCCAAAAATAAAAAAATTCCCACCGTCATCAAAGTTTTCCCACGCTCAAGTGGGGCCGTGACCTAGCGGCTCATCTTCCAAATTATGGAATCCCACCATTCGACCAATAAACGCGGTGATCATCCCACTCATCGACCTATCACATTATGTAGGCGGAGCTTCCCCACCAATCGATCAGTTACAATACATGGGTGGGGTTTATCTCGACCAATTACAATAAGTGGGTTGAGATTCACCTCCCACCAATCGACCAATCATATTAAGAGGGGTGTGGTTTATCACCTCCACGCAACCAATCCGCTTAGGTGGGCGGAGCTTATCCCCTCCCATCGACCAATTACAATACATGGGTGGGGTTTATCTCGACCAATCACAATAAGTGGGTTGAAATTCACCTCCCACCAATCGACCAATCATATTATGAGGGGTGTGGTTTATCCCCTCCACTCAACCAATCCGCTTAGGTGGGCGGAGCTTATCCCCTCTCATCGACCAATCACGTTCGGGGTGGGGGAGGAGTGGGGGGTATACATGGGGCATATGGGGGGGGGTACATGCCTTTTCTCATTATTAACCTACTGGTGTAAGACGAAGTTACTCTTCCTTATTTCAGTATCATAAAAACCTATCAGGTTCGATATTTGCAACTATCGTCTAATTGTCATAATTTGTAACTTTGCCAAATGTTTTGAAATGTTATTATTTGATCATTCTTTTTTTTCATTGCAAACATTTGATCACAGATGTGCAACATGGTTTTGTTAAAGACAGGTCCACCGTTACCAATTTATTTTGTCTGAAGAATTCTTAACTGATGCCATCGATGAGGGACTACAAGTAGACGTGATGTATACCGATTTTTCAAAGGCACTTGACAGACATGATCACGGTATTCTATTAAATAAACTGACTGACTGACTAATTTCGGTTTCTCTGCAGACCTTTTGAAGTTCTTAAAACTCTACTTCTCAGATAGGGTCCAGCATGTTGTATACCGCGGTTAAAATTCCATCCAAATATCTGCTCGTGAGGTATACCGCAGGGATCAGTTTTAAGACCTCTTATCTTTATCCTATTCGTTAATAATATTGTTGACAGCCTGACCTTGTCTTTTTATGCTGACGCCTTAAAAAATGTTTGCAAGTTGCAACTATCGACGACTGTCTTCAACAAAATTTAATTCACGTTATTCATACTTTTCTCCTTTATTTGTAAATATATATATTTAAAATATTTCTTGTTAATTTAGGTTTCTTTATTTTTTTTTATTAAGTGTAAATTTTTTTTGGTGTATTTCTCCTAATTCTGTAATTGGGTCGTACGACCTGTTAAATAATGTAATTAAAATAGAAAAATCGGCAGCTACTGGAAGCGGCTGGAATTTTCTCACCCGGTGGATCTTTGAAGCCGCGGAATGCACGAGACGTGACAAGTTTCACGGCGTAACGGCTCCGCGCATCGACTGTGCCACGCGAAAAACGATCTTATACTTCACATTTGCTTTGTTTTTATTTTATTCTTTTTTTCAATGGTTCGATTGCAAATTGTAAGTAATTATAAAATAACCAACTTTTTGTGCCAAAACAGTACTAAACGTAATCCTATCTCAACCAAAACCTTTTCAAATCTTCTGGGGCACTAAAGAAACCCTCATGCAAAGTTTCATCCAAATCCGTTCACTACTTTCGGCGCTATCGTGCTAACACACAGACATACATACACACTAACAGACATTTTCAATAACCACTTTTTTGGGTTCCTGGAACCTCAAAACGTAAATATTTAATGTTATCTCAAATCTCGATATTGGATCAATTTTAGTAACCTCTCACAATTTTATTGTAGTGAGGTTAACACCGTTTCTTTTGTGCATATTCCAGAAATGGACAGTATCTTCAGCGAAGACCTTCTGTTTGTTTGGGTCAGTGCAAAACAATGTGTATTTGATACAGATATGATGGCAATGATATTTATTCTGGCAGTGGGAAGATAAAAAAGGTTGTTGTTTCTAAAAGAAGTTCTATGTACTCTATACGTGATTAAATAAACACACCGCGACTTATGAAGTTAAGTTTAGGTTCAAAGTGAACTCCTATATCTTTGAGAGACTCTGGCCTGTGGAATACAGCACCTTGTAAATTATAATCACAGAGAAATACATTATGCTTTCTAGTAAATGACAAAGCATTACACTTTTGTGCATTAAGAGGTTGCTTATTAATGACGCACTACTCACTAGAAACGGACCCAATATAGACCCTTGGGGAACACCGGACTCCTACTAGACAGACTTGCAGCCGTGGTGTTGAACTTATTGGTTTATTAGATGCATTGATAAAGCGAATATGGCCGTCTTTAAGAGAAGCACCGTGATCAAGTCTGTCGAAGGCCTTGGTGAATCATATCAACCTGATTAAGTTTTTCACTTAAACAAACGAAAGTGGTTACTGTGGATCTCCACTTATAAATTCGTGTTGGTTAGATGATATTATGCCGGATGTCATAAGTAACAGAATGTAGAATAGTTTTCAGAATTTTGGCAGAATTGTAAATTATAGCCATTGGTCTGTAGCCAACTTGTGATAATTTCTAGAATAATTTTCAGTATCAAATTAAAGATACGAGTGAAGGGTTTTGCAAATATGACCGTACACCCTGATTAGAAATTTGGAATGAGGTTTCATCCCATTGTTAGTCTCCTGGTAGCGGTTAAAACTTGTTCTTTAGTTATTTCTATTAGAGCAAGGACTGGGTTGTTATTCTTAGACTGCAAATTGCGTTGTTATAGTACAAGGTAGACGGTATAGGCGAAGTATTATGTTTTGAATTGAAAAAAGGTCATATATCGGTTAACTTGCATCTCTGTTTCAATGATTTCAAAATATGGTTTATATGAAATGTCAGTCTCTAATTTATGCTCGTATTTGTTTAAGTTTCTCGAATTTGTAAGCACAACCCGTTTTTTTATCAATCAAATCAATTTATTGTTTCCTTTTCTTCCACCAGTAGTTACAAAATATTTAAGAAATAATAAGAATACATATTTGTTATCCAATTTAATATATATTAGTTGTTAATTTTACACACCTACACCTAGATTGTGTAAACAATTTGTGTGTTTACTAACAGTAGCTTAATTATATTGTAATACTTATCTTATTATTATTTAAAATTTTCATTCTTTTTATTCTTTGTATGCAACGTAAACATACAAAATATACATTTATTTTAATTAATATTCCAATTAGTTATAACGCACATCCATCATCAGAGATAATAAAAATATGAAAGGATTAGTGAAAGTTATGAGATAGCTAGGTATATCAAAGCAAGCCGTGAATTATAATATCTCAGGTGCGATGGTGGTGTAATGGTCAGCATAGTTGCCTTCCAAGCAGTTGATCCGGGTTCGATTCCCGGCCATCGCATGTAATTTTTATACTTGAAATACATAAGTGTTTAAATTTTAATATTTTCCCCCGGTTCTTACTTTAAAATGTTTGTCCCCGCAGGACACTCGCGGATTGTGCTTTTAAAATAATCACATCAGCGACTCACATTCTACACTTTTTGCCTTCTAGCCAAGTAGAGGTCCCGAGGAGTCTCGCGTCTCCTCCAGATTGTAGTTTGTTATATATGCTCCACGTCTCGTGTGATAAACTGTCACTGGCAAACAGCGTCTTCCCGGTGTCTTCTTCTCCTTGGCTCGGCGCTAACTAAACCGTGCTGTGCTCTACTCCGTATCACATTAACTCATCTCAACGGTTTATGGACCGTATTCTTGGATGCAGAATGCTGCTTGAAACATGTAATTCGTTCGTAAATGCCCGCTTATAGTCACCAAAGTGCTAGTTTATTTTCGACAAATTAGAAAAGTTTTACGTTCTCTGGTTACAGTTATTTAATTACGGGAAGTTTTTAAAGAACCATAACCTTTCCGAATAAGAAGTTATGCCACCCAAGTGGAAAACGCAAGGAGCTAATTATTATTTTTTAAATGATTCAATTTTGTTTATAAAACTCTTTCGCGTAATCGAAGATTAAATACCGGAAATTTGACAAGACTCCTGTTTCCATTCAAATAAATAAATTTCGAACTAAAAAAAAATGATAAATAAATGAATAATCATATCACAAGTCGAAAAATAAAAAAGCATATAATTATTCTTAATCAGCATCAGAAAACCTATGTGGAAATTATCTTACAGTTTTCGTTAGAGTTTCGAAATTAAGTTTTTAGCATACTTACCAAAACTTTAGTCTTCAGCACTAAACATTCTAATATATTAATAGCAACCTAGTTTTAATTCAATCACCAATTTTATATAAATTCGCATAAGCAATTCTGTTGCAGTTACTATTTTTTAGCGAATGGTTTCCAGTTTTGCAAAATGAATTTTATTTTATTCATTAAAATATAAAGCAGGGTATCTTGTTATTTATTCAGCATTCATACTTACTTTTTAGAGTACTTTCCAAGTATACGCAGTTTGATTTTTCAATAAATATTCAGACAATTAACATTCTAACAACGATAGCCTTTATCACAAAAAGAACCTCTTTTACACGCAATTACAGTTTTTTTCTTCTAAATTCATTATAGATAAAAATCTGTAGTTATAAATTTCGTTACAATTTATATTTCATTATTTTAACTGCACTCCCTAAGAATAGAATTCGTTGCAGTTTTCATTCCTAACTTATAGAACTAATTAATAGAGATCATTGCAAAAAGCCAACTGCATGGTAAAATTGCATTCAAACTAGGACATATGTACAGCGATTTCTGAATTTCGTAGAAAAGGTGGTATGATAAGTCTGCGTCTCTGTAGCCACATTTTTGGCAAGGAATTGCTCGTATCTCCTCGCGGTCCTTGCTGAGCAACAATAATAATATAATATACGAGGATATATTATATTATTATTCGCAGATCTGAGCAACAAGAGAATATTAATTTTAATTTAGAGTACCAAAATTAATCAATGTTTCACCAATATATAACATATTTCTATCTTCACACAAGCAAAATAGGGTAAGATTGTTAAATTCACCAGATACATACGAATTTTAAGTACGGCTCTGTAGTATTTCGTTCGCAAATTGACTCGCTTACATTTATAGGTTTTTAATGTGCGTTGAGTGTCAGGTCGTTTGTCATCAAATATACTGCATGGCCCGCTGCGATAATAATTATGTCGTAAAGTTTTTGTTGTGTTTTTTATGTACCAAGAAGTCCTTACTTGGACTATATATTCCACATTTACGAAAACCACACTATTTCCTACAGAGTGGCTACAAGTGACCATCTAAATTATTTTTTTTATTGTTTTCTTATCAACCCCTGTCTATATTTTATGTTCATCCGGCACATACCCGCCCATCCCTATAATCCCAATTCGCCTTCTTTATAACAAAAATTTCTAAATATTGTTTCTATATTTCTCATAACACATTTTATAAGAATTTTATATTACAACCCCCGAAGATGTTTCTATATGCTACGTATGCAAGGTGTTTCAGCGGGAACTGAATCGATCGATATAGAGAAAAGTACGCATCAGAAAATTTTGAAAATTTAGATAATTACTAATGTCTGTGTGGCCAATCCAACTAAAATAATTACAATCAGCTGGCACTTCCGCTTATACCGGAAGTCGATACCAACTTGCTTATTTAAATAGAACACCCTATATATTTTAGGGTTTTCGAAAAGAGCATAAAATTGTAAGTCGAAAATATGTAGCATATTCTATATCTAAACCTAGCCGTTTCAGAGATATTTGACATTTTATAGAAAATTTGACAGGTGCAACGGTTTACAAGAACCGTTATAACTTTCTTCGTGTAAAAGATACTCATTTGCTTCTTGTCACATAAAAAGAACACAATGAGAACTATGTTCTACAACTGAAATAAATTCAATAATATCATACCAAGTGTTCCGTTTTTCGCGTTACATTTTGTCAACTTCAAACCGCGAAAACTTGTTTAGGTCAAATGGAACACCCTGTATTTTTTTATGTCATTAACAATAGGCTTTCTTCTTTGCATTTTTGCCTTGACAGATCCATAATTTTTAAAATTTTCCAGTATGCGTTTTACAGTGTTTCCATTTTTCTGGATATCGAGTAGCAAATGTGCTGCAAGTTCCTGATATTACTTTATCACATTCTCCATAAATAATAAACAAATTTAAAAAGTTTTCGTTGGTATAATTTAAACGTGCTGGCATTTTTTGACATAAGATAATGACTGATTGTTTCTAATCATGGCTATTTTGATGAAATGATTACAACAATTCATGAATTTCTAATAAAATCGCAAATATTTCAAAAAGTTGTAACTTTAAGCCCCACAATGCTAATATCAGAAAAAAGGGAATTCAATTTTACACAACCTGACGTAAAAAAATACAGGGTGTTCCATTTGACCTAAACAAGTTTTCGCGGTTTGAACTTGACAAAATGTAACGCGAAAAACGGAACACTTGGTATGGTATTATTGAATTTATTTCAGTTGTAGAACGTAGTTCTCCTTGTGTTCTTTTTATGTGACAAGAAGCCAATGAGGATCTTTTACACGAAGAAAGTTATAACGATTCTTGCAAACCATTGCACTTGTAAAATTTTCTATAAAATGTCAAATATCTCTGAAACGGCTAGGTTTAGGTATAGGATATGCTACACGTTTTCAACTCAGAATTTTATGCTCTTTTCGAAAACCTTAATATATATAGGGTATTCCATTTGAAATAAGCAAGTTGGTATCGACTTCCGGTATAAGCGGAAGTGCCAGCTGCTTGTAATTATTTTAGTTGGATTGGCCACACCGGCATTAGTAATTATGTAAATTTTCAAAATTTTATGATGCGTACTTTTCTCTATATCGATCGATTCAGTTCCCGGTGAAGCACCCTGTATAGGAAAGCAAAAAGTCACTACTGAAGTGACTGCACATTTCACATTCGTAAGATAATGACCTTTATTTCCTTACTAATATCTATTTTAATACTTGGTAAAAAAATACACATAACTGTTATATGACGTATGAAATAAATAGACCTCAATTAGTTGAGAAACAGTTAAATGTACACTAGCACTACATTTCCAAAGAGAATTTCCCCCGATCGAGAATCTTGTTAAAACTTCACCATATTTCTACAGCCGCAACTTCAACTAATAATAAAGACCTCTGCCGCACACGCGGCCGCTTTTCATCCCCAGGTGACACTAATGTTCCTAAGTATTTTATCAATTTTATTGTTCTGAAACCATCAAGCTCAGGGTGGGTATGAGAATTTAATGCCGGCGTACTTTCCTTTCCTGTCACTTTGTCATTTAGTTGACTTGTTTATTGCCGTTTATTTAGAATTTATTTTTCATACTCTGAAGTTTATGGTGCTATGGGTGTACTTAATTATTTCTAATTGAGAATTGCGATATAATTCATATTTTAAATGAAAGTTTATCCAATGTCAGTTTGAAATGTTATAAATTCGGCGCCTTTACCAGGGATGTCCGTTGCCTCTCTGCAATGGTATACAGCAGGAAGCGCCGCGTTATCAATATAATTTATGTGTATAAAAATGTGTTTATCGGTTCATATAAATACCGGTCGGTGTGTAAGTATAGTCTGTTCCTCTCCCAGATTTCTTGGACTGTACCACTTTTCTCGCATATTCTCTGTACGTAGTAGCAGAGTCCATCTTTTTTTTTAAATTCTTTAATTAGTGTAGCAAATTTGTTTGTAATCGTATCCATGAATCATGCATAACGTTTTCATCTTTATGACTCTCATGTTTTGGATTCCATATAGACTCTTCTAATTGCAGATCTTCGAGAAATTCTAAAGAATAACACTGACGAATCACAAAGTACGGCTATATTGCGGTTCGTGATAATATAAACCTGTACGAACCTTGCACGAACCGACGAACTCGGGTGTTTTGATACGTGCAAATTTACCGACAGCCGATGGATCGTGGATGGCTAATAGCGCCAGGTTCCTGGTCCGTCGAACCACGCGCCGTGTAATTGCGCCTTTATTTTATTTTTATTTTATTTACAGTATTCAATAGGTCGTGCGATCCAATCACAGATTAGGAGAAATACACAAAAAAGTGTATATAGTGTATATTATAATTCTGGAAGCAAAAATGGGTTCGCATCCAACGCACTGATCTTGTTAGCCAAAAATAGAGATATTCCTATGTAAAGGAGATTACTCACGACAAGTTTTTGTCATAAAAAAAATTATATAGTGTAACAAAATGATGGATTTGAAGTTTATTTTTTACTTAAAAAAAGCTTTTTTTTAAATATTTTTTTATATAATTTTATTTTTTACTTTGATATGCTGTAATCCCCAGACATCGATTTTGAGACGAATCGGATCATAAACGGTAAAGTCGTCCGTCATCTTGAACTAAATTTTTGACTAGAAATTCGTGATCGGCGAACCAGAAAACCCCTAGATATCGATTTTGGGTCGAATCGGATCATAAACGATAAATTTTTTACTAGAAATTCGTAATCGGTGAACCCGAAAACCCCCAGATATTGATTTTGATCGATTTGGACCATAAATGATAAAAGTCGTCCGCCATATTAGCGCCGTAGTTTTGAATTTATAAATTTTGACCAAGAATTCATAATTGGCGATCTCTAAAACCTCCAGATATCGATTTTGAGTCGAATCGGATGATAAACGATAAAGTCGTCCGCCATCTTGAAGTCGCCATCCTGAACTAAATATTTGACTCGAAATTCGTAATCGGCGAACCCAAAAACCCCCAGATATCGATTTTGATAAATTTGGAATAAGTCGTCCGCCATTTTGAATTTCTAAATTTTCACCAAGAATTCATAATTGGCCATCTCGAAAACCCTCAGAGACAATTAATCTTTTCCGGATAATACAGCTAGCACTACTACTGATAGCTGTCAACTGTCAAATACCAACTTCGATATCGGATTGAAATCAGCGACCCGAAAAATCCCCGTAGAACACTAGCCAAGCTGCATTGAAAGGACCATGGCTCTATACTATTAGTGAAAAAATCCAGAAAAATCGACTTTCCCCCTCCCATATCTGGAAAATTGTACATTTTCCGACTTTAATAAATCAGTGGTTTGTGAAGATTCCGGTTGCAATTTATTGAGCCTACGTACAGGGTGTTTACTGGAGGATGTAAACACGTAACAATATAATTGGCCAGTTGGGCCACCTGACTGTACTTCACTTGAATTTATATGTAGTTTTACCTAAAAAGTTTATAACTTCGCCAGAATTAGAGAGAACATGCGATACCAGCCTGCCTAAGAGAAAGAGAAATATTTATGTTTAGATTAACATTCACCAATATTTTCGTTATTGTGAATGAAAATAAATAAATAATTGAGACATACATTAAAAGAAACGCAGGTTACATATTTTTTATCAGTTTATTTTTAGCTGCAAGCAGGAAATAGGCCGAAAAATACCCAATTATTGTTATTTAAAATTTTCATAAATCTCCGAAGATTAATCGATGACAGGCTTGAGGATATAAACAACTGAAGTTAAGCCAAGAAAGCTGTTATAAATTTCAGTCGAAGGATTCTACAGACATTTATTTGTTTGTTAAGTGATTATTGACTTTTTATGTGTAAATTTAAAAGCGTTATATTTTGTAATCAACAATTTCTATTAGCAAGATCTGAATTGAAATTAGTCATAATTATTATAACATAAATTTGCCGTTCGTGATAATTTCATGCGATGTAAACGTAGAGAATTGAATTTAAGCCAAGATCGTGTTAATTTATTTTATTACTAAGTATCATCGATACCTTTATGCACTATGTTGCCGTGTCCACGAGAAGTTGCACGGTATTTGACTTGGAAATAATAATCAATATAAAGGCAATTGATTTACATAAATAAATAAAGTTTGGTACAGTTAATGAACCGCTTATTTTTTTATAAATTTGTCAAATATCTGTGAGATTACCGACAGATCTTGCAAAACAGAAAATTTTATTAGAGCATACTTCTCAAAACAGATTTTTTAAACAACTATTCCACATTTTACTTCCACGTCTAGTGGAAGTATAGTAACCCAAAAAAAGATTTTTTGTTGACTTAAAATGTCATCAAACGTCGAGATTTTAAATTTGAGTGAAAAAATTTTCTGTCGGTCTGTAACTTTTGCTTGTGCGCACGTTTACTCTGAAACCGTTTATGATATTGACTTGAAATTTGGTACACTTATGTGTCATAATGAGATCTGGACCTAGATTATATTTTGATCTAATTCCGTTGTAGGATTCGGGGTTAAACGGGGTAAATAAAGATAAATAGGCAAAGCAAGCTGGTAAGAGTCCATGAAATTGCAATTTAGGGCATGTACAAAAAGTCAAGGTCTCAAAAATTTTTTTGGTATCAGCCACCCCCCCACTATCACCCCCAGTACCACCCCCACATTATTATGAAAGGGAGTAAAAAAATTAAAATGTGATTTAGTGTGTATACAAGAGCGAAATGTCTCAAAAAAAATTTTTGGCGTTAGCTGCCCCCTCTACCACCCCCATTCCGAGCCTCGCCCTATTATTAAGGGGAGTAAAAAATTAAATTGGGATTCAGTGTGTATACGAGAACCAAGGGACTCTAAAAAAATTTTGGCCTTATTAAGGTGTCCAGGTGTAAACATTATTATTTGAAGCATTTACAATAATCTAACAGATTTGATGCACAATCAAACACACTCACTCACACAATGTACAACTAGTGGACATAAGTCAAATTGAACACTCTACTGACAATATGATTGACAAGAGAGTGAGACATAATTTACAAAGTATTAGATTAGAAGAACCTGTGGCGTAATTTTACAACCCCGACTTTCTTTAAACAAATGTACCTGTATAATCTGTAAGTTTAACTTGGCGACGAAATAAATGTAATTTCTGAAGGTATCCGAACAAAGCTGTAGCGAACGAGTGATTTAAACTGAATTTGTCAGTAGGTTATCTGCAGTCTTTGAACATGAAGGAAGCCTGAAGAAAACAGAGTGGCTGTCGCGTATAAATAACAATCCTAGCATGCGGAGAAGATGTGCCACGAGATCTATCTGAAATTCTGTCCTGTCCAGATCCCGAGCACTGGCATCAGAGCCTCTGAGTGGGGTGTACGGTGTAAGTGTCAGTCGATGACAGATTTATGTGGACAGGTTGCAGACGTGGCCGTAGCGGCATTGGTCGCGACGCCAAGGGCATGCCGAGGCCCCTCGCTCCACGATTCTTGCTATCCCATCCCAAATGGAAGTCTTGACAAGATGCGCGTCCTCCCCATTATATACTTTCTATCTATGCTTCTATTACTTAACAAAAAAGCAAAGCAGAAATGCAATGGCGACGTGAAGTGGTTTTTCATCATTCAGGCTAAAAATAGTGTAAAGTGTGTTGTACTGTGATCGAGTGCGTTTTTTATTTATTGTGTTGGACGATGATCTAAACTTGATCAACAAAACGTCAATCGTAATGAATAACGATGAGTCGTGGTGAAGTTATACACTATGTATATAGATAGGAGTTTATTTAAAAAAATTATAAACTTGAACTTGAAAATCTATTCAATGAATCTTTAATACAGGGTGTTTTCCCGAAAGTTTTGTTATGCCGCTATTTAAGAAAAGAAATCCGAAATCTATTTCAAATTACCGGCCAATCTCGCTATTAATTACAATATCAAAAAATTTTTAGAAGCTTACGAACAAAAGATTATTGGAATTCTTAAATAGCTCTAAGATAATAAATCCAAGCCAGCATGGATTTATAAGTGGCAAATCAACAATACTGCAGCATATTATGGCATAACTAAAACCATTGCGGAAAATTTGGATTCAAATTATCAAAGAGTTGGTATAGCATGCGATTTTTCTAAGGCTTTCGATAGAGTAAATTTAGAAATAATTTTGCTAAAACTAGAATTTTATGGTATACGTGGTGTAGCATTTAAATGGTTTCAGAGTTACTTAGTGGGCAGTCAACAGCGAATAATTTTAAAGAAACCTTCTGAACTATGAGAGCATTCATATTTGGAATGGGGTAGAATGGAAAGTGGGGTGCCTCAGGGATCAATCCTAGACTCACTTCTATTTCTGCTCTACATAAAAGATCTGCCATCTTAGTGGGCAGTCAACAGCGAATAATTTTAAAGAAACCTTCTGAACCACGAGAGTATTCACATTTGGAATGGGATAGAATGGAAAGTGGGATACCTCAGGGATCAGTCCTAGACTCACTTCTATTTCTGCTCTACATAAAAGATCGGCCATCTTGTCTACCGAACTCATCGGCAACACTTTTCGCTGACGATTCACTTTTTTTTGTAAAATGCGATAGATCAACTAATATTCTACCTTATGTAAATGAAAGATTAGATCATAATTGGTGTGGGACAAATAAAATTCAAATTAATTCCCAGAAAGCATATTGTATAAACTTTAACCAAACAAAAAGAACGGATATTATAATTGCAAACTATAATACCGAATTTATAGACGAAATAAATTCCCTTGGCTTTACGCTGGACAGTCAAATGAACTGGAAGAAACACTTAGCACTGAATAAGAAATTAAATAGTGCATGTTATTGTTTGAGAGCTTTGGCAAACGAGGGTCTAAATAAGAACATGCTGAAAATACTTTAATGAATACTTTACCACGCAGTTTTCGGTGGTCTTATTTCCTATAGGGGTATCTCTGCTGAATGTGCAACTATATTTACCATACAAAAAAAAGTCATCTGAATTATTTCCGGATTGAAAAGTTACCGTGATTCCTGTAAGTCACATTTTACATATCTAAACATTTTAACAGTATCCTCCTTGTATATATTAAAAATATTACTATTTGTACATAAAAATAAGTCAGCTTACGCCTTCAGTAGCTCAGATACCCGGCAAAACAGTAGCTTAATAATATTACCACGTCATAAAACCTCTCTACATGAAAAACACTGTTATACTTTATACGAGCACAATTGAAACTGGTCAGTGTTAAAGCACAGGACTGTGCGCACTGAACTTGATATTTTGTCCTATATATTTAGCAATGGTATTGAGATTCGAATGGTAGTTGAAACTGTGCAGGCGAGTCCGAGACTAGCAATGTAATCAGCCTGATGAATTATCTACGACTGCACTAGTATAAAGATAATAAAACGGACAGGCCTACTAGCATAAAAAATTCGTAAATCGTTTCTCAGAAGTAACGTGGACTTGTGAGATGTGTTGTTAATGTGCCAGTGCAGTGCATAAATACCTATTATAATATCAAGCGTAGAAGTTTAGTTAGTTATTGTTCATATTTATAAATATTTACTACTATATAAAAAGTAAAATATTTTAATTATTTACTAATGTGTACCATGGCTTTCTGGAGACCATTTGAAGCAGAGGATAAATAACGTCCGAAAATCTTATTATTTTCTTATGACAAGCATTTCTATTTACCTCCACCCATGTACAATAAAGACATGCCGACTGTTTTTGTCGGCTCTTAGTTCTTATACGGTTTCAATTAAGTTCGTATACACTTTAATATAAAGGTGCTGTATTGTACAATAAATTACCCAAAGGAATTAAAATTCTACCCGCAAAAAATTTGAAAAACAAATAAAAAACATGTTATTAAAAAAAGCTTATTATTCTGTAGGTGGCTTTATCAATGATAATATAATATGGGACCATTCAAATAACGGGGAGTGAATGCTTGTGTAAGTTAGAAGACCTATGAAAATAAAAATAGTAATGAATCCATTTATTTATGAAAGGAATAATTTTTATTTACATAAAATAGTCTACAGCCCATTTAACCTTAGACCCTAGCAAAATTCAAACGTTAACTATTATGTACAGTAAATGATTGAATATGATAGAATTAGACAGTAAATCACGTAGGGCATACACAACGAAAATAAGTCATAAGGAAAATCACAAAATAAAATTAAAATAAGTTAAGTAAGATACAGGTACTATAATTTTAGAAATTTCAGACCTCGTTATTTTTACATATCGGGGGCAGAGAACTTGCCTGCCCAACCCATCGCTTTTGTAGGACAAGCGCAGCTCCCTGTTTTTTACACTAACGGGCCGATTTTACACAATTGTTTAATTATTCTGAAATTAAATGGCCAAATTGTCCTACAAATTTTCTGGGAGATTTTCCAGTCCTACGCCATGATAGTTTCAATTCCACGATCAACATGTTTGAGAAGTTTCGCAGAGGAAAAGTTGGAAGACTTATCAAAGCGAAGCCACTCACAAAAATTCAGAATCACTTTAAAAAAGGGGCGTTGGATTCCGGGCCATTATTATTTGTCTAATTCCTATGGCTCTAAGTTGTGGAACTAATTGTATTAACCATATATTTAAGTAAATTCTCATACATTTTTACTTAGAACTATAGTTGACAAACACTTTGTGATCCATCTTTTAATAATCTTCTGATACACTAAAATCATGTTGCCAGATAGTAATTTAGCTGAATGGTTTGGACCATCAAAATAGAGATTATTGGCAAAGTCGTTAATGTAGACAATGAATACAAAATAACTGAGCCCTGAAGAATGTAAGAACCACAAAAGGCCATCAAGAAAACACGTTTCAGCTCGACTTTAAATTTCAATTAATCAGCAAGTTGTCAACGCCAACAGAATTGGGATGTCCCTTAAAGTAAATTTAAATAATTTTACAGTTGTAGCATGTTTTTGTTACTGTAATGTTCTGTTTAATTTTGTCGGTACTAAACAATGGCTGAGTGCGTTGATATATTTATTATACCCGCAGACGGCTGCACATGATAGACATACCCACATGATTTGATATTGACTGATAACTATTTTGGTTTGGGTTTATACCTGGTCATGTTCTATTTAACAAATATCGTTGGCATAGTAATGTTAATGAGGGAAAATATTGTCGGCGTGGTATTGCGTCTGTTTTCTATTATGCGACTAGTTCAAAGCTGCGGTGTTAACTATAGTTAATAATAATAATAATAATAATAGTAACTTATATATTTGAACGAAAGATCAGTGAGCTTAGAAAAAATGGATCAAATGACTTCTAATGTAAACAAAGTTTCGTCAAAAGTTGCAGCTTGGATTGTTGTGTTTGAAGATCATTAAATTCTTAAACAGGGGTGGATTCAGAAATAATTTGTCTCACGCATTGGCGGTGTTGACAATTATTTGTATTATAATTCTTTAAGAGTGTATTATTTCGACCATCAGGAATACATAGGAGAAAGAAACGTTCCGATTGCCAAACTTCAAAAAAATTGACACCATCTATCGCCAAAATGATTACAACTACAATACAGGGCATGCATATTAAAGTGAAGATAGTTCACCAAGAACTTTTGAGAGAGGCACTGTCCACAACTTTTTGTACAGACACACTAAGAAGATGGTCTTCAAATTTAAGATAGTGGATAAACGAACGGCCATTATGGAGTCTTATTGTTATAAGACGCCATTCCACAATGTTTGTGGAATGGCGTCTAAAATATATTATCTCGACGAAACGTGGTATGATATCCACGATATTAGTAAAAAATGTTGGTCTGACAGTACAAAGAGGTGCAACATTAGTGTATGACGGTAATTAAAGGTAAATGTTTAGATATACTACACTGTAGCTCAGAAAAAGTTTGGGTTCAAAATTCCTTGAAACTGTGGGGGACAAATTGCGTGGTATAAATCCGTGCGCAAAAAGAAGTCTGGGTAGTAAGAATGTACATATAACCAGCGTGTTAAAAGAGGAAAAGAAGATCATTCCCTCCCTGCCGCTATCTGCCGCTAACCATATAAATGCGTGATTCATTACGCGGTCTTCGAACTACATGCCTGTCGATGAGTGTTTCCTCTCCGGGCCTATGGCCAAACTATTAGCTGGATAAGTTATTTCTACATAACCAATCTTTGTACCAACTGGAAATAAACTATCATTTTCGCACATTAGAGGTTACTCTTCGGGCTTATTATTATCACTAAAATTACCATCATAGCCATCGACAACGAACGTATTTACTTCGACTTCATTTCAATATTCAAGGCGACACTGCCGGCTACTCCAACAATAAAATGTCAACTTACGCAAGCATAGACGAGGGCGTTGATAGAGCCCCCGAGAATGACAGATTTATATCGACTCAGGTAGTTTTGTTTCGAACTATGCGTTATTATTTAAAATTCAATTTACATTCTGATTTCGGGTGGGAAATGCGTAATTTGCGTGTTTGTGGTACTAAAAGAAACATTAGATTTTTATGAAATATTAGCTTTGATTTTTAACAAGAAAATAGGATAAAATAATATTAGAATTTGTTCAGTTATTAGTTTCAATAATAATAATAATGATGCTAGGTAAATGTTCACCTGTTAAGTATTTTATTAAGAAGATTGACGTTTAAATTACATCGTCCAACCACGGTTTACGTTGTACAGTCATACACAACTTGGTAGTTGCCGTGTGTGTAATCAATTAAAAGATATTTCCTCAACATTCTATGATATTTTACATGAGTATTTAATTTTCATTTACCACTTAAATGCGGTAATGCACGAACATTGACATGATTATTGTATTGTGTTTTGCATTGAGTTTTATTTTATCGTAGCGACTGCTACCACACTAATTTCAAACAATCATGCTACCGGCCATTGCCACATCTCTAATTACAACCAAAATAACACGAAAATACTATTACATAACAAGGTTATTTTTATTTGCATAACTAACTCTGAAACATATATAGCATGGTCATTACTGTTGTCATTACTTGTTTAACTTCATGTTTGGCTATTTGCTGTAACAATTGTTATAAAATAAAATAGTTTCTGTTACTATTGTCCCAACGATTACTGTCTTTTCTTTCAACTTACAAGTAATACTAACCTAAATATATGATAATGATTTAATTTCAATCAACTAAAATCTAAACAAACTTTAACCATAACTTCACAGTGCAATCTTGAGTAATAAAATAGTAAATAAAATTAATGCTTAACTAGGTTTCTAAATTAATAAATGTGGTGTAAAAATCTACACGGTATTTAAATTAAGAAGGTGATTCGTTTTCTAAGGTGAATAATATCAGATAGGAAACCATAATGTCAAACTTTGCATAAAGAACTTGGGTAAATATCATTATTATTATTATTAGCCTTTACTCGAGTATAAAAAAATGTTACAGTCGATAGATTGTGCGTAATAAAAGACAAGTAGCCTATTGCAATTCCCATTCATCTACGGTGCACACGACTATGGCTATAGAGGCCAATTCGGGAGAGCACATGTCGGCCGCAGTCAGGACAAACATAGACCTGGTTAGATCTTGGATTCGGCCTTCTTGCAGCAACATTTCCTTGATAGCTGGCCACAGCCCCTCGCCATTCGGTTCTGTCCGCTGCAAGTTGTTCCAATTGCTCGTCTGGAATACCGCAGGATTTTAGATTTTCATGGAGAACGTCTTTGAACCTCTTTCGTTGACCGCCACGCCTTCTTCTATCGCTTAGCAAACCACCATAAAGTGTACATTTAGGAAGGCGGTTATCATGCATACGATGAACGTGACCTGCCCATCTTAAGCGTGCTCTTGAAATAAGCACCTCAATTGGAAGGCTGTTTGCTCTCCTGAGTACTTCCACGTTTGATATGTGATGGAACCAACGGATTTTCATCATACTTCTGAGGTGTCTTTGCTGAAAACGTTCTAATTCTTTCACATGACGACGGTAAGTGACCCAGCTTTCATATCCATATAGCAGTGTTGGAATGACAACTGCTCTGTAGACAGCCATTTTCGTTGACAAATCAAGGTCGTGGTTGTCAAATACTCTCTCTCTAAGTCCCCAGAGTGCTCTAGATGCAGCGTTAATTCTATTGCGAATCTCGCTGTCCATGTTTGCTTTGTCATTAACAACGTTACCTAAGTAATTGAACTGATCCACCACTTCAAGAGAATTTCCGTTAAGTGTAATGTCTATCTGGTTCACTTGATGAGGAGTTGACATAATCTTAGTCTTTCCAATGTTGATTTTAAGTCCCAAGGAATCATAGCTCTGGGCATACACATCTAAAAGTTCTTGAAGCTCTTCCGGCGTAGAGGCTAAAAGTGCACAGTCATCCGCATACTGGAAATCACAAATGAATCGTGTGCGTGTCTTCGTGAAAGCTCTAAAGCGCCCTATGTTAAAGAGACCGCCATCTGAACGGTATCCTATTCCTCTGACTGTCAGTTTGTTGTCAATAATAATTGTTAGAGCAGTGGTAAACAAATTAAAAAGTAGGGGTGCCAGGACACATCCCTGCCTAACTCCAGTGAGGGTTTGGAAAGGTTAGGATGCCTCATTATTATACATAACCTGGGCGTTGTTTGTATGTAGACTGCGACATACTTCCACAAATTTTCTAGGGATACCTAAGCGGAGCATAATTTTCCAGAGCACTTTCCTGTCCACCGAGTCAAACGCCTTGGTTAAATCAATGAAGGCCATGTGAATTTCTCCTTGATGTTCGAGTGCTTTTTCTTGAAGCTGTTTAAGTGTGAAGATTAGATCCGATGTGCCTCGGTTTGGTCTAAAGCCACTCTGTGTTTCAGGAAGTAACTTTTCCATAACAGGTGTTAGCCTATTTGCCATCGCTTTAGTGAGTATCTTCCCTCCAACAGCCAGGAGAGCTATACCCCTGTAATTTCCACAGTCCGCAGCGCTCCCTTTGTTTTTGAAGAGGTTGATTAAAAGTGTATCACGAAACTCCTGCGGAGCTTGACCACTTTCCCACACGACATCAAACAGTTTTTTGAGGTAGGGTATGAGCTCTGACGACACAGCTTTAAAGATCTCAGCTGGGAGTGAGTCGGCGCCGGGAGATTTGTTATTTTTTAGCTGCCCAATGGCGGTTAAGATCTCTTCCGTTGTTAGTGGTTTATCTAAGTCTTCGAAGGTGTCATATTGAGGGATAAGATTTATAATATCGTGATCGGCTTGACTTTGCTGGTTAAGAATGTTAGAGTAGTGTTCTTTCCATCGGGCTCTTATTTCCTGGTCTTCTTTGAGGAGATTTCCATTTAAATCTTTAATAGGGCACATATTTTTCCGACTGGGGCCGTACACTGCTTTTACTCCTTGAAAGAAATTCCTGTAGTCGTGTGAATCGGCGTACCTTTGAATTTCTCTGGCATTGCTTGCCCACCACTCGTTCTTTATTCTTTTGATTTCGGGTAAATATCAAAGGTTACTACAAACACAACGTAATTTGGGTTCTAACTTAGTAAAACTAGACGATCACGTAAATGGTCAATTTGTTTATTTATCGTGACATAAAATTGAGAAAAATAATTACTGGGTGGGGTTTAATATGTTCTTGATTGCATCAAGGATCAAAAAGTTTCTTTAGTAATTAAAGAGGTGGGGTGGGTAACGCTTCAGGTTGAAACAAGAAATAGACTAAATTAAGGTTAAAGACTGGCACAAGACAATTCAACATGTGATTAAATAGAGAACAATAATTATTTAGAATTAAGCAGTTTTCATAAAGACAGCAATAAATTCCTCGTGTTTAAACAATATTCTCGGAGAGTTAAAATTGCTAAGCAATATGTTGATTTTAAGAAACTCTACTTAAATTCAAATTACTTATAATTCAATAAATAATATTTCATTTGAACACCAAGAAGGAACTGCAATTAGAACTCTTTATCAACTTTTATTACCAGTAAATTCACGATGTTACACTTCAATTTAACATTTATACATTGTTTAAAAAAATCTCTAAAATCTCTTACATTTAATGTCTAACGAATTCGTGTTATCCGTCGTCACGCGTAATATTTATTATTTAGTTGTCTATATGAATTCGCAATTGTAAGGAATCTGTTGTACTTAGGTGTAGACATGGCGTTATACATTTTGTTGTGTAGCGTGTTGCATATACTTAAGCTCTCTATTTCTGTAATTCTCAAGCTAGGCAATCAATAACTTTTAATTAGTTTATAGGTAGATTCCTATAACCTATTGGCGATCGGTAACACAGATTTATTTCTTCACAATAGTTTTTGTCTTCCGGTAGTCTGTCACTTTTCACGTGTAATTCGCTCGAACGCTTGGCAATTTATTAAGTGGTATTTTTACGTGCTCGTTGCGATTTTTGAAACAAGTAATTTCATCATTTTGGGATATATTCGCAACGTTATATTTTTCGGTTATCCATTTATGTTTGGACGAGTGCATATTTTTATGGTATTGGAAATCGATTGTTTTCATTGGAAGGATCTATATGTAAAAGCCATTTTTTCCAAATTTACACGAGGCCAAGGACATCCAAGGTCAACAACATTTTCTAAGAAAACCCTCCGAAACGAGGTAATTATTTTATTTTTATATTCAAACTAGCAAAATATCACTTGTAGTAAATTGTTCAATGGTAAAAATTTATTTTTAGGGTTTTTTTTTCACCTACGGTTTCGCCTAGGATTTCGTAGTTTGTCCTACGTTTTTTTGTCTCCCCTGAAACAAACAACTTTTTTTTCCACTGGTCTACACGTACTTATGTTACTTCTCCTTGCTGGACTGGAATTTCTTTTTTGTGGAGGAGCCATCCATTTTCTGGGTTAATTGATAGGCTGGAAGTTGCCATTCCTGAAATTTGAGCCGAAGCTGAAGCCCTGCTGCCTGCAGTTTGTATCCTTCTTGCGCCATATATACATTGAATTTTTTAAAAAATATATTATAAATTTTACTAAAAAAATTTCACCACTGTACCTATATATATGTATATATATATTTTAAAATTTTGCTAAACATTTTATGAAAATATTCTGTCAACTAATTATAACATCTATGATATTTGTTGGGGGTTTAAGCACTTACGTAAGACGCGTATACCCAGTTAGATATATTTTTTGTGTGAATTTGTCTACCATACCCTACGTTATTGTACTGTTGAATGTTATAAAGTTACTTCGTTTATTGTTATTAAAAGATAAAACTGAATTTGAATTTTTCATTATCGTCTCGCTAAGTAATTTATTTAGTAAATTTAAGGTTACATTGTACTTGAGCTGGTATTTGGAGTGAAAAAAAATTTACTTGGCGCCCTGATACATCAAAGTAATTTAGAACCCCGACCATCTCCACTGTCAGTCGGCCGGCAAATACCGTTAGTCAACAGACGACGACCAACTAGTTACGTCAGATTGTAGTTTTAAAATTTGACGTAGCAACGAGTAGTTTAGAAGCAATAACTAAGAAAGAATTAGAGTACTTCTCTAGGATATGGAATCAAAAACTATGGAGAGCTGCCAGTTTTAGATCTATTAGTAATTGGACTAGTGAAAATAAATGGTTTTTAATTTCTTCATTCATCGTTCAGTTTTATTTGTCAAGTAACTTTTTATTGAGGAAACATGGACTATGACGCAATTTCCTATAAATATCTCCTTTGAATCACCCTTCGAAGTCGATATATTTCAATAAACGATAGTCAAATAATCAAACGTCCATTATTATTAATAAACTAACTAAATTATTGTAATTTTTTTTTGTATGTATAAAGTCGCAGTTAATAATTGACAGGACTGTACAACCAAATGGTAACACAATGCCGAATTAGCTTCCGGATATATTTATTTCCCTGATATTTTTCCCAGTGCGCGTCTTCGAAATTTATTTTAATTGTGCATTTTTATGCAAAGTCAGTTTCGTGTTTAGCAATCTGTCCAAAAGATGTAAATTTCTATCGAACTGAATAAATAGCGATCCGACTCCCGCTCAGTTTATTCTGTGGCAATATCCACGTCTGAACATTACCTGGCCCATAAAAAATCCAGTTTCCTATAGAACAGGCGATCTGTATTCTGCTGGAATCCCAGATAGCTGAGATACAATCGCCCTGCGAGCGAATATATTTGCGGGAGGAACAATATATTGGCTTAATGTATAGTAAATGAGCCCCAGGCTGACTACTTTTCTGCTCCCTGATACCTCAGCATGCTACGTTTTACAAATTTTCCAACGTATTAAAACTTTTTCTGCTTTAAAATGTATACAAGTGATTGCGTCGATACGTCGATAATTTTATTTCCATTCATAAGTTTGATAATATGTGAATTTAAATCCTTTTAGCCACCCATTTCTTAATTCAAAGTACAGTTTTCAAATTCACTAAGCAACTTTATTTCATTTATACAGGAAGTCCCGTAATAACGTGGAAAATATTAATTTACCAATTGCTTAACAAAAATGAAGGCGGGTTCTTCATATAATTTTTTTCAAAATAACACCCTACAAAGAGTGTGCCAAAAACGGTTTTAATTTCTATTTCAAAATAATGTAACCGGGAAGACTCTCGGTTGCTAATCAACAGGCATCTCACAAAATTATTTCATTCACAAACCCAACAAAGGGGTGAAATTAGCTGCCCTTCTCAAAATTTTGTAAATATCTTCCTGCCTGATATTCTTTCTTTCAATAAAAAAAATTATAGTTTAGAAAAACTAAAAAAACACGCTTTAATAGCAAACCAAAGTAAAAAAAAATTTCCCTCGGCACGTTTCTCACCAATGTATTGGATTGGGTGAATTTTAGAATTAGCATCATGAACACCGGTACATATAGAAACTAGCTGATACCCGCAATAATAAAGAAAAATATATTAATAACAGCGGCGCCTCCGGCAAAATCTCGACAATAGATTAGTCCTTTTTTTTATTTCATCCTGATGATCCTGGTGAGGACATTAGGACAAAGTTGTCAAATTATTATATTGTCATCGGTTTTTGATAAGTGTGCAAAGTTTCAGTTTAATCTGAAGTTTTGAAGTGGGTGAGAATCACGTTCAAAGATTCCGTTACAAACAAACATACAGGTGAAGCTAATAAAAGCGTGTTAAAAAACAACTAAACATTATGATGAATTTAGAAACGATTAAAAATATTTTACTAGTATTTGTCTAAAAAAATCGCTATTAATTTTTTTTTAAATCGACCCCTTTCTTCCATCCGAGTAGGGCTTATAGCTAAAATCAAATGTGGTTATGTCTAAAGAATCACTTTAGGTATGTATTCACCACGAAAATTTCAAAATATTTGGACATCAGCTGAGCGAGATATGAGGGTGGCTCCATGAAAAATGGAATACACTGTATATGATTATAATGGCTATTATTCATATTTGTACCGTGTGCGAAATAAATAAATAAAATGTGGATGCATTTCCACCACCCCTGTATAAGAAATGCATTCAATCCATGCAGCAGTACTTTTGTCGAAAGTATATCAAGTCTCAAGCAATACAAACTTCCACGTAATATATTTTCTCTCTATTTAGATTGCTTACAAATACCTGATGCCGTGATGCCATGAAACCACGAACATCGAAAGATCGACGTATTATTCTAAACAACAGTGAGTCATTCATCCTGCAAACTACCTTTATATTGATATTGCTTGCTGATCTTTTTATCGGTTGTTCTTCGCAACATTTGCGGTTAAAGTGACGAGTGAGTAGAGACGCGTCCTTGGAAGGTTCAGGTAATATGATGAACAAGTCGCGGGAGGCCGAGCATGTCATGTCACTAATCTGACAAACGCGAGACATGACAGAGACGACTTTGCTGAACACCGACTTGGACTTGATAAAAAAATAAGAAAATTTAAGACGGGTTATTTTCGTTCAAAGCGAATTCTGTTCAGCACGGAGATAATGGAATGCCAAACGCCTGTTGATTTTTAAGCAAGGTCGTTCTCTTGGTAATTTCAATATTGAAGGATTATTTATCCAGAATGAAACAAAATTAAGCGATGCTACAAGATCAGTGATTGTACTTGTTGTACTTTGTTAATTGTAATCTAGTATAACTAAGCTGCGTGAGGATTATCTTATACAAACAATCGAATAGCGTCACTATGATTACTGTTTTTTCTAAAACTGTACTACGCTGAAAGAAAGAAAGTTTTGTTCAAAATTTGATGCAATTTTCATTTTTAAATCTATAGATATTGGTCTAAAATTTGCTATACCAATACCATTAACATCAACCTTTTAGAAATTTGGAAAGCATTTTCAAATACCGATTTATAAAAATTCACCCAATATTAACTACACGAATTTTTGGGCATCCTGTATAAAATACAATAGGTATTATAACCTCTAAAATACGTGTGTAAGAGTAAGCATCTGATGGCGCAAAAACGCGCAACACAAGGTCGAAAAATGTACAGTTTTTCAGATATGGGGGGAGGGGGAAAGTCGATTTTTCTGGATTTTTTCGCTAATAGTATGAAGCCATGGTCCTTTCAATGCGGCTTCGCTAGTGTTCCGGTTTTTCGGGTCGCCGATTTCAAATCCGATATCAAAAGTAGCATTTGACAGTTGACAGCTGTCAGTGGCACTGTCAACTCGCCTTATTTTCCGGAGAAGATTTATCAGAATATATACAAGGTGCTTTTGGGTTTTTGTCAGTAACAGTGTTAGCTGTATTATCCGGAAAAGATTTATCACAGTGTTTCCGGATCATGCGGCGAACCCAAAAACCCCCTCATATATCGATTTTGATCGATTTGGACCATAAATGACAAAAATCGTCCGCCATATTGGCGCCATTTTGAATTTCTAAATTTTGACTAAGAATTCGTAATTGGCGATCTCGAAAACCCCCAGATATCGATTTTGAGTCGAATCGGATCATATACGATAAAATTGTCCGCCATCTTGAAGCCGTCATCCTGAACTAAATTTTTGACTAGAAATTCGTAATCGGCGAGCCCGAAAACCCCCAGATATCGATTTGGACCATAAATGATAAAAGTTGTCCGCCATATTAGCGCCGCCATTTTGGATTTCTAAATTTTTACTAAGAATTCATAATTGGCGATCTAGAAAACCTCCAGATATTGGTTTTGAGTCGAATCGGATCATAAATGATAAAGTCGTCCGCCATCTTGAAGTCGCCATCCTGAACTAAATTTTTGATTAGAAATTCGTAATCAGCGAATCCAAAACCCCCAGATACCAATTTTGATCGATTTGGACCATAAATGACAAAAGTCGTCCGCCATTTTGAATTTCTAAATTTTGACCAAGAATTCATAATTGGCGATCTCCAAAACTCCCAGATATCGATTTTGAGTAGAATCGGATCATAAACGATAAAGTCGTGCGCCATCTTGAAGCCGCCATCTTGAACTAAAGGACCCCGCACATTTCTTATGAGAAATGGCCCCCGGTGAAACTCGCTGGAATCGATATATGATATTCATCGAGGGCAAATTGAAGAGCATATTTGTTATTTTGTTATGTTTTGTATCAAAATATAGAATACTTGACCTTTTTACTCTTCTGGGGTCAAGTGGCAGAATAGCCTATGCTAAGCTTCGCCCATGAAACATTGTATATGTCATTGTTTCAATAAAGACGTTTATTATTATTATTATTATTTTACCTGATACAAATGTATTTGGTATTTAAATTTTTAAGCCTTGCGCCCACGAGACCTACATTTCAAAAACAATATTATTTTAAATAAAACTTCTAATTTTTAATTTAAAGCCGTTTGACCTTGAAAAATCTGAAATTTACTCCTGCGGCGCATTTGTGGGCTCTACGACCTCAACTCTGATAAAAAGGCTACTTTCATTATTGAACTTCTTTTTCTGGAAAAAATATGATCACCCTAGCTATAATGCAACATCTATAGGTATAACAATTTCATCAGCACCAATATTCAACATTAATAATGATGAAATTGTTGTGCCAAATACATGAAACGCCGACAAAATAATTTATTTTTTTTATTGTCCTGTCTCTGATCATCTAAGCGTTAATCATTAAATCTCCTTGCAGCTGACGCTACGTGTACACAGCTGCGCTGCCCATCTTCAATGACCCCCCCCCCCATATCGAAATTCTGGGACCGCCACTGAGATTTATTGATTCATTGATCGATCTCGATACACAAAAAGAGATTGGTTGATACAGTGAGTCTTGGAGAGACAGATACAGAGTGGTTGATTGATTAATTCACTTACTGAGCGAGAATGTGTGTGTGACAGAAAGAGAGAGGGAAAAGAGGGCGAAAGAGAGTGGTATTTCGACGATGAGGAGCTATGTGTACGACACATAAGGAATGTTGAAGTGAAAGACAATCCTTTACATCCCCTCCAGCAGTCGCGAGGCGAATTGGGGGATCCTTGGACAATAAAGAATCCACCCTAGGTGCCTTTATAGAAGGTGTGTTTCACCAAACCACCTTCCAAAAATCACAGCAGCCCTAGTGGAGAGGAACGTCCCTACGATTATGGGAAGCTGGATATCCAACATTATCTCAAAAAGAGTTGTACAAATTAGTGTGGGAGATGCTTCTGTTCCAGGAATGGTAGCGAGAAGCTTTCCGCAAGGAGGTGTAATTCATCACTGCTACTGATAACCTATGGAGTTGTGGTCTGGTAGTCTGAGCAAACAGACTACAGCTAAAATCAAGCTCAGCCAAGTGCAGAGAGCTGCCTGCCTAAAACTGGAGCTATGCAAATAACGCCAACGAGAGCTATTGAGTTAATGCTGTGTCTGCCAGCACTAGTTATTTATCTCGAAGTGGCTCTGACAACAATGCGTACACTAAAGGCGTGCATAGATGGTATTTCTATTTATGTACACTTGGTACCTATTCGGGTATATCACTTTTCCTGACAAATATTAATGTCAAGGTAAAAGCGATTATTTGGCTCTTTTACTGTATCTACCGTGTTAAATACAGGTTTAAAAACCAAAATCATTATCGGCTACTATTTTTCGATGTTTTTCTATTCAAAATAAATAAATTTAATGGTTGTAAATTAGTATTCAGAGCTACGAGTCGCTTAAATGAATTTTGCGTCTCCAGGCATTGAGCAAAGTGTGTGGGAAAATCCTATGCATATACACTGAACGATGATTTTAACCAAGCGCAGACTTGACAAAATGTTTATTTAAATTAAAAGAATCCTAGACTTGTCATAATAAAACATTTAAAACTCTCAGGTTCAAAAGTTGAAGATTGATTTGTCTAATACTTTAACAACAAATTATTAGTATTTGTATAATTGCAGATGAATACAAAGTATTTTAAATATATCTATCATCGTAAACAAAATTTACGATAATTGGTATAAATCATCTCATTTAAAGTAAGTAATAAGATTTATTGTTACACTTCTCAGTATATTATTTAATGGCCTCTTCATAGTACGCAAAGGTTATTGACATTAGTTTTTCAATTAAAATAGTTATCTTACTCGTAAGATTGTGATTTAGTTCTTTTAGAAATATATATTACCATCCTAAGACATTAGCCCGAAAAGATTTGAAATAATAAGTCGTTAATACAAAATAATTTTTATTAAAAGGTATAAGAACATAAGCATTGGCCTCGAAGTGTCTTGATATCAACGTGTAGGTTGGCTAAAGGTAAATGATATCTAATTTCCATTTTTGAGCTGTTCTGGAGATAATTCAATGGAACTTTAAAAAGGGAGACTTTTTCACAAATTACTTTACCACTTAAAGACAGAATAAATGCGACAGTGCTCTACATAGCACATATATTTTTTCATATGCATCCCCATTATTTAAGGCTCCTTTCGTAGATTTCCTATTAAGTAACCACTTTCCAAGAATCATCATGAATAGTTCTACATGTAGGTACTATACTATCGTCCAAAATTTAACTTACAATCTAAGGGGCATAATAAATTACGAATTTATATCATCATGAACATCACCTATTGAAATTATTATGTATATATCACAAAAATATTTTGGATGTTAGTGAATACTTAAATTTTAGTTTTTGGTTATGGCAGTGGCGCATATTTTGTTTATTTAAACTATATACCGGGTGACCCAGAAAGTACTTACCCCTCCCCCCCCCAACTTCTTTCTACAGTTTTAAAAATAAAATTCTGAAATTAGGGAAATCAAATCAATGGCCACATTTTGACTATTAGGTAGTAAAAAAAATCACGTCCTGTATGGCCGGAAATTGCCACAACTTTCTTATTTTAAATAGCACCCTGTATGTTAAGCCACTTTTCTCATAAAGCTGTAATTTCTCTCTCCAGTGCTTTTTTCAGATTTAAAATCGGATGAAAAATAACCTTGGAAATGGCATTTATTTGCTATTTCTAGTTGGCTTTGGAATTAAGGAACAAATTTTAAAAAAATCGAAGTAGACTTTGAATTTGAATAGAAGGGTATTTCTCAACAAATTAAATGTAAATTTGCCCTAAAATTATACGTATTGAGTAAACCAATTATAAAAGATCAATCTTCTGTTTCCGTCGTTTTCGTATAATTCTTAATGCAATTGGTATTTGTAGCGTTTAAAACCATGTTTTTTTAATATACGTCTTACTGTCTCACGACCAATATCTATCTCTTGCCAGCTCTCTTGTAGAAACATTTGAGTACACGTGTGTAAGCCAATCATTTGCCTCAATTTCTTCGCTTACTGTAAATCTGTCCTCTACCACCTCAATATTTTTAGTATTTCGCAGTGACTCTTATAGAATTTTAAAATACTGCCGGTATAGCTGACGACGATCGGAATATCTTTCATAATATGGACGTGCGGCCGCATGGGCATTTTTCCGACATTCGCCGTAAATTAAAAGTAAATCTACCTTTTCATTTTGTATACATTGCATAGTAAATCGTATCTTATTTTGAATAAAGCACCTAATTATAAATTTATTTGACACAATAACGTTTTGACAGATGCTGTGTACAATTTTTCATCTGTTTTTCATGGTTTACTGCAAGATATGGACACAATTCGAAACTCTTCTACAAAAAGCTTAATATTTATTTTAATTTATATTAAATTTTTAATAGGGAAAAAGCAGTCTAAAGCAAATTTACCACTCTATCTGATAAAAAAATAAAACATACAGGGTACTAATTGAAAAATTGGAGTTTTGACAAATTGAATTTCCATGAAATGGATAAATGGGAAGAACATATCTAAATCCAAGCAAATGAAGAAAATAGGCCAATTTTACATTTAATTTGTTGAGAAATGCCCTTTTATTCAAATTCAAAGTCTACTTCGAAATTTTTTATATTTGTTCCTGAATTCCAAAGCCAACTAGACATAGCAAATAAATGCCATTTCCAAGGTTATTTTTCATCCAATTTTAAATCTGAAAAATGCGTTGGAAAGAGAAATTACAGCTTTATGAGAAAAGTGACTTAAATATACAGGGTGCTATTTAAAATAAGAAAGTTGTGGCAATTTCTGGCCATATCGGAAGTGATTTTATTTTACCACCGAATGTTCAAAATGTGGCCATTGATAACTATATTTGATTTCCCTAATTTCAGAATTTTATTTTTAAAACTGTAGAAAAAAAGGTGGGGGGGGGGGGTACGTACTTTCTGGATCAGTATATAATATAATATAACTTTAATAATGCTAAAGATTTATGCACAGCCTGTATAAGCTGCAATTTCTCAACTTTGGGCGCTTGAGAATGTTGTAGAACCTGTATTTGACAAATTTATTTCAGGTACTCCAATTTTATGGATCTTTTTAAATCAGAGATTTAATTATTGTTCAGATTCAACCATCAACGAAATATTTGCTTTAACAACTGGGTCGGCGTAAATATTATACACGTTTCGTGTTTACGTAGGCTTCACATCTCAATAAAATAATTACAGATGACCTGTTTCAACTGACTCACTATATATGGTAAAGCTAAACTTCGGTGATTTATAGTATTATTTGGAAAACCTGTATGCACACTGATTTATTTATTAAGTTGTATTCTCGAAGTTTTCGACTTAATAGTAAACCTGTCCAACTAACATATTTCATAGAATTTAATGACAACGGAGAATTATACGATTAGGCAATTTTCTGGATTCTTACAAATATATTTCTGTATTTTAACACGACTTAGTAAGAAATTAATAATGTATTATTATTATTCTTAGTGATTAATATGTTTTATGTAGAATACGCATTATTGCCGACGTAATAATAATACGTTTATTAGAGGCCCCTGTGCTTTTTGGGTTACATACATTTTAAAGGAAAATTGTATGGTCCCAAAACTATCTTGTATAAATAAAACTATATTTTTGATAATTTTATATTGTGTAACAGATATATTGTCACTAACAACTGAACGAAATTTCTTCTTTGTGAAACATGCAACTGAGGGACCTCATTTCTCTTAAATGTAATGCCATAAAGCGTATACTGCCTACATACCACATTTTTTTAACGGTACCATTATTAATACAAAACCATAAATCTTCACCACAAATCCATAACTATAAAGAGTGATAATAAAAGTATTAAAATGCATTGATTGATGAAGTGCATGGCACAGCCATAATTCTAGGGCGTAATATAGGTAGCAAATTGTTACGACTGACTGTATGTTAATAATTATAGAGCAACTTTTACTATTAGTAGAATGTCCATAAACATGAACCAAGTTGTTGTTACCCGGAGATCCTCATAAAAGCCCTCAAGGGACCTAAAGACTGGTCAGTATCACGCAACATTACGCACCGCTATGATTATTGTAATGTTCCAGGAACGTTTCTTTAATGTTTCCAGAGTCGTTGGATTTTATTTGAACGGTTGAGGTAAATGAAGTGGACTATTGCTACCTTATGATGGCGATATTGTACGACAGATAGGGGAATGTCACGTGAGTTGCAATAATAGCGATATTACAGTTTCCGTTTTAGATCCGGTTGTTCAAGGTGGGTGAGACATCTCTACCGTTCGCATATTTCGCATGATAAATGTTAATCTTAAAACTATTTGTATAGAATACGCTGGAATTAAAAGTTCAAATTGGTAACTATAAACATTTGTATATACCTTTCAAAAATTAGCCACTCAGGGGAAGTGCCCACACATAAATCATCATAATTTTGATGTCTATAAAAGTTTGAAATTGTTTTTAACCACATTACAAGTCACCTGAATGTCCGTCTTAAGTCTAGCATATCTAGATTTGTTTGAGTCATAGAGACGGATCCCTACAATTTATCGTGGAATCCGAACCACTTCTTGGGGATAATCTGTAATTGAAAATTACTTTGCAGTACGTGGGGCTCGAACCCACTTTGCTAGGTACATTCAGAGTCACCGATGTTTCATCTATCCTAATTGATCTGGCCATTACTAGCGATACTAACGTGAAAGAGCTACCAGGATATTTACATAATTTATCAGATTACCATACCCTTGAAGTGGAAATGACGATCAAGAACGCTGAAACGCAGGGGAAAAAGAGATATTTTAATTAAAATTAAATTAAAATAAACAATTTTTTTTAAAAATAATTAAAACTACAAAAAAATACAGATAAAACAATAAATCTAATTGATAAAAATTGAGACTACACTTCTACTACTGTCATTGCTGTCAAGTATTTTAAGTTACTGGCAATGGTATTGTCGAAATTTTCAGGACATCTGAAAATATGTATCACAAGGACAGCAGAAAAGCCGATGTCAAAGGACCTGTTACATGGCCTATGTCCATTTAACAGTTTTGTATAAAAACTAGTATTTTGTTTATATTTAGCACGATCTGTATAGCATTTTGATTCAGTTTTTGTAAGTGAAACTGTTTTCAACTAGCAGAATTTTACTTGTATAACTGCTAAATCATGTCACACTGTTTTATGTACATATTTTAATATCTTAGGAACTCAGTCATGTTCTTTTTACACTATTATGTATCTCTGTTCTAGTTCTATTACAGCACCTCAGGAAACAATTGTCTACAAAACATTTATTTACGTTCAGATACCTATATTTCAATTTCTATATTTTTGTTTACTATGTAAGCACATATGATTCTTATCTTTCTCATTACTATACATAGTATATCATATAAGATGTAATATATTTGCTGAATCCTCACAAGACGGTTTTACGTTTTACTATTTATTACGGCAGTTCATATTTTTGGTTATGTATAGAATAAAAATTACAAATTGCAATCTAAATCAGCTGTGGTATGTGGTATCATAGATTCCTTTTATCGATTCTGTAATTTGCTTGAGTAAGAAAATCTTCCTAAGAAGACCGGCAGGTTGTTGCGCTTAACTCAACAATTGACAGATGGCGATACATGTACCATTCCTATATTTTACAGTTTTCCATTTAATTATTAAAATTATCTTTTTCAATTTTGTGTAGTGGTCTTATTTTGCTGAAAGTAGAATAAATAAAGTTTACCTTATTAGTAAAACTCACCGAGAAATCATTTGCTTGCAGTTTTTTTACTCATGCGAAAGTATATAAACTTAACTGTGGACTTCAGTAATTGATATTACATTTTTATATCCGCGTTAACAAGCGTTTAACATCCAGATAAATTTCATTTATTAGTAATTTAAAATTTCAGTAATTTTCAATTTTTGTCTTTGATGTGATTTCAATTATTTTTAAAACAAATTTAAATTCAAATTCAATTCTTTTTAATTTAATATGTAGTTAAGATACTACCCATGGTTTTAAAATATTTTTTTCTTTCTTTTTAATTTTTTGGCAATTTATAGTTTACGAAATCAGCTTATACATTTATACATTTCTGTATATATTTCTACACTTATACATTTCTACGTTTCTGCATTTCTGTATACATTTCTGCATAGCTTTTGCACAGCTTATGCTTAGCTTATGTATATCTTTCTGCATATAGATAATTTAAAAATTTTCTTCATTAACTTTTCAAAAACCACATAGTTGGACAATTTTCCCACAACTTTCAAACTTCATTTCATTAAGAGACGTAAACTAAATTGCCGAGGAAACCTTTATACTCCATTTTTGCAAGAGACAATTGTGGTCCTGGATTGCTGTTCCAGAACCAGTTACCTCAACAATACTCAATCTCGGAATCTAGGATCCTGGTATACATTTGTTATATATTTTCTTTTAAATTTTAATTAGTTTTTGTTAACCGATATTACTAAGTAACTTCAAAATTTCACTTTATACAAACCGATTTATCTATTCATTTATTTTATTTTACCATTCATTTTAAACTATCTTTTTATTTCTCTTACCAACAATTTCAGCCTGATCTATAGTAGAATGGTTATTCGAGAAAAAGAGACAATTCTACTTATTTTCACTATAGATGGTGCCCAATTTAACATCAATTTTTCTTTGTCTCCTTTTCTCGAAATAAACAGAACTCTGTCGTTTATGTTGTATATTTCAAAAAGGGTAAGTTTCTCCACTCTTAGAATACTCCGGATCCACGGCTCATTGCTCCGACTTAAACCAGCTAGTCGTCCGCATATGTTGCCTCAATTCTTTCCCAAAAATAAATGATAAGGGAAAGGAGGTAACGCACAGAAACATGGAATTTGGGATCACGGAGAAAATAGTCAAAACTGAGATATGTTGTGGTTTAGATATTCCTGATCAAAAGATCAAATGGGAGCAAGGCCCGAGAACCTCATATTTTCAAGATTTTTCACAAATTTACGAATTTCCAACCTTCACCCTTGCTGTAACTCCAAAATAAAAGGTTCTCGAGCCTTGGTCCCATTTGAACTTTGATCAGAAAGATCTAAACTACAACGTGTCTCAATTTCAACAATTTTCATCGGGATCCCAAATCCCATGCGAAGTCCTTTCAAGTCGAATTAATTAAGACACATGACCGCTCCGATCGCCGCCAGCTAGCACCTGTATTTCCCCTCCGCCCCCCTGCACTTATTGGCAAATAGACAGCGAAAAAACTAGTGAGAGAGATTTTCGCGGCGATATAGCGGTCTATTATAAGTTGAAACTTAGTCCGGATAAGACCAAACTCATGGTTTTGGATCATGAGTGTACAATTGAAAAAGTGGACACGGAAATGTTCGTATAGTTGTCTTCAAATTTACTAAGCAGATAAAAAAGACAATACAAATTTTACGATCTCATTAAAATGCCGTTACTCTCTGTACTATCTAGCCAGCAAATTAAATCGCTTGATGACACCATACCAAATGGTTCACTGGCGTTAATAATGAGGTCGTGTTTTTATTGCCTTTTTATCTGCAAAATCTGCAAACATAATTATGATATTGAATTACACTTGCAAGGTTTGATAATTCACATAGGACTTCTTTTAATGCTCTGCCTAATGAGATAAAAGAAACTCCAAATGTAAATGTTTTCGTTAAAAACATATGTAAATATCTGAACATACAGTTACTTATCGAATGTAAAGATATAAATGCAATATCTCTTTTTTAATGTTGATATTCACATATATTTTTTTATACATTTATTTAACGTCGGCCTATTTCCGCTACTGAGGCCTAACACTGACGTCTGTAGACGAGCTACCCCCAACCAGGAATTTTGCCGAACCTCTTCCCTTAAGAAGAGTAGGGATCTTTTACTTGCCTAACATTTAATAGACAAGGGACTGACGGCTTTACATCCCCTCCGAAGGATGGTATATCTCCTATACAACCCTCGCCTAAGGTTGTATAGCTTCCGCGCATACACTGATATACAAGCCGCTGGAAGATGTGTGAGGCGAGGACGCGGTTTCCGTTGGAATGGTCACCCATCCAAGTACTAACTGCGCCTGTCGTTGCTTTACATCGCATACCGAAGTATGTACATAGTAGAGACGCACCTACGCTCGCCCATATTCATAATATGTACGTTACTGCTTCTTTCTACATTTTTGTGCTAAAATAGTATTATGTGCATGCCTACATTCTCTTACGAAGAAAGATTTAATCTCATAATAAGAAGAAACTAGCTATAGGATAATAGTTCACCGGTTGGCCCAGAGATGACGCCATCGGTTCTACCATGGTTAAACTAGAAAGCAGTAGAACCGTCCCGAATAACAGTGGAAAACTCTGGAATAAGGAGTATATAAGTAGCAGAGCTAACACGCTGGAGTCAGTTCAGTATAGTTCTAGGATCAGCTAAGTGATCAGATAAGAAGAAGAACAGTGACAAGTTGTGAATTATACTAATGAGTCTATAGTAGATAAAAGTTGTAATTAGTATGTTATTATAAAGACTAATTATTGGTAATTATGTGGTTACTACAAGATTTTGATTTATATCTTTATGAATCCGACGATTTTTTGAGGAGAAGTAATCTACAGGGATGTGAAGTAACAATTTTGACTGCGTAGTATTCGCCATGGGCTGACAGATAGAGACCGAACCCCGAACCATCAATTGAACAAGAGATATAATGATTTGTAGTAATACAGAAAAGAAACTTTTAAAGTCATTGAATATTCCAGAAAACTCCTGAACCGCAACATTTAAATTTCCAATCTTTGTTATATCACCGACTACAATCCAGTGGAAAAGTTACTGGCGGAACTAACACTAGAGCCAAACAGTCGTTTAAAACTACAGAGCACATCCCGATATCCCGGTGCATCGCCGAGGCCTCTGTATGGCGCTTTGCCAGGAATTGCAGCGAAATGAAATTCGCAAATGTTTCGTTTCGTATTTTTATTATTAGACTATCTCCCCGCTTCTTTATTACGCGAAATTTGCATCCGCGAAACTTCAGGCTCTTGAGAGAACCATTGACGTGGAGATGAAGGTGCGAGAAAAGGAAAGTTTCACCCAATTAATAGGAGGGCTGCGCAAATATGTAAATTGTAGACGGTCTTAAAACTACTTTCATTACACTGTTAAATGGTCGTAACTTTCTTTGAGGGGATTATTTATGATCTGGCAAGAGCTTTTCGCTTTGTTAACACATAGTTCAGTCCGACAGAATTGGTTTCTAGTACATAGTTTTAAAAATTTAATATTTACGGAGTATCTACACGTTTCCTCATTTTCATAGCGCACATTCAATAGAAAACGTTTTTATGTTCTAAAATGGGTAATGAATTTAATACTAGCGAGTATCGTATCCAAATGATGTCAATTTACTTAACTAGACATGCGTCAAGTGTTTTATCCTTAAAAATACTATTTAAGTGTCAAAGTTAAAGTTGATTGTTTTTATTCACTTTTCTTCAATAATTATACCGTGCAGTAACGTTAGATGCATGCCTATCAACTTAAAAACTGGACTGAAAAACTCTTGTGTAGTCATTTTTTTCTTCTCTCTATATTATTCACTTCGTTATTTGTACTCATTCAGTGCAGACCTAAAAATAAACTGTGCTGGTTAATTAAGCGTGATTTAGTGAACGATTAAAAGTGAAAATGCCAAAAAGAATGAACGGAGCTCACCAAGAAATGTAGGTAAGAAGAAAGGAACATATATCGAAATTCTAGAGGAACTGAAACCTTTGGATAGCATTACAAAAACTGATGTTAGGTTATAAGGAGCCATAAGTAATTGAAGAACCTTTCCCGAATTTTCGTCTTTAAGGTCATATAAATAAAGTATGAGATTACCTTATATATAAGAAATAACACCGATTGAATATTTTTGTTAGTTTCACCTTTATCGGCATACTTTCTCTCATCGATGTTTGTATTCAGGATATATTTATTAGATTGCAATTGTAATAATTACATAAATAAATCGATTAACCTCCCAAAGTTATTAATTTTGCAAAAGTATGTACTTTATAGTAGCTAGTTAATATACTCATTTATAAAAATGTGAAGACACTGAGGAAAGAAATATTGACGCCAATGACATTGACACTAAAATATGACACATTAAAAAATATGGTTTTGTAAACTAAGCTTGATTCAACTTTCTTCACGAGTCAAGCATTGCACAAAAAAAATTCTCTACTGATTTTTTTCAGAAGAAGCATACCTGTGGAGTTTTACGGAACAGCATATAAAAATAGCAAACACTGAGAAGAGAAATCACTGAATTTTTTTTCCTTAAAAATCTGAAAAAAATCGTAATAGTAAAACAGTTGATTGTAAACAATTTCCATCTCTATTAATTTTTTTAAAAATGCATATTTTTTGAGATACGAGCAGTTTTTGGTGAAAAAAATTACAATTATTTCACGCACAAATGCTCGTATCCGGAAAATGTGCATTTTTAAAAATTATTATGGTTTCCCCTCTCACCTTTTTTGGAAAATTTCAGATCACTGTATCTCCGAAACTATGCTTTTTAAAAAAAAAATTAACAAGAGTAAATAAATAGTCGTTAGCTTTTAGTAAAAAACGCGAAAATTCTTTTATTGTTTTCTTTTGCTCGTCTTTTGAAAATTAACAAAGCAACAACATAATATTTGTTTATAACATTTTCTGAATATGGATTCCAAAACCAACAACTTATCCAAAGTTCCAAGTGAAATGCTAATTCGAGCGTACCTTCTAATGTTATAAATTGAAAATAATCTAAAAAATTTTGTTTCTTTTAGCACATCATTTTTTTGTTTCAAAAGTTTCAACAATTTAATAGTAATAGGCTTTTTGAAAAATGAAATTTTTCGATTTTAAATTTATTATTTGGGAAAAATAACGTTATATCCGTGTAAACCGGAAGTTATATTTAAAATTTTACATGCATGTTTTTACTTCCCTTTTATAGTCAATTAAAATTATGCAAACGTCGGCAATTCTGAATTATTTTTAAAAATGAGTTTTTCAGCCATAACTTCTATTATTGTCTATTTTTAAACAGCATTGGGTTCCACAGAAAAAACTAAGTAAGACTGGATTTTCAATCAAAAATGTATATAAAAAATTACAGAAAATATGAAGTGTAAAAAGTAGGACACACTGTATTTTTGTTTACTGTTTGGCGCGTATATTCGGCAAAATATGTTGCACTTTTATTCTTAAATCTTTATATCTGTCTCTTCAGTTTACTATGCTATAAAAGCTTACCATACCAGTAACCAAGCATATCATACAGCAATGCCAAGCAACTTAATAACACTCCTTTCCTTGTAATAAATCAAAAAGCTCTATTTACAACTTATTTTTAATTAAACTGCCCCCATTTATGTAAGCGGCAGATCTATTATCCACATTATTAATTAAAAATTGACTACTTACCAAGTACACTTTTGAGAAAGACTCTTAATAAGACACACTTTCGATTCTCGTTTATCCAAAAACTAATAAGAATTTGGGGTTTTGTTTGGATTTATACTATTATAAGATTTTTTTATTGCTTTTCTACAACACTGCTAAAAATAAGAACATCGTGTATTATTGTCGATCTAGCCAGAGTCCCTTGGGGCGAAACAGAGAAGTCATAAAAACAATTTTAAGAAAATATTTGCTGAAAGCATCGGTATCCTACCTTTGAAATTTAAAATCTTCTTGTATGTATCAATACATCAGACAAATACAAAACAAAAAAAACCTCACTGTGCATTTATAAAGCCATAGAATTTAATGGACACTACTGTGAAGTTTATGACATTGCAGTGCACCCTGCAAATATTCACGGACTATATAAACCATTTGATTCCGTAATTAGGGAGAATAAATATAAGACTAATTGTAAGTTCTAAATCACTTCAACACATGAGGCTGATGCGGCCAGGTAACTGCCTACCGTTTTAAAATTTCATCACAGCACTTTCTTTAACGCTTTCATTTACAAAATCGGATGTAAGTACTCTTTTTTCTATAGTTTTTAAGGAGGCGGAGATTATTTATGCAATTCACCTAAAAAAATTTATATCTCTAAAATTTCGTATTTTCTCAAGGGTATGGCCCAAATTTCCCATATATTATATTTCCCGCATTTTCAAGGGCACTATAAAAATCCCATATAATTCCCGGTTTTCCCGGATTTTCCGCTCGCTATATAACCTGTTCATATTAATTTCTAATGGGATCTAATAAATGTATAGACAGTCTTTTTCATATTTTCTTGTTTTTTAAAAATCTAAATTTTATCTAAATTCATGCCTTAACGAATGTAGAGCGGCCAAAAACAGCTTCCAATATTTCAAATTCCTCAACATCCCGTGATAAAAAACATCTTACTGCTTGTTTTCTTCTAAAAATTTGAATTTTATCTAAATTTATGCCTCCATGAGTGTAGACCGGCCAAAAACATCTTCCAATCTTTTAAATTCCTCAACATCCTGTGATAAAAAACATCTTGCTGTTGGTTGAATTTTGTTTCGTATCAGACATTGGTTTTAGCGATTTTAAAATATTGTCGTCCATCTTCTTTAATATGAATAGTCGATACTTTGTGACAATTTACTGGATTAACTTCGTCTTTGTTTTCGAAAATTTACAACAATTCTGCCCATTCGTTCATATAAGCTTCAACTCAATTGGAAAGTTTATTCTACCAAACGAGCGTCCTGCGGTTGCATGAATTTTCTGTTACATTTTTCATTGTATCAAGCCCTTGGCAAGTGTTCCGATCAGTACAAGGTTTAGTTTCGACATGAAGGAAAAAAGAAGGCTACTAATTATATAATCTATCAAAATAACTAAAAATTAAGCCAAATTAGAAATTACAATTAATCAAAAATACCACATAAACAAAGTGACTGCACGCAGTTACAGACACAATACTGTCGAAACATAAATGTCAAAGGCAGGCCATAAATAGGTTTTTGAATTCGACTGTGGTGGAATGGCAGCGAGTGCGTTTGTATACATAAACGCGGTCATACGAGCAATCTGCGGTAAATCAATCCCAAATGAAGCATTGTTTGATGGCAATGGTTGTGTAAATTATGAGATCATTTTAGTGGAATCCACTGATATTCATACAGGTGTATGTCGTCCATCATGTTTATGTCCTAGCCTGGCCAATATGCTCCGTTCTAACCGCAGTTTTTTAAAACCATTGCAGAGTTACCTTTCATTAACAGCTCTGACAGAACTCGGTAAATATTAAAGTCGGATGAAGTGCGGCTCGATAAAGTTGACTAAAATTTTTAGGCAGTCCAAAATGTTTCGTACTCTACATGACATTTTGTACAAGGTGAGATTTATATAAGTTAATTCTCTTTGATTTCTTTTAATTATAGAGTCCAAAATTATCACGTAGTTTCACAGGAACGGAACAATTATTTTCCCTACTCTTTTCATTTTGCAAGATGTTACCTCCTGAATTATTAAATTCACTAAAAGCCGATTGTTTATACAATGTGCGCCATATTTACTAAATTGAAATGATTCATGAGTTCATTTTTGAAAAGTAACAAGCAAAATATTTATTAATATGCGAATTGCTCGAATATAAAAAACCAGAACAGCTGTTCTTGAATTGAATTGGAATCAACTGAGTTAGATCAGGGACGTCGAGAGCCACGTCGGGCCTGGGGGCTGTGCAGCGTCCCGGGTCCACTTCCTTAGAAAAGGTGTATCCCAACGTTGGTTTACTGTATAAATATACTATATTTAACGTCATTATAGTGTTTCTACTACACTAAATATTTAACTAACATAGTCGCGATACAAAGAAAATGCGTGTATTCAATAACACATATTTTTAAGAAGTAAACAGATAAAACATAAAACTATAATACTTTAATACATAATACATCAGTGTACCGGTACTATTATTGCATTAAATTATCAGACATATAAAAATAAAACATGAATTGAAAAAACATCGAACAAAAATTGCACCTAAAAAGTTTTTGACATCAAAGTCACAATTTCTAGCTAAATCTGACTCAGCAGCTAATAAATCGAAATCTGAACGATCTTGAGTCATTGTCGATCTTAATACATTCTTAATATGCGCTAAGAAACTAAAAGATCGTCCTGCTTGAGCTACAGTAATGGGTATAGTGCAAAATATTCTTAAAGCAATTATAATGTTAGGAAATAAAGTATCCAATTTAAAATACCTAATTTTGTGAAACAACTTAATGGGAGATAATATTTTTTCCCATTTGTGAGGTAAATTGCTTCTAGGTGCTTTATTTCATCGAATATTTCTGGATCAATATCAAGTTCGTAAGTGCTCTGAAGTTTTTCTGTTTTATTTTTAATTTGCTCAACATTATCATCAAGAAATGTTCGCAAAATACTACAAAGATCATATATATTTTTTGCAGATTCAAATCGGGCTGAAATATTTACAATCACGCAATCCAAAAGAATATTAAACACATTAATTCTAAATATTTTCCTCTGAATTTCATTCTAAAAAAACCTCATTTGGATTACTTTCGTCAAAAAAGTTGTTCTTTTTGTTTTTCGTTTTTCAGGCAATGAAGACAACTCCCTCGTTAGACCTAAGTTTCCAGCAACTACCTTGCATTCATTGAGTATCGACTGACAGTTATTTTATTATAAAAATTTAAATCACCCAGCAGGCTGGAAAGATTTTTAATTTCTGCATCGATCGTACTTTTCCTTTCTTGCAGTACTATACTTCTATAGTTTATTGAGGTAAGAACCTTTAGCCAAATTGATCTCATCAACAGACATTCAAATTACTTCACGTAAGTCAAAATTTCGTTTAGATTTGTTCGCGTTTCTGGACTTAAATTTAACTCTAACACCAATTGAATTGCTTTATTGATCCCTAGATGTTTTCAACAAGTGGTTTTACACTTTCTACTCTCGTCGACCAGCGAGTAGTTGACATAGAGTGTAGTGAAACACCAATATTATCTTTCTATATTTTCCGTCTTTGAGGACTTGCACTAAATATGTTGTAGAGCTTTTGTACCACTCCAAAAAATATAATTACCCGAGGGCAACATTCTGCAGCATGTACACCACAGAGATTTAAGCTGTGACAAGCACAAGGAGAGAAAACTGCTAGTGTTGCAATATACGAGCTTGTACACCCTTATAGGCACCACTCATATTACTTCCATTGTCGTACCCTTGACCACGACAATCTTCTATCGGTATTATCCGTTTCTTAAATTTGCTATCGCTTCACCTCTTTTCAATCAACAAATTCCAAAAATCTCTCAAAAATTTCGTACTCGTTAATTGAATTAATCCAAACGTACCTTAATATGAACGTAGTTTGCTCTATATGAGCTGCCTTCACAATTATTGGAAATTATTTTGCAAAATCCCTTTCTCTTAGAATACACGACATAACGGACTCTCCACAACACAATATAAACTCATTTTGTATTTCCGCAGATAGATAATAAACCTGCATCCTTTTTTGATCAATTTGAGACTGCTTGACTTTATTAAGATATTAATTGTTTAGTATGAAAACAATATTTTTAGAATCTCTTTTTTCGCTTTTTCTTACCTTTGAATGTTAAGCCTTAGTTTTCCCAAATACTTGTACTAAAAGTTTACACCAAATAGAAAATTATGCAGCAATAACTTGTTTCAAACGAAATCCCGAATCACGGAAACCGGCATGTAATTACACGTCGGAAGCGCAAGTTAGAGGCCTCATAAAACTCACATAATCAGAAGATTCGCTCAGGATTCTCTAGGCACCTGTCTGTTCATTCAGTGACAATGTGTAGCTACTAACTTGCTCGTCTTGGCTCGATTACCAACTATAAAGTGTGCTTAACCTCAGGTCCCTGTGCTCTTTTTACACCCCAAGTGTCGATTATTATTCTAAAAGGGTTTTTATTTTCTATGCGAGAGTTGGAGAGGTTTACATTTTTTTACTATTGGATACTACTGTTTGGAGTAGTTAGGTTTTATTTTGTAAGGTGCGATGCCTAATATACGTCTCGAAAAAAATTAATAACAACTACAAAAAAAGTAATAAATGTTGACGATAGCACAAGAATTTATATACGAGTTTCATTTTGTAATGTAGAAGCACTTAATTTTGAATATTGTTAATTTCTTTAAAACAAAAGTTGGGCGTGGCGACGCCTACCATCGGAATGATAAAAGTCTAAATTTGAAAGTCTAAGGTACGGTTTATCAATGCAGGATTAACTCGTAACTACAGGATAAATATCAAATAAAACAATAGGTACCTATTAATAAAACAAATTCAAATCAACTGAACAATGTATTGCGAGAACAGATATTTCATACAAATAAAAGATCAAATTCCCTATGATTCTAAAATTGAAATAATTTAGATATGATCAAGTTTAAAATAAAATTTGTTTACAAAAATGAAGTCAATTGTCAAAATTTCCAATTTAAGATATTCTTAATTATTTCCAAACTATAAAATAGTGAACATAAAACTTATATAGAGTATTTATATTGAGTATAGCTCAATATTATTACTACCAGCCGCACAGTATCACTTATTTGCGATGTCCAGATACTATCTCCTAAGCTCCTTCACCTTTCAAATGATATTTCGTTTCCCCCAGGGATCGTTTTCTTGACCTTAAAATAAATTATAATTATTCTTATTTCCCCTACTTGTCAAAATCTTAAAAAACGCGATTTTCTATTTCTTTCTTCCAAATTCTTTAGCTACTTATCTTTTTACTTTTCTTCAATTAAACCAACAACAGTCTATTCTAGAGAGAATAAATGAATAAACAAATAAACGAATAAATGAACAAATTAACAAATAAATAAATGAAATAAAAATAGAGATTTCATTTCAATATTCTTATCTTTCCAAAATTTTCTTCCCCTTCAATTTCTCAATTTTCTTGTTATTTTTCATCTCCTAGCAACCTCCAATTTTTAATTTTTTCCTAATCTCCTCTATTTTTTCCTCAAATAAAAATTGCTAATACCAACTTGAATCTTTCGCGACATCAACTTAACAAAACGAATTAGTTTCTTCTCTTCTCATCACGTCATATTGAGCCTTTTTCACTTTTATTAATTTCCTGCACAAATTAATTAAAACATAGCAATAATTGAGTGCATTTATTTAAAATAACAGGTTCTATTTATCATTAAATTATATTATAACTAGTTGCATCCATTCTGTATGTTATAAACATTTCTATCTGTCTTTAATGGCTGAAATAGAAAAATTGCATGTATTTATTGAAAATATCTGTGTTCTGTAAAATACCTTGACATTTTATCAAACAGAACAAATAAAAGAAAACAGAAAACATACATGCAACTCTCTACTCAGAATAAAATCCATCTTATTCACAATACACGACTCAAATGGACTTGAATGTGTTCTTTAGCTTAGGTACAAGTGAAAATCATATCTATATATAAAAAATAGAATATACTTTAACTAAACTTACATCACTTTATGGGTATGATCATGGGCCCAAAATGACGAAAAATTGGGGTTTTGGAGAAACATTTTTAGAAACTCTACTAGATTTTTTCGCAGAATTTTGACGGCTTTTTTCTTCTACGAACGATTTTTTAGATTTCAGATCCAATTAGAATTAAACACAATGTCTTTTCGAAAATCAAAAAAATATTTTAAGCTGAAAAATTCTAGTCTTGAATTACAATATCACCTGTTTACTGAAGTTACAAGATATTTCACTTGATCACTCTGGCTCCTTATTTTCAAACACGCTGAAGAAAAAAATAATTGACGATACACAATTCCCAATCACGTAAATACTATGCGCCGATGATACACCGATGTGAATCCTCTCCGTCCTTTAACACACATAATATTTCCCCACTACTCTTCCTCAACCGAATAACTTAAAAGTATTCTGTGCTGAACCGCTCCTCATCAAATCGACGACAGTCGACAGCGTATGCGACAGACACATAGATGAATCTGCAGGTCTCGTCACCATCAACATGGACCTGACGCTGACTATCTTTCTGTCCATTTCAGCTCATGGGTGTCTTGATTTTTGATGTGAATAGTGGAAGGGGGTGGCGAAACGTCAGAACCACTCATATTCTGACTTTTCACTGCCCTTTCTAGGGAAAAGGGAGGGGTGGATTCTATTCCTAAACCTACACGGGGGTCGTAGGACCGTTCGAAGGGCCGATGTAAACAGTGTGGATTCAGTGTTCGCTGCGAACACAACGCGTAGTGCTTCTCTCTCTGAGAGGGAGAACTTGTGCTCTGTTTCAGTATTGGACACACTGAAAAAACTTTGTGAAACTTAATCGTGACTTGTTTTGTGATAATGTCTGGATTACCGTACGGTGTGTTTTCGTAAATAAGCTACGATGAGAAGCAAAAGTGTGCCGGTGAATATTTTTATAAGGAAAATTAACACCATATTAGGTAATATACGATTTTTTTTTTTCATATTAACATTTTGTTAGTGTTCATAAGTTATACAATAATTTGGTGTAAATATATGTGATAAGATAAATGTTGAAATCTTTAATATAGTGTCAGTTGCTTAATTCCTGGCGACAAAATATTCGAATCTCATCTATAAATATTTCAACTATGACGAATGCAATTGGATATTTTGGAATGTGATTAATAGAAGTGAAATTAAGGATTTATGGATTATTTTTTAGAATATCTCGCTTTCACTTATAATAATAAAAATAATAATTAATAAATGGAAGAAAACTTGACATTTGTGAAACACCAATCATAATTTGTTTCTTGTCAATATCAGAATTTCAGGAATGTGAGAATAATATGAATTTTTAAATATTATTATAATTTATTTAGAAGAAAATATGCTGTAATGGTGGTGACTATTTCGTAAGATTTTAAGTTTCATTTATGTATGTTTTTATTTTACGGCGCAGGAACTGATTTATAAGTTTGAGAAAATGAGTTTTAATTGTCCAAAACAGGTCTCTATAGTTCAAATAACGGATTATATTTGGCCCGACTGTGCATTATAATTAATTTTAGACTACTTGAATTGTTAGCTCAAAAAATAAACAAACTAAAATATTTATTAATGAAGTAGTTTTCCCAGTATAAAATAATACTAATTAGAACCGAAATAAATATTCAAAACGTCTCATTGTCCAACTCCTGTACCTGCTACTTCCACCCCTCTTGTAGGGTTGAAAAATAGTTTTCCGTAGTTAAAAAAATGTAAAAACATTTTTGATGGAAAATCGAATTATGCAAATGTGTTAGACTTATTTAATTTAGAAATAACTGTCACCTTTCCAACCAAAATATCAGAAAATAAAGCTCTACATTGGGCAATAGTATCATCAATAATAATCAGCTTTATAATATACAAAACACAGATTTTAGTCTTGCCGATGATAATGCCCAAATCGAAATTATGAAAAATTCCAAATACTTACTATGTAGAAAAAAAAAATTTACGAAAGAAAATAAAGCTATATTTAAAAATCTACTTATACAAGCAGATTAGCCCTCACTGTGTGCTGAAGATGAAACTAATTCTGCATTCGAAATGTCTAATATTTTTAATAACTTATTTAATTTTGTCTTTACTATTAAAAAGATAAATATAAACTCAGCTGAACTCAGCAATAGATGTCACAAAATGTTGTTTATTAGTTATAAAAAAAATTACAAACGTGAAAATATCTTGAATTATATACATAAATATTGCGAAATTTGTAAAGCCATTGTAAACCTTACAAAACAAATTAATAAGTATATTTTTCCAGTCGATTAATAAACAAAACAATATTAAGATTACTTGGAATTTTATAAATGATAGTACAAATGACAACACATTTGCAACATTTCTGAATGTAAAACACTAAACGCAAATAATAAGGTATATCAAGACCCCTATGAGATAAAAGTATATCTAAAAAAAATTGGCGCAGCAGTAGATTTAACAAAAAATATTTTAAAAAATGTATCCGCAAAAGAATATTTAATATAGATATTGATAATACTCACTATTTTTTTTCAAGTCAGTAGAAGATTTCAATATTAAAGACGATCAAAAATTTAAAACCCAAAAAATCAACGGGACTGACGACATACCAATAACATTAATAAGAGAAAATATTGCCATTCTGAATAGTCATCTTGCATATTTAACAAATATATTTTTTAGCACCGGAGTATTAACATACTGCAGCAAAACTTCTGTATAAAAAGGTAATAAATATCTACCGCAAAATTGCCGACCAGTTTCATTATTAAGTATCTTCTTCCAAAAGAAAAAGAACTCCTAGTAAAGGAACAATTAGCTCGATATATCAAAAAACAATTCTTACATCACGATCTGAACATATCTAATGCTACATTCATGTTAATCGATAATTTGAACAGCATTATTGAATATAAAAAAATTCGAGGCAGATTAGCCACTAAGCTCCGTCCAAGAAACTATGATTATGTTACCGTTTCAATAGAGATTTATTAACATAATTTTAAATATTTTACTAATTTTCCTGCATTTGAATCCATTTTTAATTTTCTCTTAAGCACCAAACTTATTTCAATCACCTCGTTCTTTGGTGATACTTGGTTTTAAAAGTGATTTTTATTTAACATACCTACATGTATTATACAAAAAAATGTCAAAATTAAACCACGCTATTCCCGAAGTTGAACAAAGTTTGCTTCGGGTAAACTTTGTTGTATACAAAAATTTTTTCAATACTTTTTGTTAAGCACTAAGTTTGTGACCGTGTATTGTATAGTAAATTTATAATAATCGCATCGTTTTAATTACATTAGTAATAAAAACTGTTATTTATTAATATAAGATTTATTTATACATTTTTAGTTTTCAAGATATTGTGCTAAATGAAAGTGTTTAATAATATAATTTAATGATATTATGATATTTAATTTATGTGTGGAAAAATTATAAAAATTAACACCAAGTCTCTTAATTTATGAGCCATTTGTTTATTTTTTATTGCAATCAAATTAATTATAATTATAAAATGATTACCTCGAAGCAAGACATACACTTTTTCAAAACCGGCTGGTCGTAGAATGATGATGATTAGTGGGATTAATAATATCTTCTGTATTTACCCAACGGCTGTAGAAAGCGGAATCTTGAAATAAGATTTCTGGAAATAATTTTATTATATGTAATTAGGAGTTTCCAATTGGAGGCATTACCGATTCCATTGGTTGTCGATATAATAACATTCTAATTATGTAATTAGTTAACTAATTTTTAAAAGCCGGGGGACATAATCTAGGGTGGGGGTGAGGGATAGATAAAGAAACCCTAACTGGGACCACTGTTATTATGTACGCACCGAGTATCCTACATATTTTTCTACACACTTCATACCATATATAATATATTCTACACAAATTATCCTACACACCTTTCAAATTGCCCTACACACACATACTTTTATTCTACAACTTGTTGCAACGTTGCTAGAATTTTAATATGATATTCAGAGTTACCTGGGGTTTTCACATAGGCCCTCTCTCTTCTTTTTAACACATTTATAAACAATATTTCACTGCTTGCAAAAACATGCTTACGCGGACAATTTCCAATTGTATATAAGAATAACAAGACACCGGATTATAAAGAAGTTTGATCAAATTCAAATAATTGTCTCAAATAAAAAAATGAGTTATAAATTGCGTAAGTGTACATTTTTCATAAATATATAGAAATATTTCTGTATTATATTTCTGAAATATTTGAATCGTCCATTGTCAAGCCATAACGACTCGGAATTATTGTTAGATTGTTTAGATTTCAATGTATTATTCGAAAATCATACCAATCACATTGCACAAAAGGCACTACATTTTATATTAAATTAAAATAATAATTTTTAAAAGATTATATACAGTATGTCTATTTTACGAGGGCTACACCAAATATCTCGATTAATATCTGTTATAGAAGAATAAAGTTTTAAAAACAGTTATCCCATTTTTTATGAGCTATATTTCAGTAAAAAGAAATTTGAAACCCATAGCCTACTTTGTGAAATATATTTTTAAAAACCTGAAAAATAGAAAAACCACAAACGGTTACAATTTCCTTATTTGAGATACGAAAAATGTTAAAGGGATGAAAGTTGACGGCAAAGAATAATAATGTGTATTTAAAAAAATCGAAAAACGCAATTGGCTTTGACATATGCTCTTGTGCAAAAATGAAAAGAACAAATCTCAAAGTACGCCATGACACCATTAATTCCGTTTATTTTTTCCCTTTCCAATGATATAAAACATGTCACAAATATTTTAACTGATAGTGTTTTTTTTTTAACATTTATTTAACGTCGGTCTATTTCCGCTCCTGGGGCCTATCACCGACGCCTGTAGACGAGCTACCCCCAACCAGGAATTTTGCCGAACCTCTCTCCTTAAGAAGAATAGGACTTATAGAATAGAACGGCTTTACATCCCCTCCGATGTATGGTATATCACCTACACAACTCTCGCCTAAGGTTGCATAGCTTTCGCGCATACACTGATATACAAGCCGCTGGTAAAAATGTCGGCCCCCCTGTATGCCTGTCCGTCCGGCAAGTACGATAACTGAGGATCCAAAATCTATAGTTCGGAAGTTTTTTTAAAATTATCAATAAGATTTCACACTACTTTTAAAAATCCATAATACTTTTTCTAAAAATCTCGTCAAGTTTCATACATCGACACTTTCAACTGACTCATATAAATTTGCCGTGGTGGAATGACGTAAAGCGGTGAGGGATGTCCAAATTATACGACGCGAAACCATCGGGCAAGGGATATATTGTATTTATATCAAGTTCGTCCTGCTTCTTTTCGCCTACATAATAAAATTCTAAATTCGCCATGTGTCAGTCACCGCTGACTGAAATTAACTCCGAAATCCAGGCAGCCACGCCGAGAATGCCAGCTCACTTGATTATTGGGTCCATTGCTCTATAAATCTTATTGCTACATTTTTTATGTTCCCAAAACCTTCGTCACTCTGGATGCTGACATCATTAAAATTGTTTTGAATCCGAAATTGAACTGAAAAGTAATTAAAATGTGGAATAGTCCGTTCTACCTGGCCAGACAAGTCAGGTATAATGTGAGGAAAGATTGACAGCGGAGATTAATGTTTACTATCGACACTTTTTTTTACACGGCCAAGGACCGATTAATTGGTCTTGATGGACTGGAAATGTCATTTAAAGTCGATTTCGTGACCCAACTGGTGATATAGATGGCGCCCATTGTATTTAAATGTGCAGTAGCGTCAATCAATTATCGTTTGTTAATGGACCGATAATTAGAAATAATTAACAATACCTGCATTGAATGTTGCAATATGGCGACTCGAAACTGATCAAAATATCAGAACATCTGCGTCAGTGTAACTCACTCCATCGTATAATAAGGGGTATGAATAAACTTCAGACTTAAAACTTATGACATATTTTTTTGAAATTTGAGATTCTTATTAACTTTCAATAATGAAATATTTTGCTTATAAAGCACAATAACTTTTGACAAAATAGTAATTAGTATGTTTATATTCAACATGGGACCGCCGGCTTTACATCCCCTCCGAAGGATGGTATATCCCCTACACAATCCTCGCCTAAGATTGCATAGTTTCCGCGCATACACTGATATACAAGCCGCTGTAAGGGGTGAGGCGAGGACCGGTCTTTTTTGTGAACACGAACAGGCCCTCTAGTTTAGTAAAATAAAAAATGTTTGAGCTGAGACTGGAGCTTTAGAGCTTAACAGAGGCTCTAGAGGCTTTTCGTGCACTTAGTTTTATTTTTGAAAAAGATCGGGAGGTTGCTCCTAAAATGCCGGACATCTTCCAGACTACACCCTGTATAAATCCTATCAGTTAATTTCACTTGTATTTTAAGAGTCTGAGTCTATTTTAACACTTTGATTTTAAATTTGAATGTTAATGTCTGTGAAAGGGTCTAAAGCTTCATCCTGTATATCAATTCTTGAAATAACACACTTGGTTTTAAAACGAAATTAAAATATTTATTTAAATTAAATGATCAGCGTTCGTAAAACTTTTTAAACGTAACATATTAAAATAAAAAACAGTAAAAAGGTAACTGTTCGATAACGGAAATTCCGACTGGAGAAATAATTTAAAATGTCTAAAAAAATTTACTTTGTTTAATTACGCGCGAAGGCAGAAGATTTGGTTAAATGTAGGTTTGTTTTATGGAGCGCGGTGGCCGAAGATTAATTTAAAGTAGATTTAATTTTCCTTTTTTACTTGGGATAGCCAAGGAAGTAGTCACTACAGCGTTGTTACAGGGAACTTATCATTTGAGGTTAAAGCGGATAAGCTGGACTAGACAGACGGCACTAAATTCTAACTGAAAGAGTTACTAGTATATCCACTATTAAAGTGATAAGACGTAAGAACTAACTTTGTATATACCGAAATTATAACGTACTTAGCCTGAGTTCGTGGCGTTCGGCCTTTTATATGGTCCGTCGGAGACGGTGCATGCGGAGATCTGGAAATGTTCCCCGCCATTCCGTACGGGCACGATTGCGTAATATTGCGAAATATTTCACAACATTTCATCATCTATTGTAAAAATAGGAAATTCTTATATGAAAATCATATGACCGTTTCTGCATTGAAAAGGAGAATTTTTTGATATAAGAATGAAGATCGAATCGACTTTAGTTTGGAAGTTATTAACGAAAATAAGTTGAAGAAATTAAGAAAATTTGGAATGACCCCGTAAAGTTGCCCCGAAGGTCCTGCACTTAGAATTGAATATGATATGAAATTGTGCCGATACGTCTACGGTGAATGAAATGAAATAAGCTTTGATGATAAAAGGAGACCGGTTGAAAATAAGTATTGATATTAATGGGGACGGTAGTACTGTTACTTTATGGAGGAAATTAATGAAGATTGATTGGATTTGGATATTAAAGATGCGAAACGAAATGGGAGTCGAATTTGAAGGGAAGATTATTCTATAGAAAATTAACTGGAGTGAATTGAAATGTCTCCATTGAGGTGCGGAAAGTAGTTTTGATGTTGAAGTTCGTTTAGGCCCGGTATTTTATAGAGCGATATTTTGTAATGTTGGGGTCGTAATTGGTAATTTGAATATTTTATATTTGCTGGCGGATTGAGGTTAGTTATGAATTATCGATGATTCATGAATTTGTTTTTGAAAATTGTAGTTTTTTTGACTAAATTAGGTGTTTGATTACTTTTTTATCGTAGTTTGACAGATTGACATGAAAGATTGAATTATTTTGCAAATTTTAAGATTTGTGAAAGTGAAATTATTTCTAAACGTCATATATGAAACGTGCCATAACACTTGAACTGGTCAGTACTAGCCGCGCCTGACGTTATGTCTATGGATTTTATTGTTCTGAAAAGGAGGTAGATAGCTAGCTAATTTTCTTTGTGATCCTGGCAAGACATGTGATTCACTAATATATAAACTAAATACAATGTGAGTACTTCTAGCGTGTCACTTATTAAATTGCATCAAGATAATTGATATGTCAGCCAGATTAAAAGAAATAACTCAAAAGTACCACAGGGCTCAATTCTGAGCCCGCCCTTATTCCCGATTTACGTTAATGGTATATCAGACACCTTTCTGGATGACATTTGCATATTTTACGCTAACAATGCCACATTGCAGATACTAACCTTGACAGCGTATTGTTGAAAGGATGACGCATTGTCAAGTGCCTAAAAATGTTTACAACCACTAACACTCAATGGCGCGGAAACTATAAGGTATTGACCACATGTGACTTTGGCAAGATACCTAATAATCCCACCAGTAATAAATTCCCAAGAGTTTTTATTGACGCATCCCTAAAATACATATTTAAAGGCCCCTCTACATAATGGCCCATCATGACGGACCATCACGATGGCCATCATCGCCATGGGCGGCCACTGTGGACCATTGCTATTGTCCACACGCTGGCCCATCTTCGGGTATAGCGGTAGTCGAGGGTGGACTTGGACCTTTGATGTGTGTTCCGATACAGAGGCCATCGTCTAGGATAATCAACCATCAGCCGTAGGCCATCCTAGGCCATTGCGCACTCTACACGATGGCCCATCGTGATGATGAGCAATTCTGTAGAGGGGCCTTTAAAGGTTTATACGACGTATATGATACCACTACGGCATTCAGCCTGCTAATTTCATTAACAGTCGCAAACTATTAGATGTTTCCAGAATAAGTGTCTTTCTTTTATGAGGAATAAAATTTCCTAGAAAATATTGGCAGAGTAAGCAGAGTTTATAATTTGCCTGCCGAATCTTGAATCTTTAGACCATTTGCCAACAAATCATATCCATTTTTGTGAGTAAATTGATGTAATTTTTTTATTACAGTGTTTATGCAGCTCTTTGATCTGCCTAAATGTCGTTGACATTACATTTAGAAAACAGACACCATTGTCGTCTACAGTATGTAGCAATGGACCGATAAGTTTTCGTTACTATATAACATTTTACAAGAGGACGAGAAATAAAATAGTTCTTGTTTTCAATAAAAACATTGACCCCTACCAATACGCTTCCCCTGTTTGAACGTCGTCTTTGAAGAAGGATATGCAGGTGACGGTGACATGTCCATGTGCCATCTCTTTTTAAGAAGTTCTTCGCATTGATCTGCTAGACGGACAGTGGTGTCCTTGCATGTTAGCGACACTAGCTGGTAGTGTCAACATCAACAACAGCAGCTAGAATATAAAAAATTTGTAAGCCTTCCTATCGTGATGACTTCAGTAACTCTCGGAACATTGTGAAATTCGTTTTCCTATCTATTTATTTAACAGTGTAATTGAATAAATCAGTTCAAAAAAGGCAATTTGTAATATTTATTGCAACGCAAATAATAGGTTCTAGAATTGTGTAAACACTAATACACTTCTTCTCTATACTCCTTCGTTACACGGAAAAAATATTATTTCTAAGAATAGGAATATACTTAAAGTTTTAGATTTGATTCAAGTATAGTCGTTTGCAATTTTACCGTGCAAATAAAAAGGCAACAAAAACTTTCAGGCCTCATTAAAATACTATTCCGTCCGCAAATTGAATCACTTACCTTTATAGGTTTATAGGTTACGTCGGCTTGTTTGATGACACCATAACGAATGGTTCACCGGCGTTAATAATGAGCTCGTAAAGTTTCTGTTGTATTTTCTGCCCATTAAAATTGAAGACATATGTCTAAGTTAAACTGTGGACAATATTTCGGTCAAAAGTTAAAATAGGTAGGGCGTAGATACGTCTTTACTATGTACATATTTCGGTATGCGATGTAAAGTAACGTTAGGCGCGGTTAGTACTTGGATAGGCGACCGTTTCAAAGAAGACCGTGTCCTCGCCTCACATATCTTCCAGCGGCTTGTATATCAGTGTATGCGCGGAAGCTATGCAACCTTAGGCGAGGGTTGTGTAGGTCATATACCATCCTTCAGAGGGAATGTAAAGCCGTCGGTCCCTTGTCTATTAAATGTTAGGTAAATAAAAGATCCTTACTCTTCTTAAGGGAAGAGGTTCGGCAAAATTCCTGGTTGGGGGTAGCTCGTCTACAGGCGCCGGTGATAGACCTCAGTAGCGGAAATAGACCGACGTTAAATAAATGTAAAAAGAAAAGTTAAAATAGCATTGACTTGAAAGCATCATTCTATTCAAGTGGAGAGTATTTTATTTAGTTTAAGTTTATATCTGTTTTAAGAGGAGAGACACATTCGAGCTATTTAAAAGTATTCGAGTAAATCATAACAGAAATTGAGTAGGTCCTAAGACGGTGCTTTGGAGTACTCCGGTTTTAATTATTTTCCTTAAGATCATTTTTTGTTTTTAGTCGCTGGGGTACATTTGACAGTTATTGTTTCAATAAATTGTAGACATTACCCATAACTTCTACTTTGTTTAGTTTGTCTAATAGTTAGCCATGTAATACAGCAACACACATTTTTTGTATGTCCAAAAATTTGCTAAAACTTTTTCGCTCTTCTAAAAATTAATAGAGACTGTGGTTCAAACATATCTCCGCCTCCCCTTGCTAAATAGTCCTAAGTTGTTGGGCTGTATTGTTCTGCATTCGCCGATACATAATTCTGTATAAAGCAACCAAGTCTTTGAATAAGAAATATAATTCGACGTTATCTCTTTAGTAGAAGTGGCGCTCTTAGGTTTAGAACTTATACAAAAAGTTGAAAATAATTTCGAAATGAAACTTTCTAGTTTCCTTCTAATTTATGCTAGTATCGTCACGACCTATCACCGCCGCTACCCTGGTTAATACCCACCTTAATAGGCAGCGATGGAGAAGGGACGTAAAGACGTTTGGAGGTTCGAAATGTCACTCGGACATCGCTGTCACTCTCGGAGACGTCTGGAGCGACAGGTTTAGAACAGAACATTTCATGTTACCCTCCCTCCTTCCACAATCAATAGCTACAGACGGAATGCTCCAATGCACCACTGAACTTCTTGTCGCATCTTCATTTAGGACTGATTAAAAGACAGTGATTAAACTGGACATTTTTATTTAAATTACTATTATAATGTATTGTGTGCGTATGTGTTTTACATGAATATGTTTTTACTATAAAATGCATTTGTTTTATAATAGAGTAGAAGTCTTTATTCATTATGTCAAACAAACATACAATAAATAGGATTAAAATAATAATAGTAATAAAACCTTAAAAACGAGAATTGTAAATATTCGTCTAAATAATAATATGCATTAAAGTGTAAACGCACTTAATTGAAACTGTATAAAAACTAAAAGCCGGCAAAAACAGTCGGCATCTCTTTATTGTACATGGGCGGAGGTAAATAGAAATGCTTGTCATAAGAAAATGATAAGATTTTCGGGCGTTATTATATTATCCTCTGTTTCAAATGGTCTCCAGAAAGCCATGGTAAATTAGTAAATAATTAAAATATTTTACCTTTTATATAGTAGTAAATATTTATAAATATTCCTACGCTTGATTTTATAACAGGTATTTACGCACTGCATTGGCACATTGACAGCACATCTCATAAGTCCACCGTTGACTACTGAGAAACGATTTAAGAGTTTGTTTTATGCTAGTAGGCCTGCCCGTTTTATTATCTTTAAACCAGTGCAATCGTAGATGGTTCATTCAGGCTGATTACATTGCCAGTCTCAGACTCACCTGCACAGTTTCAACTACCATTCGAATCTCGATACCATTGCTAAATATATAGGACAAAATATCAAGTTCAATGCGCACGGTCCTGTGCTTTAACACTGACCAGTTTTAATTATCCTCGTATAAAGTATACTAATTAGATGCTTTAAAAAAATTGTTGAAATGGCCAAAGAGATGGGTGAACTTATTAAAACAATTGATTCCTTGATAAGTATGGGAATTTTGTCCTACACCTTGTCTAGAAAATGGGATCCGAAGTTCAGTAGGTCTGCGTTTGTGATAATTGTGAATATCACTATGTCTTAGGAACAAATCTTTTTGCTTTTTTATATTAAATACAATTAAAAATGTATAAAGTGATGGTAGTGTTAAAATTAATAGGGCTATAAATGCCTCTTTACGGTGAGTTTGCGCAGATAGACCAACCATGCAATGAATAATTTTCTTTTGAGCTGCAAATACTATGGAAGTGTGTGATGAACTTCCCCAGAAAATTAATCCATAAAACAGAGCAGACTGGACTACACCAAAATAAGCTAATTTTAAAACATTAAGGGCGAGTTGTACAAACAAATTTCAGTTCCAGTTCAAAATCATTGACTACCATTGTTTCTACAATTGTAGCCTTGGATTTTGAACCTAGTTCAAAGTTGAACCGCGTTTCTACAATCCGCCCTAAGATAGGCAGAGTAACGAATAATAAAACATGATTTACTTAATTTTTGAATAAATTTTCGGTGTGACTTTCCCATGTCATTTTATAATCCAGAGTTACTCCCAGGAAATTTGTCCCTTCTGTATGAACAATTGACTGATGATTTGCCTTAATTAAAATACTTGAGTTATGACAGTAAGTAGTAAGAATGACACAAAAACTATTACCAGCATTTGCAACTAGACCATTGCTTAAACACCATTTAGAAAACTCATCTACTCTGATGTATTGGCTTGAATAACTGTAGTCTCCAAAGAGCCACTGAACATTAAAAAGTTTGTATCATCAGGATAGACAATTGATGCAGTAGGTGTTTACGCAAGGATGTGCTATATCAATCAGAAAAAATTTTTTTTGATTAATTATTTTTTTGTGTTTTTTTAGACATAAATAAACACTTCACTCAAGTAATGATCGTATTCTTCCACTTTGTATTCCTATCTTAGGTAAACAGAAATTATTTAATATGTGAAAGCCAATGTTTTAAAATTATTCCAAATGATCAGAAATAAATATGTTTTGCCATTTTATTTCAGAACTGTTCTTCATTAAGATTATAGTTCCCTTTTACTATATTACTGCCAAAAGCAATGTTTTTTCACGTGATCATTGACTTGTCACCAGGAGGACGTAGGTGTTAAACACTTACACGCCTCTTATTGGTGTAAAAGTAATTCGTTTTTGTTTGGAAAATTAAGCTTGAGACTCCTGACGCCGTAGATGCACTTTATTTTATTTGATTTTGAAGTTCGGGAAGTTTGCCTTAAAACTGTTGGACAGGGTCAACTGCTACACCCTGTATATGTCCAGAATGGTTGCTTCACTTTTTATTTAACAGAATTTATTAATTTGGTAATTTTGAAAGTCTGTGGCAGGGCAGAAAGTAAAACCTTGTATAACAGATTCGATGAAATGTCGACACTTTGGTTTAAAACGAATTTTCAAAGCTTATTTAAATATGTTTCACAGAGTTTAGATATTTATTTAACGTAATTTATTTATATTTTACACTATACTGAAGCGCTGCAGAGTCCGGTTTACAAAAATTCCCGACGTGAGACAATAAGTGGAACTAGACAGTCGGTAACTAAAAATTCAATTCAAAATTTTGTTAAAACCGAAAGACTACTAGTATACTTCCTAAAGCAATCAATACACGAACTTTTATAATATTAATTGAAAAAATTCAACACAAATTAATTTCACTGCACTTGTAGAATAAACTTGGAGAACAATTTAAATATGCGAGAACACCACTGGAAAACAACTTGATTTAGGCTTGTGGAGCTCGGCTATTTAAATGCTAGAAGTTGTGTTTTCGTGCCCCGAGAGTCGGGCACAAACGTTTTTACCCCCCATTTTAGAGCTGGAAATGGTACCGTCTAGTCTGGATCGGCACGATTGCGCAATATTGCACAACATTGCGCAATAATTTTACAAAAGTTTGAAATTTGTAAATAAAAATTATATAATAAAATCGGCAGTGAAATGGAGAAATTTTTGACAAAAAATGAAATTTGAATCTATTCGGGTTTAGAAGTTATTGAGGTTTTATTGTCTGAAAATTAAACGTTTTCGAAATGACCCCATAAAGTCGTAACGAAGGCCCGACGTTTTACGATTGCAAAGATATGAGAATGTTCCCGATAGATGCGAGGTGAATAATACGATATGAGAATGTTCCCGATAGGCGCGAGGTGAATGGAACCAAAATAAGTTATGATATCGTTGGCAAGGGGAATCCCGATATTGTATGTAGTATTACGAAGGGTGTATGGAGTACGTAAGCATTAGGCCCTTCCCTCTTCTCCTGAAATCCCTTTAACTCTTTGACAATCCATCCAAAAATGTTTGCGGAACATTTTTCACATTTTCATCTTGTCCATCTTGTTTATCCAAGTTCCTTTAGATAATATTCTGGAATTTTGTAATTATAATCTTAGATAAGTTGGTAGAGGCGTAGTTTCCGTTTTTGCTTTCCAACAAAAATTTCGCTGTCATAGAACTTCGTAGAGTTAGTCTCTGCCGATGCGATGTGTGGTAAATCCAAGGAAAAATCGTTGTTTTCTGCAAGTGTATTTATAATTTTCTTCAATGTTGCAGTTTCCTTTTTAGGCAACTATTTCTTTGTACTCATTTGTCAATTTTATTTTTTTGGCCGTTTTTACTTCACAGCCTCATGTATGGCTTGCTCATCATTAATATTTGAAATATGTCACGGCTCATTATGTCGTTATTAACTTGAAAACGAATTAAAACTGTCAGTCTAGTAGGCTTCTTGCAAAATGTTGTCCATGGTCCATGTTTCCAGTAATTTGTACGAAACAGTTTTAAAAATATTTTATTTTACTTTTTGAAACAGTTGTCTAAAAAATGTTGTGTGCACTTGGCCTCGGCTGTGCCTCGGCCGGAAACTTCGGATCCAGCCGAGAAAGATCAACTTTACGGTATTTTCACCAATTTTTTCACAGGTTTGTAAGGAGAATATTTTGAAAAAGTTCCCATTGTCACTCACATAGTTAATGTATTTAGTGATGATGCCTAGACAATTGCAGTAGTAAAGACAATTTATACCTCTTTCTAGCATACATTTCCAGGATACAAGTTTGAGTCTTCTGTGCTTTAGCCACAGTATAATAAATACAATTTTGCACAAAATCGCCAATTTTCACAGATAGCTGAAATGAAGGTCCTAAAAGCAGTTGGTCTGGTCCTGTTTGTTTGCTAGTGATGTGGGGGGGGGGGGCGTGGTTTGTTATTCAAAACTTAATTATTTATCTTTTATTGAATTAGAAGCATTTAAAATATTTAAAAAAATATTGCCACCTTATTAACTATGAAGAAAAATCCCAGGGCGGGAATGCAAAACGAAATACTCAAACATCGCAGTAAAATTGTTTAACTCAGTAAAATGCCTTTATATAAATGTTGACATGTAAAGAACCTCAACTTTAAAATTTTGTCAATTAATTTATGATGCATCAATCCTTAAACATTTCCAAAAACAGACCATTTAATAGTCGGGCATGTCTCCCAGCTTATCCTAGGAATTACACTTACAGTTCATGCATGGCGTCCGTATTTTCCATAAATACAATAAAGTGACTTCTTGCCCATCTGATAAGTAGATGTGACGTTAAAGTTTCAATAAATGTCCAATAAAGTCAGAGAATGAAGCTTATTTAATATAACAACTGAAGTTTGTCCTATTTGCGGTTGCAAGACGTATAAGAGGACGAATGCCTTTTCCTTTAAACAAAATTTGGACGACATTGCATATGCAATGAACTGCTTAGGCAAAGAAGATAGACAGTGGCGAGGGTATTGGTATTTTCCACCACAGTGACACGTTTGTTACTCACGAAACATTTATTATTTTTTTTAAGTGACGAAGAATTTCGTGTATGTTTGAAGACATATTTAACGCGCTTTTTTCCAAATCATTTACCACTTACTATCATATAATAAGAGATTGTGTTAATTTGAAAGGGGTGATATATGATTCTTATGATCGAAAACATTTGGAACTGTCTATAAAATGCTTTTAACTTAGATTTCTTATTAAACAATTAAAAAATTTGCACTACTATTCCCGCATATATTCAAAATATAAATCCTAAAATTAACACAATAAAATAAGTTACATATTTTAATGTGCTTTTATAAACTATGTAATAAAGAAAATATATAAAATTTGCCAAAGTAGGTCTTTTACATAAACCAGGAACCAATGCGGGTTGTTGGCACTTTTAAAACAATTGTTAGTCAACGACCAGTGAACAGGTGATGTCAGTTGTTACGTGGGCCATAAGTCGGTCGAAGTTTCACCTACTTCTGGTGTCCCACAGAGCTCGAATTTGGGCTCACTTTTGTTCATTATGTTTGTCAACGACATTGTTACTGACGTTACCCTGAACTGTCTTTTATATGCTGATGATCTTTAAATATTTTGTAGAATTACATCCATCGAAGACTGTTTAATTATGCAATATATTTAGATATGATAAATAAGTGTAATAACAACGAATAAAAATGCTATAAAACATATTACTCGCTTGAAAACAGTTTACTTTCTAGACCTAATCCATTCACTGATTTAAGTGTAGTATTTGATGAAAAGCCATCAGTTTGGTCGATAGCCGAGTGGGTTAAGGCGCGAGGTGGCAATCGCGCTTAATCACACGGACATCGTACCACCGTATTCGAATCCTGGCTCCGGCACTGGCACTGTCGGAGGAAATGGTTGTATGTCCGCGTTTTAATCCAATCCATATTAATCGAATAACTGAAAAATCCTTTAAGATGGAGTATGCGTCATTGATAAGGTTTCCTTATTACAAGACGCATATAGATTTAGGAAACATTCAATGAAGGTTCTTAAAATACTCATCATTCAAAGTTGATGGGGTATATCCACCTAGTGGATTCGGAACTATTATCGAGATTTTCAGTAGTGTCGTTAGAAGATCGTCGTAAAGTCTCTTACATTTCTTTACAGATTTGTACATAATATCACCGACAGCACTATTACAATGAATATGCTGCACTTTCATGCTCAAAGAACTGGATCGCGCCAGACAGAACTATTTAAACTGATTACGCCCAGAACAAATATAAAAAAATTCCCCATTTCAAACCATGTTTTCTACTTAAATAACATTCATGATCGTGTCGATAGTTTCAACTGCATGCATGCATCTATTATCAATAATTCATCATTATTCACTAACTCAATGATTGTTATGTTTTGTAAATCCTATATTACATTATAATCTTTGCTCCCTATCCAATAATTGGGTCCTTTGATCTGTTGGATAGTGTTTGGAAAAATTAAGAAAAATTAATTATTCCCACTGAATGCAGTGGTGATGGAAAACCTTAGTTTTGTTTCAGCAACCCAATTTAAGCGCAATCAAATAATGTGTAAAATATTCATCTGCATTTTATGATTCCACTTTTTATTTAAATTCAAGACTTATAATAACGATATGTTATTTGGATGACGTCTAAGAACCAATTTCTGTGTATATTAAACAATTTATTTGTCTGATAACAAAATTTTGGATCTTAACGTTTATAGTTGTAGTCCTTTTGGACACTCAAAAATAACTCTAAAAATGAGATACTATGATGATATGAGATATTATAATAAAGATCCTGACAACCTCTGCCCGCGAAGAGTTTGTGTTTGTGAAATTCTCATTATATCTTCAACTTATTCACATTATTGAACCATATTTTATATGATATCAGTAATTATAATGTAAAAAACCTATCATTTCTCTCAAAAGATCCCAAACTGAGGTACCATCAAACCTGAGAGTGATATTTTCTTCGGGTAATGAAATGTATAGGGTAAGAGGTATTATAGAACATTTGTTAAGTTGATATTACATCCCAAATGGGATCATATGTCTTGCACAAAAGCGGTCCTGATTCCTCGGTCTTATAATTTACTAGCTCTTATAAATCACAATGGCCATTGATTAATGAGAAAAAAGTTTTACAAATTAGTCTCAAACAAGCCTATATCGCTTTTAAGTATAGTGTTAATTAGTAATAAACCAGACAAATATTGCAAATAATATAACATATCGAATCATTACTCAACTAAGAAAGCAATGTCAAGGAAAAAAAAATTCAGGTTCATTCAAAAAAATAAGTTGATGTACTCAGTGGACGAAACAAACGAAATACGAATTTTAATAAGGGCTAAATAATGCAGTTAAATATGAAAATAAAACAATGTTTCCATTTTTTCATATCAGCTATTCCCAAAAATGTTTGGTCACTCCCACGTGTTTTGAAAAAGTGCAATATACTGTGCTAACTATTCTTGCTTTCTAACTGATATACCTGATAACAACAAATCATCAATTAAGTTACTCAGTGGTTTATGAAGTCATTTGAATATTTAATGAAAGTAAGACAATTCATCTGGACCGAAAAATAATACTGCAATACGAAATTAAAAACGTTGTTTTAAAAAAGGTGCTTTCGATAAATTGGCAAATATTTCAGCTACGAAAATTTTATAGGAACTTATAAATAAGGTCATTCTCACAACATCCATACCTTCACCCAATCTGAATATTGAAAAGTGAACGATCAATCAGTTACTAAAAATTATCATTTAGTAATTAGCGAATAGTTATTGTTTTTAAACTTTAAGTAAATCACCTTGTGGCGTCGACATCCGTTGAGTATTTTTTGTGTGGATCTTGATTGAGTCACTAATAATGGTTTAGTATGTGTGTGTGTGGACCCCCGGAGTCGAACAAATGACTTGGTGTCAAAGGGCCGCACGCGACTGCCATCCGCCCGTACGGGTTCTTAAGGGGATTCGGCTTGCCACCAGTGAATCTAGAGCATGTACAGGATATATCATAATAAATAAAGGTACCAATTTCGAACCTTTCAGTCAATTTCATATTACCATATTTTCACCCTATTCGTACATATTTCTTCTATTTTTCCTCTATATTCAACGAATTTTACTATTTGCCCCTAGAATTAAACAATAGGGAGTGGAGACCATGAGGGGTAACGGGCTTTAAAGAAATGAATATGGAGAAGACTTCTAGTAGGTGTAAAATAGAACGAGTCTATACCGCCAGTGTAGTATTTCCCTATATTTCTCTAGTCAGCAGCGTGAGGCACTCATACCGCCAAATTTGAATTAGAACGTGAACCAAAGTTGGGTGAAATGTGTTTCGTAGTTTTAGGAAGTTTTGTAATATGTAAAGAATGTGGCTAATTATGGAGTAAAATAAAAAACTTTATAGTAGAATAAAAAAAGTTGTAGTACCACTATATATTGTTCGCCCAGGCAAATAATGTGAAACAATTTTTAATATTGACTATACGTTTTTTGCCAATATTTCTATCTAACCGGTCCTAGCTAACTCAACAGCGAGTATGAGGGAAACAGGATTAATGAGACATAAACAATGTAAAATTGAATCTTATATCACAACATACAATGGGTGATTCTGAGGCCATGGAACATAGAAATACATCAATGTCAAAAGCAAAAAAATAACTAAACTAATACAGATAGTTTTACAGCAACAACAGGTAATTTACAAATGTGAACAAAATCTAGAATATTGATAGTAACAAAAAGTAATATACAAGTATGACAAAATCCGGAGTATACCAAAAATAGTTAGATACCCCGACATTAACACGCAATTATAATTCTTAAAGTCAAAATCTCGAAAGAAAAGTTGGGCGCTACGGATTTTATTTTTTTGGTAAAAAGCCGAAAACTATGCAGGAAATTTAACTAGAACGTACTTATAGTTTACGATGCACTTTTGTCACATGAAACAATACATGCCACTGACGGAAATCTTCCCAATACCTACTTAAAAAGCGTATTGTTCGAAAATGTACGATTTAACCCCTAATTCAATAAAGTTTGCACGCACTAAACAAGGCTCTGGACCCAAAGGAAGTCTTTATTTCACTAAGAAAGTTTCTAAAGTTTACACTTTGATAAGACAGTACAGTAAGTATACGTACTAATACCGTATATTAACAGAACTTAATATCGCAAGCTTGTAATATGGCGACTTGTCGTTTACACATGGCGTCTCTTTCACTAACCAAATCAAACTTCTCTCTAAACTGGAACTTATGAAGGTAATATCGCCAGACTTTAACATCAAACGAATCTACTACTATTAACTAACACAACTTTACACATTACTTGACGGTAATACAACACTTGTAATCTTTCTTTTTAACCATTTTTAACTCCATGACATCAACGGGAATCTCGCCTAGCGCGTCCTCTCTCTCTCTCTCTCTCTCTCTCTCTCTCTCTCTCTCTCTTAGAAACGACGTTAAATTCCTAATTCAATCAGGGCCTCGGATCCAAAAATTCACCAATCATAGCCTTAGAGTAAAATCAAGTAGATCGCGCGGCTATAGGCTTTGTTTGTACATTGTATTAATATTTCGCTAAATTTACAGACAATAAAAAATGGACCGTTACAAATGATTGTTGAAAAAATGTGAAGGGTAAGAATGCAATGTTGTCAGATATTCTGAAATTATTTCTTTGGAAATACTTGGTACGAATAAAGACTATACCGTAAACATAGAATACTGAATAACGAATATAATAATTACTTTCCTTACTTAATATATCTATGATGGAAATTATTTACTTTCAATTTCACATTTAGAACTCAGGGTTTTCTATTGAGACCCTTTCTGGCAATGATTTTTTTGCCGTATAGTAATAAACATGCAAGTATTGTTCTTTGGCTGCAAAAAATACAAATCGTAGAAATAAATATTTGGTTAAATTTGGCATCCTTGTCAGACCAGGAGTGCGAAGTTGGAAGTTGGTCAGATATCTATTGCCCCGGATTGTGGAATCGATTCGTTTAGTTTACGATTATTTGAGGAATACACTGTAAGTTTATTTACGTTCGTACCTCATTAAATTTTATTACTTGTGCACAGTGGTAGAGTTTTTTATTTTTTATAGCTGTCTAAATTATTTATGCGGTAACATTAAAATTTCGGGTATAGGACGACCATGCTTTCAGCAAACATGTGCTTAAATTCCATTTTTATTTTGCCCTTTAAAACTGATTTTATTTTTGAAAATCCCTTTATTATCCCTGTTTTTAAAAATATTACATTGTAACGCAGCTACGTCGCGTCGGTTCTGCAACTTGCACTTTAGGACCAATGCGAGCGCCAGTTTTTGTGTTAAAGTGTAGAAACACCAATTTTTATATCAGCAGTATGATAGAGATCCCAGATAGTATAAGTGAAGACAGTTCATTTCCAGGGGTCGAAACTTAGGCTGTCTTTCTCATGGAATGGATAGCTGTAGTGATATTATTTTTGTAACAGTTTTACTAATTTCAGGACAGAACAGATTAGAGATTCAAAATAAGGCACACAAAACGTTTTAATAATATATTGACAATATTTACAGTTCAAAGAAAATCCACGTTAAGTATTTCGAGATATTTGCATATATATTTACAAGAAAACAACTAAATAATACAGGTAATTTGATATTTCAAATGTATTTTAAAAAATTTTGCAAGTATGATATGCAAGTGCAAAATCAACAATGGAAGCAAGTGGCATGTATGACAAGCAAAGCGAAGCGTCGGTTTGAGACATGCAAACAGTAAGGTAGTTTGGACAATTCTTCAAATTTTCAAATTTCTAACAAGAATAAAGTAATTTTTAATACCTATTACGAATCAGATAGATTTTCGAATTTGGCGTGGTGAACCTGGTGGTAGAATGTTTAGTTGTTAAATAGGACGGTACGTCTCAGTTGAAGTGTCCCACTTAAAGGCAGCGTCCCCGACTAAGAATTTCGCGGAAAATGTCCTGGAATCTAATTTGGAAATGCTAAGTAACGGTGCGTCTCAATTGAAGTGCCCCACTTAAAGGCAGCGTCCCCAAACGAGAAATTTGACGAAACTTACAATACGACACATCTCAGTTGCAATGTCCCACTTAAAGGCAGCGTCTCCGACTGAAAATTTCACGGAAAATAACCCGGTGTAAATACTATTGCACAGAAAATTTATATAACAGGCTCACACATCATATTTTATTTTACTAGATATTAATTTGTCTTTGCTTATTACGATCGTGTAGGATATTAATTTATTACAGTTCGACTCAGGTGGAGGCGGCGTCCTCGACTGAGAATTTCACAGAAAAATAGTCGTTTGGCAAAATTAAAATAAAAATTGCCATTCACAGTATAAAACTTCGCCATAACGCCTCTGGAGTGTCCCACTTAAAGACAGCGTCCCCTGAGGGTATTACACGCGATAAAATGTCTTCCCAGATTTACTAGACACGATCGGTTAATTGAAAGACTACAAGTTGCTGAAGGCAAAATTTATCAAAACATAACAAAGACAAATTAAAATTATTTGAGAAAGTCCAAAATTACCACAAAAATAGACGTGAATTCAGAATAGTGAATTCTTACCAAATAGTCGACTGGTCAGGCCGGACGTAGGAGACTTTTAGCAGCGATACGTTGCAGGATATCCCCGTGCTGGACTAGAGTTCATCCTATCTGGCGTACATTGGGCGGTCATATGTGACCCAAGCAGTCATCAATCGACGACGTAGCAAAATGTCTATAACCGATAGGGCCAATTGATATAAATAATAATTTCCGGACAATTTAGATGACTGGGATCGATTGCAAACAAATTACTTATAGTATTTTGGAAAAAGAATGAATTTAATAGTCCCCTATTAATAATTATCATTCTGAATTAAATTGTTATTTTTGAAGCCGGTTTACATTGCTAAATTTGAGCATTAAATAATTTAAACGATTAACTCTCGCGGTTTAAACTATTTGCAATCAGTTTGAAATTAAAACTTTACCCGGTTATTGAAAAGAACCGAATTTAGTCGTCCCCGGTTTGATAAAAATAAAAATATATTACTTCAAGCACAAAGTTAAGCTGAAAACATATACCAAATTTCCTATTTAAAATTAGCTTCATTACAGCATGAATTAAAAGAAAGAGGTACTGTTGTTGTACAATTTAGGCAAGCTGTATACAAACCTTAATTCATACTAAGTTAAAATTAATTAAAATACTAAACTGTGGTGGGTTCGGGGTGGTTTACCTCTTAATATTTCGCGGAACTTTTTCACTCATAGATTTATTAATATAAGTTCTATGAAAATTAATAGCTTCTGAAAAATAAATATTTTTGGAATTGGTCAAATGAATTTTAATGAATTTTTATACGATTCGCTTTTTGACACAGATTTGAAAAAATTGTGTGGACACTTTCTAAATAGTCAAGTCGAGAATTTTTCATAAATAAGGGGCATTCTGACACACATCCCTGCAAAAAGTTTTTAACGCCGACTCCTCTTAAGCCGGTGTTCAGGATTCTCTTTTTCTCGTCTTCCTTTGCATGTAATTCTCCTTCGGAGAGACTCCACAATACTTCATTGTTCACTGCTCCGGATTGTTAACCTTCTATCATGTACGTGCCCGGAGGCCAATGCGCAGCACAATGAAAAGAATGGGCCCTCTTGCTGTTGTGTTGATTGATATTTGGTTAATTTGATGTAATTAACAAACAAAGGATTAATTATTTTAAAAATCTTTTGTATCAAAGGTTATGCCAACAGAGGCCTTCCAAGCGTATTCAGTTAATTAAGTAAGTACGGTTTTTTTTTATATAAACAAGGCAATTCATGCGGCGTCGATACTCCCTCCCGATGATGCAACATATAGAGTGGTAAAATGCAGTGAAATCCACACAATAATGATAATATTTATATAAATGCCGATGTCGTCCGCCGCTCATTAAAGAAACGTCCTTTAAGGGCAAGCGGAACAAATATGTTGTTGAAGCTGAAAACTTATTTGTAGCAATTCAATTGCTACTTTTCTTGAAACGCAAATAATAAAAAAAACATATAATATTGTTTAAGGATGAACATTTATTGTACCATCAAACGTAAATCAAAACATATCCATACAAAATTGCAAGTAAAGAATACTTCAAAACTCCTGCTGCCCTGAAATAATAATTAATGCAAGTATATACCCATTCCATCTAGTTATCACATGTCATGAAGATGTCGTATGTTTTATACTGTTATAATTACGAAACATCTTAATTTTCTTACAATAATTAAACTCTTATAATCTAGACTAAAATAGATAAAAATATCAATATTCAAAAGTTAAATTGAAAAACAAGCTTTCTGCATTTCGACATCTTATGGGTCGAATAATAGATGTACCCTCTTTGCTCCATTGACTGGTATTGCCACCTATGGTCATTGACTCCGTACAAATATTCGAGAAAGGCATTTGGTTTTTAACTACTAAGAGATTAAGCTGTTGCTCCGAGTTTTTCTGTACCAGAATTAATGGTGAATATTATCCAAGATTATCAAAACCTTAGTTGTGTGTAGTTCAGTATGAATAGAATTTCTCAAAACCAGCATAACCACTGCCAGGCCACATAACATCAACGGCCTGTTATGAAGAGTTAAAAATCAATTTTTCATATAAAAGTCCATGGTTTTCTGTATGGTGGATATCGCCATTTTATGCCCAAAAATATCCTGTCGCACCTGGACAAAATTACCTGTAGCCTGTAGAAAACCTAGTTTGTTCCACATTGAAGGTTGTACCACCATTTTTCTTTTCTTTTTTTGTATGAAGCCAACCATATTTCTACACCAACAGTAAGAGTTACAGAAAAATTCTAAATAAAATTCGAATTCTACATGATACTCAAAATGGCTTTAGAGAAGGAAGATCGACAAAACATGCAATATATCAAGCATTAGTTAAAATACTAAATCCGTTAAATAAGAATAAAGAATGTTGTATTGAAAAAGTAGTGCCACAAGGATCCATATTGGGACCTTTAATCTACATACTGTATACAAATCAAATACCGAATATTGTAAATAAAAATATGGTTCTATACGCAGATGACACATCGCTTATTTTTATTGAAGAAAATAGTGTAAATTGTAGAACGATAATATGTGACACAGTTAACACGATGAATGATTGGCTTGCAACTAATAATTTGTTATTAAATGTTGAAAAAACGCAACTAAATAGATTTGAAAATAGAACAAAAAATGAAATATTCACAGCCAATATCAACGACACACTGGCACAATCAGTTGAAACCTTATTGCTCCTTGGTACTCATATTGATCAAAAATTGATTGAAAAACACGCAAAAAATATGGTTAAACACTGTTTTGCATAAAATTTTTGTCAGAAGAGGTAAATACAAAAGCAGCAGTTAGGTTGGTATTTGAGGTATCGGGGGGAGGGGGGTTGTCGGTATTTGAGGTGTCAGGGGGGAGGGGGTTGTCTGATATAAAAAAAAAATTGAGACCTTGACTTTTCGTACATGCCCTAAATTACAATTTTATGGACTCTTACCTGCTTGCTTTGCCTATTTACTCTTATTTATCTCATTTACCCCCGAACCCGTCATCGGAATTAGATCAAAATATAATCTAGTTCCAGGTCTCATTACAATACATAAGTGTACCAAATTTCAAGTCAATATGACAAACGATTCCAGAGTAAACGTGCGTACAAAAAAGTTACAGACCGACCGACAGGCAGGAATTTTTTCGCTCAAATTTAAAATCTCCACGTTTCATGACATTTTAAGCCTATTTCAACAAAAAAAAAGAAAATTCGTGAAAGTAAAATGATGTACAGCTTAATATTTTGACGAAATTCGGTTGAAATCAATCAAGAATTCTTATAATGCAAAAAAGATGTATAAGGGTTATTTATAAAATGACACAAAGAGAAAGCTGTCGTAACATATTTATTAAAGAAAAAGTGTTAACAATAATTAGTCTATATATTTATGAAGCTATAAGATTTGTGGCAGATAATAAAGAACTCTTCACCGATTGTATCATAAAGTACAATTATAACACAAGAAATAAAATAGATTTAATATCAGATAGGTCGAACTATACATATATACAAAAACATGTTCAGTACAGTATTATTAAAATCTGGAATAAATTACCCAGCCAATTTAGAACTCTTCCAAGTAAACTTTTAAAAAGGAAATTCAAAGCCCATCTTCTCAATAAACCATATTATAGCATGCAAGAATTTTTTAATGAAAATGAGTGGATACTATTGTTCACAACTTGATAAAAATGCCTCTCTGATGATATGTATCTTTGTCTGTTGTTTTTCTATCTTTCTTTTTTATCCGTTATGTGTAATGGTGTAATTTTTTGATATTACCAATTTTATAATGAATCTGTGATAAATCTTTAATTTTTTTTCTCGGTAATATTGTAGGTTAAGGTTATTATTGATGTGATTGACATGTTCCACACCCAAAGGGATACTGTATTTTTATATGGAACAAATAAAGGACTATCTATCTATTTATAATGGCTTATTCATATTTACGTCCTGGTGAAGTTTAGCTATAGTAGCTACTCTACCACCCAAATATGAAGCAAAAATCAGATACGTATGTTTTTATTCACCAAACGTTCTCTTACACCAAGAGAGCACGTATAGCTTCAGCAATGACTGGAGCAAAATATGTACATTTTTGAGTTGACATATGTTACCACTACAGAAATCAAAATATCCGAATATTTTTATAGGCCTTATTTAAAATTATAAAAGTTCGCTTTTCTGCCATTACTAACATCACAAAAGTCTCGATCCTTTGACTTTACATTTATTTAGTGCATCGTTTACTGGATCAAGAACAGAACCTTGCAGAACGTCAGTTGATTTAATTGGCTTCACTTGATTAGTTAAAGTTATTTGCATTTCGGTCTCAGGTCAAAAATACGTTCCTCAATACAAGTATACCTTTTGTTAAGTTAGAAGTTTTTTACATTAGAATATACCATTTATAATCATTGTTTTCAGTGAATTTTTGTAAACTTTTTAACTTTACTTTTTACCTTCCAAATGGGCAGTTTTTTAAAATGTCACCAGCTTCTTGGTATAACAGATTTTGAAAGTGATACATCAGAATATAGCAAATGATAAACAACCTTTCTTTGAGACAAAAAAAAATGAATATTCCACACGTAAACTGATGCTACCACATTTCAAAATGAGTATTTGTCACGACACCCACCAGTGTCCTTATTGTGGCTGCTACATTTTTAGTTATTAATCAGCCCCCAGAATTGATGTTAGAGTGAAAGGTGAGTGGCAGGAGGTAGATCACGGTGTCATCTATCAGGGCAGCGGCGGGACACTGTGGGAACGATAGTTTCCACGTCACCTGGACCTCCTGGAGATGATGAAGCACGCTGCCACCACCCACACTCTTTCTCTCTCCGCTGCCCACGTGCGATGCTCCACAATTAGTATATGACTTATGAATGCCATTATCCCAAGCACACCTATCCACTCAACTTCATCTTGTCCATCTAACATTACGGCGAGGATTAAAAATTATGTCGTGTAATAAAATTTATTAACTCGGCGTTCTAGGATGGTGCAGGTCATTTGTCTTTAAGAGAATCGGTGTTCGAGTTTAGTTCTACGATTTCTGTGCAATAATTCTGTTTATGTTAAATTAATATTGCAATATATGGAGAAATTCGGTACCTGCTGTAGGATACCTATGGTGTCTCAATTAAGATTTAAAAATTCAGTATTTTTCCGTTTTATTATTATAACACAGTAATTAGTTCAATGGTTTTGTGATAGAGATCTCAATTAAATGGACATTTTTAAGGGTTTAAATACAAGAATTTTTTGTTATTGTTTTATTTAATTTCTTTCTTTTAAACCACAATCGTGGTCCTTATTTATTATTAATGATTGTAAAATAATTTAAACGTCATCAGTGAAAATTAACACTAGTTTATTTAATTTGTAAAAAAATGTTGCCGGTTCATTTTTTTTTATTGGTATATTAGTACACCATTATGTAGGAAGTTCTTTTTATTTTTCTCTCTAAAACTATGAAGTCTAAAACCCCATATTATTTAAAGTTTCTTGTTTTCCTGATCGTTCTCTTTTACCAGTTTATTCAACGATAGGGAACTAATTATACCCTGTATATAACAATAATAGGATAACTTACTAAAAACAACGTAAATACAAGGCAATAACGTGTGAATACAAGGACATATTACACAGTAAAAGCATAATGAAATAAATATATTATAAATAATTTCAAGTGATCTGCATAAAAAAGAGTAAAATCTGCTATATCATTTATGAATATTAAATAGTAGATGCCCTAAGTTCGATCTCTGAGGGACACCAGAAATAGGTAACCCTTGAACACGCAGAAGACTCCCCTTTTATGTAAAATAGAAAGATTTGGCAGATCTTGGAGTCTTAGAGCTTGAGAGAGACCCTGAGAGCCTGCGTACACTTAATTTTTTAAATTGGTGAATAGTGGGTGGGTCACACGTAAAACGTTGATCAGGGTCAAATGCTGCACCCTGTATAGCCCTGGAGCAGGTTACTTCTCTTGGAATTGTCTATTTATCACTTCAGTTAATTTTATTATCTTTGGCAGGGTCCAAAACTTCATCCTCTATGTGCTTCTTAAAATAAAACACTCGGTTTAATCGAACAGGAAATAAGTTTATTTATTATCACCGAACAAAGCTTTAAAAACGAATTAAAATATTTATTCCACACTGTTTTTTATAATATTACTTTCGACACTGAAATTCCGCTTAAATTAAGATTAAAATGTACTAACACGGTATTTGTATTATATTTGAAAATTCACTTTTTGTTTGATGCGCGAGGGCAGAATTATCATTAAACCCTTTTTTACAAGGTTTCGGCCTTGGAAGGAAGCTGTAGTGACTCGAATCGCGGCGCGCGTGACGAACTTGATTTCCCCGAGCTCATCGCGCTCGGCTTTTTTATACGCTTCGTGCCTAGTGCGGGCTTCGATTGCGCAATATTGCACAATATTTCGCAATATTGCATAAGAAACCTGAAACGTGAAATTCAGGAATGAAAATTATATCACCGTGCCGGCCCTAAAAAGGAGAATTTTTGATATGCGAGTGAAGCCTGAATCAATTCGGGTGTAGGAGTTATTAACGAAAATTTGTACGAAAATTGGAATGACCCCGTAAAGTGGTCCCGAAGATCTGTGCGTTGGAGAATTGGAATGATATGAAAGTGTGCCGATATACTGAATGGACTGACGTGGATTCAATTTAATTTGATACATAACTTATGTTTTAAGAAGTGAGTTTTGATATTGATGGGACGTGGATAACGGTATTTTATTTGAGTAATTCGAAAGGGGACTGATTGTATGTGGATAATTTGAATACGAAAATGAATGAACAGTGAAATTTGAAAGAAGAATAATTTATAAGAACTTTGTTTGATCGAAGTTGAATATTATACAGGGGGGTATGAAAAGTAATATTGAAATTTGTGAGCCAGCTAGCGGAAAAAATGAAATGGGGATAATTTTGTCGACGACGGGAACACGTGAAATAGAAAGAAAGTTGAATGAATGACTAGCTGGCGTTTCAGGGAAGTGAACGAAGGGCGTTTTGAAGTGCGAATGAAAACTTGAATGGGACGTTGAAATTGAGAGAAAAATGTCTTATAAAATTTGACAGAATTGAAATATAATCTTGTTGTTCGGGGTGTGTGAAGTCAATGTGATGTAAATCGGGTTAGTGAGGTGGCTGTATTTTTGAGGGTTGTTATTTGTAACTTTTTTAAAATTAGATTATTTATGAATTATCGAAACTATGTGAATTTTTCTAGATTTTTTCTTAAAGAATTGTGGTTTTTTGTTAATTTAAATGGCTTAAGTACTTTTTATCATGGTTTGTCAAGTTTAGAGGAAATAATTGAAATAATTAACTAGGCTTTGGCAGAATTTTTTATTATTATTATAAGTCAGTAATTTGAAATTTAACTCCTTTCTTCTTTGATCCTTACACTCCCAAGCTGTGGGACATTTTTAGTACTACGTAAATGTTGATGTTAATTCTCAGTCTAATAAATTGTCTTTTTTGTTTCAGGTAAGAGAATACTTCCAGGATCTATAAAACAATTCTAATGTCTCAACTGGGGGTAATGTACATTTTTTAATGATAATTTATTTTATAATATCAATAAGTATGGCACTTTATAAGACAATGAAGTCATTTTAGCAAGTTACATCGAAGACAACTTATTTTTTGCCTATAAATAAACTATAATAGTATACAAAATAATCAGTATACATATGTATAACATCAACTCCTTTCCATTAAAACTTCAAAATATCTGAAATAACATTAGAGATTCAAGATCTATATAATACTGGTGATGGTCAATATGTCAACAAATCTTCTATGAGAAGTAAATATATTAGGAGATCTTAAATAGTATTCCATCTTCACATTGGTTCTTCTATGGAGGAATCAACACATATTCTCCATTTTTTTTTTTTTATTAAGCCTTAATAATGCTTCAGAGAAGAGGCTTTTTCATATGTTTAAATGTAAATACTTTTAATAATGGCGGAAGAATTATTTCAAATGCAATGTAACAAGAAGTTATCTTCGTAAAAGTTTTTTGAATTTCCAATCGTAAGTGTATAAGACGCCATAGTCGTGAGGTGATGATACCTAAAATGTTTCTACATTTGTTGCTATTTTGTAACGTCAAACTCCTACACTTCCCACCCCCATTCCTGTACCACGTAGCTTCGCTGTTGACAACACGCATTACCTAAGCCCAAAGGTGCGTAACTCCATCGCGAACAGGGTCAAAGCTAAGTTATGATACGCGTAACATGTGGCGGAAAAATTCTCCTTGAACAGAACTCCGTTGCGTCGCGAACAATGTGACTTCCATGTTGTTCGTAGTCTGTTAGTTGTGTTTGGCAAAGAGATGAAGAAAAACGTTTATCGAAACCATGGACAATAATAAACTGCAAATTGCTGCTGTCCCGTCCACACGGTTACACGATAAGGTTCACGACGAAGTCTGTTACAAGTGCGTACGCACTCAACGTAGCGTAGATGTAGCCAGCTCGGCGCTGTGTTTTTGCGGGAGTGACAGCAATGCCTACCGTACGCTTATATTTCTTTGGTCTACTATATATTGAAGTTTAGGCTTAAAATTTGAAAATCTGGGACATTTTTTGTAGTAGATCCTTGGCATTAAATGTTTGGCAGGAGGATGGAAAATATATTTTGTTGTAATGTTTGGAATGTTATTGAACTCGAATACAATCGAGTAACGGATGTATATTAAATTTCGAAGTGATTGCCTCGAATAATGCCCAAAAGCATAATCAAGAATATCGCATGATCCGAATACTTTGCTCAGGCGTCCATAAATTAATCCACTCGAATAAAACAATATAATTTCGCAACGTCAACTACTAATAAATACTTTGAAATACACCCATTCGACTCGGCTGTATTCCGATTTCCGATCCGCGTTCATAGAAGGTTCATAAGCGGTCAGTGCGTTATATCTCGATGATTTATGCCTGAATTGTTTCAATAAAGCATTGACATCGGCTGCTGAGGGGACGGGGGCAAGTTTCCACCCCCGGGGGACGCTCGACTCACCTTTGCTCTGCATGAGAGCCCGTCCGGCAGACCCGCGTAGCACCCTTTAGATTTATAGACGTAGCCCGAGTGACATCGCGGGTTCTGTGCTCGTTTAATTATAATACTTTATTGCCCAATAAATCTAGTAGGCCCTGCCCCCCACCTGCCCGCTTTGAAGGATAGCGTTCAATTCTACAGAACCCTGACATATTTTATGACCGAATTATGCATTATTTCTCGGCCGGCATTTCCTTCTCCTTCTTTATCTCCCTTTTATGTCGATCTACCCTCTGTATTCGACTCGCAGTTTTCCAAATGTTTTGTTGTGCTGCCGAGAAGAATTAAGCTAGGCCCGACCGCGTGCAAAACAACACCGGTATTACGTACTCGCGTAGGCGGAAGAGTCCCAATCGAAATTTTACCGATAAAACGTGAAGTATTCTCACTGCTATTATTGATTTATGATAATTGTTAAGATGTGTAGACCCAATGTATACTCTTAACTACTAAGATCTGTTACCTATTTGGTCTAAGAATTTCTTTAACATTCATAATAAACCGATAGTCGGGCAACGTGGCGTATGTGCGTTGACGACGGGAGTTTTAACCAATTACCAATTTTTGATTTTTAATACATTATTCGGGTGACCATTCCAACGGAAACCACGTCCTCGCCTCACACATCTTCCAGCGGCTTGTATATCAGTGTATGCGCGAAAGCTATACAACCTTAGGCGAGGGTTATATAGGAGATATACCATCCTCCGGGGGGGATGTAAAGCCGTCGGTTCCTTGTCTATTAAATGTTAGGCAAGTAAAAGGTCCCTACTCTTTTTAAGGGAAGAGGTTCGGCAAAATTCCTGGTTGGGGGTAGCTCGTCTACAGGCGTCGGTTTTAGGCCTCAGTAGCGGAAATAGGCCGACGTTAAATAAATGTATAAAAATAAAAAAAATACATTATTCACCACTTCAATGATTTTTTTTTGTAGATGCGCCAGGTAGTTTAAGCAATAACTTAAAAAATAAAGACAGAATAAAATAATGTACAATTAATCATAGAAATATAGAATACTCAACAATGTTCCTAATTCATGTGGATGAAATACTTGTTTTCAATAACATATCCAACTTAAAAAATTCAAATTTGTCGGGAATTGATGATGTCACTACTAATATAATAAAATCGTGTAAAAACTATATACTGAAACCTTTAGTATATCTAATTAATTTGTCATATTCAAACGGTGCATTTCCAGAAGTTTTAAAAATAGCCAATGTTATACCGATATATAAAAGAGGCGATAAAGACCAGGCAGAAAATTATAGACCAATTGCAATATTTTCGATCAACATAATATTTTAAATTGTAAACAACATGGTTTCAGAGAAAGCAAATCGACAACTCCGTCTATTTATGATTTCTTCGATGGGATTTATAATAATTTAGATCTAAATAAAAAAAACCATTGTAATATTTATGGATTTAAGACCTTTGACCCTGTTGAACATTCCTTACTCAAAATTAAAAAATATGGTCTTAGAGGGAATATTAATACGTTTTTGTGTTCATATTTGTCAGGACGTAAACAACTTGTTGAAATTCAAAGAGTTAAATCAGAGACACGTGAAATTTCATGTGGAATACCGCAAGGATCAGTTTTGGGACCTTTGTTGTTTATTTTATTTGTTAATGACGTACCTATGTTGTGAAAATACAATTGAAGAAGTCTTAAATAAAGCTCGAATTATGCTTAGTAAATTTATTATGTGGTTTAATTCTAATTTGTTATTCTTAAATAAAAATAAACAGTATTTATTAATTTTACTCCCAGAACGAAAGTAATAAATAAAAGATATTTAATTCAAAATGATGGCAAAAGTACCGAGCAAGAACTGATACAAAATTTTTGGTAATATTGTTGATAATCTGTTGGGAAGCAAATATTGACAACTTGTATACAAAATTATCCTCCGTATGTTTTGCGCTTTATAGATTAAGTCAAGTTAGTACATGAATGTTATGCTATCATATTATTATACAGGGATGTACTCGAGAATAAGATATGGTATTTTATTTGGGGGATACAATTCGTATTTTTCGCTTGCAGAAAGGGGCAATCAGAACCATTGCTGGTGCATCCAAATATGCAACATGTAGAAATATATTTAAAGAACTACATCTGTTAACTGCACCATGTATATACATATTGGAAGTTTTACTATTTGTCAAACAAAATATTGCCAAGTTATTTACTAATAGTAACTACCATGACTGTAATACTGGGAAAGGGGCAAATTTGTGTTTACCTAATCACAATTCATCAGTTTATGAAAATAATCCAATTTACTTAGGTGTTAAATTATATATGACTGATGGTTGAGAAGTAAGCGCACTTGCCTCTCATCCAAAAGTTCCGGATTCGATTCCCGGTCGTGGCACTGGAAAATACTGTGAGAGGATTTTTCCACTATATACGGATATTGAGTGTGTGTCCCTTGTCTCTAAATGTATAGCCCCCTCCCACACAAGGCTATTCTAGAGCCTTTCAGGATAAAGGGGATCGTAATTACCTGTGGTGTTATTTATTATTTATTTAATAAATTGGCGAACAACATTAAGATACATAATAATAGAAAATTTAAATATAATATTAAATATTTTCTTATTACTAACTGCCTGTATAGTATTGACGAATCTTTAGGAATAAGATGGAACATCTAGCCTCATGGTTTCGTAGAAGAACATGTACATTAAGAGTTGGTCGGAGTGTATTAGTCATCCATGCTTCCAATTTTAATTGTAAATGACTGCACGTCAATAAAATGACGCAGCTGAATGTACGGTGTGCTTGGAAGGCGAGAGATAGAGATGTAGTAGAATATGACATTGGACAAATTTATTATACCTAATCTTTAAATTTCTCTGTGCATTTGAGGACACTAGGGCTAATTTTATTTTAGTTCTACAAAAGGGAAAATGTTTATTTTAATGATACCTATGCGGAACGATAAAAATTATTTTTGCAAATCGATAATAGAAGAAAAAAAAATATTTTTTTTATATACTTTTTTTCTCTCATCGCCCCACATTGTAACATGTTTTTAATGTCTTTTAGTGAAAGCCGTTTTTTAAAATAATGATTTATATGAGAGTAATTTGCGCCGTCTTTCCGACTTATATCCGGAGCGCTCTTAAGCACTGTGTGTTAGGTCCCGTGTGTATGGGTTCTTCGTAAAAATATGTGTATATTTAACATTTTAAATGTCCTCGTTAAGTGCTATGATTTTTACTTGCCGAAAGATTACTCTTCGCGATTTCTATAAATTTTATATAATTTACGAAAACTGAGTTATTTTAACGTACGTGTTCCATCAGGCTCTCTGTCTGCCTATCTATCGTCTGACTTAACGCTCTTTAAAAACTATTTGACGGAGAATAGTAATATTTGGTAGACACTCATATTTGATGCTATTGCCAAGAAAGAAACTGGTTATGTTTTTAAAGAGAAATAGACAGGGTGGACGCTTAAAAATGTAATTCACACAGGAGATAGTCGCATTTTTGAGATTAGAAAATTTATAGGTTCGACTTATTAAAATTTCTTTAATTTTAATTTTCAAGTTCCAAATTTATTTATTTATTTAGATACACCCCCATATTAAAAACCAATTGCGGGATCGGAAAAATACAAAATAAGATCAAAAAAATATAAGACCATACAATACAAAAATACTTTTAATATTCGCTATATTAGAGTGAAATATATCAAGCTGATCCTCTATGGACATGTAATTTTTGCACATAAAGTACAAAGGTGAGAACTTCAGTACGTTTGTCCGAGGGGTGTGAAGATAAAGGTATTATGATTACGTGTTTCAAATGTAGGGGCATGGAAATTTAACATATATAAAATATTTGGGCAGTCAACTAGACCATGAATTAATTTGTGTAAAAACACGGGAGAAAAGAGTTTCCTGCGGTCGAGTAAGCTACAAAAGCCGAATCTGTTTAGCAACTGACCATGATTAGAACCTATCGCGGGATATACATTATCAAATTTGTATGATGCAAATTTTAGATAGACAGAACAATATTTTCTGTATGTTTGTTAAAATTTCATTTCAAAGAACACCCAGATCCTTGACTTCATCTGACCTGTTCAGAACAGTACGGCCCAGTTCAATAGAATATTAATGACTGTTTTTTCTTGCTGTAAGACAAGACGATACATTTGGCGATGTTTAAAGGCAAGATTATTACGACGGCACCAATCACTTACATCATTTAGATTCTTTTAGAGAATCATGCAATCCTCGACGGTATCAACAGTACAGAACAATTTCATGTCATCGGCATAAAGATAGACAGTTGATATCAACACTTGTAACTATATCGTTAATAAACAAAATAAATAATGAAGGTCCCATTATTGAGCCTTGAGGTAGTCCAGATGTAGCCGGGAATTTCTCAGACTTAAAACCATGGTACTCAACATATTGATTCCAGACAGTTAAAAAAGAGGAAAGCAGGGAAGTTAACAAATTCGAAAAACCAAATTCTTTAAGCTTATGAAGAAGGATACTACGGTCAAGCCTGTCAAAGGCTTTGGAAAAGTCGGTATATGTAGTGTCAACTTGTTTATCCGCGTCAATAACCTCAGATATTAATTTGGTGACAATAAATAAATTTGTAACGATTGATCCACCCTTAACAAATCCGTGCTGGGAAATACTGATCTGCCCTCGTATATTATTATAAATTTCGGCATACAAAGAAATTTCGAACACCTTAGCGAAATTGCAGATTATAGTAATAGGACGGTAATTTTCAACGTTAAATTTACTCCCTTTTTTGAAAATTGGACTCACCTTGGATAACTTTCATCGGTCTGGAAATACTCCTGATTTTAGACATAAATTAAACATTACAAAAGTGTAAGCACAATCTCTAATAATGAAATCAGGTATATCATGAGGACCCTTAGTGAATTTAGGTTTCAGCTTTAGTAAGGTATGTAACACATTTACTACCTCACTGAACATCTTTGTAATCAGGAAATTTGTTGCAACAAGTGTTTTGGGTAGTAGTCAGTTATATTGTTATGCAATACCAACGGCTACACCATTTATTTATTTAAAATCACTGTTTTTTTTTTTGCCTAACCTCTTTTATCGATATTGTCTTATATAACCTGTAACCAAGTTGTTGTTATCATGGCCAAACTTTCTTTAAGCCTGACATTAAAAATAATTAATTTACTAGATGAATTGATTATCCAATTACTGCATTTGGCAAATAAATGTAACATTCTGAACGTTTCTGAAACCATGTTTCGGAAATGGAAAAATCTAGTAAGCCATAGACTGCGACACTTCGTAAACAGGACCTCATAATTTTGAGGCGTAAAAAAGTTCCCTTGACAATAGCGTTGATGGACTGGAGAACAGGTGCCGGCTGGCAAATTTTCAGCTGTTGGTATGCGACATTACAGTCCGATACAGACACCATGTCGTTACGAATTTAACCCGGCCAGCCTATGCGTTCTTAATCTTAGCACAAGTGCATCAGTCACGCTAGTCTTTAATTGGTTAGCAAGTATGTCCAAAGGCCATCTAATAATGTTTCAAACTGATTTATGTGCCAAGGCAATTGTTCATAGATCTGGATTAGTGTCACGAGCCGTGTTTGTTTTTATCTGCGGTGGCCATCTAAGAATTAGCAAAATAGTCGACGTAACCTGCAATATCAGTATATATAAATTTGCTTCCCATAGCGAAAATTTCACACATATATTTTCTAATCGATTAGATGTGCTTTATTTTGATTCGTTACCATTGGCAACGTGAAAATGTTCGGAAATTATTCTGCTTAGCAAGAGATGACTACAGTGGAAAATTTTTGACAGTTGTATATGCATTTTTTTACGTTAAATTGACATTTCGTTCATGTTACAATTTTATCCATTGTTATTGTTGTTATAGGGTAAATAAAACAAAAATAAGCAAAAGTATTTAGTTTCTCTTCAAACGTCAGAAAATCATGACATTTCTTATTCATTTCATGACTTTAAAGTTTGACATTTCAGACGGCTGTGCTCTGTGCATTGCACAACGGAAATAAATGTACTTTTTCTTCTGCCCGAGCGGACTTTTACTTCCGTTGCTAACGGCAACGCACGGCTAAATTTTTTGTCTTTATTTGTTTATAGCTAATCGACGTTTGAATGAAAAGCCACCTTTGTGACTCTTCTTCTGTAATTGCCGGGCGAACGAAGTCACAAAAGCGTCTCTTTTAGTCCTAATAAAACAATATACTATAGTGACGCACATTTTTTCGATAATATCATCTAAATTTTCAACAGCTTCTTGGTACATTTTCTATCTATTTTTGTTAAATTTTCTTTTATAGTTTGCCTTTGACCTTGTTTGTTTTTTCTTGTTTTGGTATATTACAAGTCTTTTTTTGTAAGAAGTTAAGCTAATATACCTCTTGGTTTATTTTCCGTAACTTTACCCACGCAGTGATATTTTTCAAGTTTGGATAGAATCACTGATTCCTAATGTCTGCTTTAAGAACTCTGTGACAGCAGTCGGTACGATCTCGATATGCGACTCTGCTGATAATAAATTAATAAATAAATGTTTATTGGCCACTGATACATTATTTTATAACATCCCACATAAGGTAAACCTTGATCGTGGGCAACTGTGTAATTTATTCATACTTATTGTTATTTTGCAGTGCCTATCTGTTCCAAATTTCTCATCTTTTTGATATATTTTCCAATAACATTATGTTTTTCTACTCCTAAATATAATATTACGTATAATATATACACACCCATATATATATATATATATATATATATATATATATATACCCATATTTATCTCTACTGAATTCCTAAGGCCGTTAATACACCCATATTTATTTACGATATACAGGCTGTCCATTTTATCAGGGCATTCAAGAATATCTCACTTAATATCGGTCGTACAAAAAAAAAATATTTTTACGAAAATTGTGCCGATTTATATAACCTACAAAATGGTTTAAAGGCATTTGAAATCCATGACCTACTTTAAGAGTTATGGCGGAAAATATCGAAAATGCGAAAAACGTCTAGGCCAAATATCTCCGTTATTTGAAGAGATACGAGAAAAATTCTAAGGCGAAAATTTTTTGCAAAACGGAGTGTTTCAACGAGGTTTTATCTAATTTTTTTCAAAACCGCTGTATTTTGAGATGTACTCTTCAGGCTGTTAAAAAAATTATTTTGAAACTGGCGGGAAATGGTGCCATTAAATAGAATATTTTTCTCCTTTTTCAACGATATATCACATGCCATATTTATTCATTGGTACTACTTTAGTAATTATAAAAACATTTTTTTAAAACCAATAAATTATACTTGCCGTGGGTATGATTAAATAAAACGTTAAAATATTTTAATAAGTTGTTCAAATCTTTGCTATAGTAAAACATTAACACAATTAAGAAGAATAAAGTAAATTCAGCTAACAAAAAAATAATAATCAAGAAAACAACATGGAGCAATTATGGAAAGAGTATTCACAGTTATGCCAATGTATAGAGGTCCTCCATAAAAGCGTCACTCCTTGCTCATAAAGTTAAAATGTCTTTACCAATTAATTTAAGTATAATCTTAAATTGTTTGTATTTCATGATTTCATTATTATTTCAATTATTTTAAAATAGTTGGCTATGAACAAACTTGACAATTTAATTTTTTAACAGATCGTCTTAGTTAATACTTAAACTCTCACTCAATCACACTCGTTTAAGAATTTAGAATTTTCAAAAATGATTTTCATTCACATTGATCGTTATAACATGTTCGTTACATATTGCCAATGCAATTTTAACTCTGGATTAGCTCAAGTAGGATATAGAAACAGATTTCTACAAGCACTCTGTTCAGAAAATTAGCTACGAAACTGAAAAATAATGGTTCATTTTTAAAGAAGAAGACAAGGTCGAACAGTGTTACTGATAATGTGAATAAGGTAAACCGAGTTATTAATTATGTAAGAAATAAAAATACAGAAAATTTGGAAACATCATTAAGAGAAATTCAAATTGCTTGTCATATAAATAAAACAAGTGCTAGAAAAATTTTAAAGAAAAATGGTTACCGGTGTTATAAAGCCAAAAAAGTTCACAATTTACAAGCGGGGGACAAACCAAGGAGGACGACTATTTGTAGATGGCTGTTGGAAAAGAGGCGTGCCGATCCTTTAATATGTAGTAAAATACTTTGGTCCCGACGAGGCAAATTTTTCCAATGGATTTTTTAATCGCAATATTCATTATAAATGGACTTCTGAAAATACACGCTATGTGAGTATCCCAATGTAAATTTGAGTCCAAGTGAACTCCTAGATATTTAATTGTAGTGGCTTTTTCTATTACCAATTTGTTTGGATCTTGCGTAATCTGTAGACAGTTAAAAGTCGGTAGGGTATTTTTGTACGAAGAAAATGGCAAAAATTGCGTTTTTGAAAAATGTATCGTTAAAAGAATTTGATTTGGTCGACGCCAGGGACTTTATGATCATTTAAACTTCAATCAAATTTTTTTAGCAAGCATCATAAAAGAAATTTTATAGAAATCTCGCACGCTGAACTAAAATATCGAATTGAAAACACAGATGGGTACATCAATGGGTACATCAATGTAAAGCCGAGTTCATCTGTTATTGGGACTCAAAAAACGCAACAAAAACTTTACGACCTTATTAAAATACCGGTATTCTCTGTACTATCTATTCGCAAATAGACTCGCTTATCTTTATAGGGTTTTAATGTGCGTCAGCTTGTTTGATGAGAGCATGCCGCTTGACCCACGGCGATAATAATTATGTCGCAAAGTTTTTGTTGCGTTTTTTGAGTGCCGATAATAGATGGACTCGACTATACGTGTTCATCAAATTGAATATTTAAAACAGGATTATCCAATATCTCTAACCTAGTATTGCTCGTCACACAATTACTCAATTAATAAAAATGTAAATAATGCATTTCATAGCCCGCTTCAAATAAAGACTGCTCCAATTGTCACATCAATTACAATGATAATATATTTATCAAGTTTGTTCTCGGTCTCTGATTATTAATGAATATTGATCAAACCACAACAATTAGGAAGCATTATTTTCTATTGTTCTATTTCAATTGTTTCATGTCCATTAACCGCTAGCATAATAAGCCAATAATTTAGTACAATCAATAAAAAAATACGCCCACAGCGAGATAGGCATTTCATCTCTTACGCTTATATACATTCGACATTTAACTCGGTTTAAAAGCGGTACAACACTAATAGGACTTGATACATTTGCTTGTTTTGGTCAAAGTCAAACATTTGAGGGAATGACGTAAGTCAAGATGGATGGATGGTCCCATGATAACGCATAATTACAATAAATCAAAGGTAAGTGGACAGGTGGACAGGGGACAACACGGACGGGTGGATATTTGTGTAGGATCGTTCTGGTATAGGGCCGGTTCTATGGTTTTGTAAATTCACCGGTTTGACTATTATTGGTTTCTTTATTTACAGTACTAAAATAATAAGGATTCGACGTTTACCTTGAAATTCTGTAGTTGTAGTTTCGCTGAGTGTTGTGCATAGATATTTTCGAAAACATAAGTGTTTAGTTGTCACAACAATATAATTGTCAAAAAGGTTATAAAGCCTTCGCAAATTATTAAAGAATGATTATTTGATGGCATTATGATCGATCCAATCGAATATACACAGGATCTTTAACCAGCAAAATGTTCATTTTTAACACGATTTTATTAGCTTCACCTGTGTGTTTGTTCGTAAAGGAATCTTTGAACGTGATTCTCACCCACTTCAAGACGGCAGATTAAACTGAAACTTTGCACACTTATCAAGGACCGATAACAATACATTAATTTGACAACTTTGTCCTATTGTCCTCACCAGAATCATCAGGATAAAATTAATTTAAAAAAAATTACTAATGTATTGTCGAGATTTTCCCGGAAGAGCCGTTGTCATTAATATATATTTTATTATTAGTGAGAAACGTGCAAGAGGGTGACTAAAGAAAAATATATTTTAAAAAACTAAAAACACGCTTTAGTAGCAAACCGAACTAAAAGTTAAAAAATAATGTTTAAATATTGAGATTAATTTTATTGTAAAGAGCGTGGGGTTTGTAACAATTTATATCAAGCACCCCACGCTTTTTACACAAAAATGAATCGTAATATTTAAACATTATTTTTTACTTCTATTTGCTATTAAATTTTATTTTTTAAGTTTTCTAAACTATTTTTTTTTAAAGCTGTATACATTTACGACAATTTATTTATTTATTTATTTACTGTACACTACCCAACATAACATGTTCCAATTACACGGTAGGATAAATAATTAATTTTACAAGCATATAAGAAATAATACACATAGAGAAAGAGTAAAAATATATTAGATATCCATTCAAATAAGCACATAGTGAACGAATTTAATTAAAATATACAGCTCTTATATCTATCGCAGTACAATTAAGAAAGTTTACGTTATCCCGAATCAGTTTTGATACATAAACACCGGTGAGTATTTTAATAAGTTTGTTCTGGCCGTAGGCAAATAAAAAAAATTGGTCAGTCTTGTTTGTACCACTGGTCTACGAATAAGTGTATTAGCTTTTTCCACTAGTTCCGGACTTTTTATTTTATTGTTAATAACTTTGTGCAAAAATATTGCCGAGTGAAAAAACCGCCTCATGATAAGTTCATTAGCATTAAATGTTTTTAACAAAGTGTCGTGAGAAATCTATCGGTGAATAGGCATTATCCTCTTTAATTTTCTTCAATTGTAGATAGCTCCTCTGAATTTGGATTCGACACGACAGAGCCACACTCAAGAGACTTGACTAGACTAGACTAGACTAGACTTGAGTGTGGCTACTAATGTTGCAAATGGCATTTTCAATGTATCAGTATTGTTAAATCCACCAGAATAATGAAACCCAAAGTTTTGTAAGCTCATGTTACAATGTCATCGATGTGCTGATCGAAGGCAAACTTAACGATCAAAAGTTATTCCGAGATCTGGTTTATTCAGGTAAATCTGACCACCAACCCCTCTCCTCCCCACAACATTGCCAATGTATACTACAAGCTAATTTTCTATGTGACTTCCCATGTGAGTTTTCATACCAATACAACAAAAAATCTGAAGCTGGATTCCATAGTTGAAATCTAACGCAGAATTTGTTGGAGAAAAACTTTATGTTCAAAACGTAGGTAAATAATTGATAACTTGAATTTCTATTTTGTCTTTACTTCTAGTAGTTTTTTTGCTGGCTGGAATATCTATTGAATTATGCAAGAAAAGCAGCAGCACAAAACACATTCCATATGTTATAGAAAAAATTAGCGCTACTCTTCTTCTTTGATAATTTTGACATCTGTTTTCGTTAAGTCTCTGCACACGAATTCTTTATCCATATTGACATTAAAAAAGAAATCCGAATGTAAAAAGAACTAAACCTTTACACCCACGCACTTACGTAAATGTCCGGTGCAAACGTAAACTCCACAGACGGTCCCCAAAAAATCCGTGAAACAATATGTGTAATACTTAGAAAATATCTTTTTCACAACCTATCCGGCACGTTATCACAACATTCAATGTGTTTTTGCGATTAAACATTTCCATTTTTAGCATCAGATAATTACAAATTAGTTATTTTGGGCATTTTTAAAGTTAACACAATTCGTATTTTGGTGTTTGATTGAGCCGCAAATCTGAAATCAAAATTGCACAAATGTGATTAATACTTCGTATTATTTTGACATATGTCAAAATTCAAATATCAATAGCAATGCCGTAATACGATGACAAGTTAAAGACAGGTATTTATTTGAAAGATGAAACGATGAATAACTCATTTCGCATGTAATCACTAATGTTAAATGATTATGTTTTTTTATAAAAGAAAAGAAACATTCACATTTATTTATTTATCCAAAATGTATTCACTGTTTGAATTAAGCGACTTAACTTCCGTATCCGTCGACCGACGTCACTTCCGTCTAGTACACTTTTATAATCGGGATGACAGATCTTAAAATTCAAACATCAATAGCAATGCCGCAATCGAAAAATAAATAGCCTGACTGGGCTTAGCATAGTTCAAATGTGCTTTTAGAGGGTAGAATATTAACACAATATTTTTAGTCGTAAGCTCCTCTATAAAATCCTTATTTTGCTATAAAGAACGTAACCAGACTGCAACCAACAGCTACTCTCCGGGTTGTGTGCCACGCCGAGCGCTGAATTACAAGTTACAAGCCTGGCGCGTTAAGTGTAATAATTGTATATTACCAACAGAACACTAATGCTTCGATTGCAACAAACACCAGCCGAACGACCGACCCTACTTAAAGGAGCTCTCGTCTTACACTCCATTTCATATTGTAATATTCATCTATACGCAGATGATATTCAACTTTATAGATCATGTCCATTACCAAAAGCCCAAGATGTCATCAATAACATTAATTTAGATTTAGAATCATTAACACAGTGGTGCACCGACAATGGACTTAAAACCCCAATAAAACTACTTCAGGTAATGATCGGCAAATAAATGTATGCCAAAATCAACTAATAATGGCGTTGTCATTACCTGGATGGAGTCGGCAAAGAATTTGGGGTTGGTTTTAGATCAATCGTTAAATTTCAACCAACATGTAATAATCCGGTCAATTTAGACATTCGAAGGTGCATAAAGTCCCAACAAGCTGAAAATCAGTAAAATTGTTTAAAACATAATTATAAATAAAATTTAAAAGTTCCCCATCATTCCCGTATGGAAAAAATTTTACTCGAGGTCAAAGGTAAAAAAAATGAGTTTTTCGCGATTTTTAGCAAACGGTAAGTTTTATCATAAAAGTACCCCAGACAAAAATTGTAGATCATAAAATTATCTATAAGAAATGTACCAATACTTTTTTTCCTACGAGCCACCGTTTCTGAGATATAACGACTCAAAAAGTTGTAAAAGTTGTTATCGTCATAATATGCACACGTTTCCACGTCACCTATGAGGTAGTGTACTTAGCGCGTTTTTTTTTAACGTGATTTCCCCAGTAGGCCTACTCCACGGGTCAGTTGTGATCCTGTTTAATTTGAAACTATTGCAAAATAACGGAAAATTTCAAAGATTGGAAAAGATAAAAGCGATGTAAATTTAAAAAAAGTGGTGAAGTTCATTCGTCTGATTCGTAACTTTCAAATTCTTCTTGTTCTTCTTCTTCTTATTCTTCTCCTGCTTCTTCTTCATCTTCAATTTGGATGCAAGTAAATTGCATCAATAGCGATGTATCGTATGACACTCCGTCGGAATCAAACGAATCCTCCACTGTTGGTGATTCAACATTAGAGCACGACCGGCCTTGACAATTTGTGCATGCCAGAGAACAAAACAGTCCGACTTTTTTGCAACCACATTTAGCACTGCATCCCTTTTTGCAGTTGCAAAAAATAGTGTTCAGCAGTTTTTCCGGCGCAGGTGGGAGTAAAGTTTGAACTGGCTCTAATATATTGTTGACCAACTTCCAACCCCAGTCTGTAGGGTCTAGCTGAAAACCAAGCCACACTTGAACTTGGTAATATACCCGAAAAAGATGTTGATGAGCAGCAACTGAGGTTGGAGGAAGACAAGCTAATTGAACTTGTTTTTTATTTTTAGTATTTTTAACGAAACATGCATGTCGATGCTTATCTAAACAGGTAGTTTTTTTAGGAGCTCCGTACATAGAAAGAAGAAAGCGGATGCCGTTGGTGATAACTTCTTGTTGAGTTGAATTACTCTTTTTAAAAACTTCAGCACATTGAATTAAATCTTGTTTTTCAAACATTTTGAAAACTGCTGTTTTACCCCTCCTGTAAAATGCAGATGTCGTATCACAGCCAGTTATTGCGTGTAAAAATAGTACATGATTTTGACACTTTACAAATTAGATAAACTTTTTGATGAATATATATCCGATTGATGTTGAGCTTTTCCTGGTTTTAAGAAGAAAATAGTTTTTTCAGTTGGCGTTCGAGCAGTGAGTAATATGAGTAAGTCTACATCTTCACCAACAGCAATAGTTGTATTTGTCAAATTGAATTGCTCTATTGCTGTTTCAATAATCAATACATCATCATCATTATTAGCTTGTTTTACCAATATATTTTCAGCAGTAAACTTTTCTTTCAGCATTGAAATGAACCGAGACTTGTTGTGAGTATTTGTAAGAAATTTCTGTTGACTGGTTGGAACTGTCATAAGTTCATCAAATAAAATATCAGAAGATGAAGATGTTGCTAAAGTTCGACGACGTTGTTCTGCAGCTTTGATATTTCTCGTGCAATCATCATAGCCATCAAATACGACAGTAACTCTGGAACCAAAATGTCGACGTACATACTGAACGTATTTATCTAAGATAACGTTGAATGTTTCTTCGCTATCCCACACAACGCGGTGTAGTAAATATCCTCCGTCAATGATGTATGTCGCATTAGTGTTGTTAATATCGATATTTACCTTTTCAAAACAATCGTAAATGGCAGACTTCTGTGTTTTACGCATCCCGATGTCATCAAACAACGATAAAGGGTAGGGAGCTAATTCATATTCAAAATATTTTTCTATTTCATCTTGAAATGCTGCAGTAATACTCATGCGTTGGAACAATAATACAGGGTCAATAGGTACTTTTTCTTCATGAACTTTTATGGTACTAGTCATAGCTAAAAGAGGAACAACTTTGTCAGCGCGTTTTAATTTAATATTATTGAATGCCAGTCCTATCATTTTTGCTATAGAAGCAAGTCTAACTTCACGAGCTTTATAACAATTAATTTTATCGTCACCAACGACACCACTCGCAATAGAAACAATTTTGTTAACCTCTGGAAAAGGACCATGCGTTGAGAACCACTCTAAAAGTCTTCGTATGTCTTTAGCATCTTTGTTTACTCGCGAATCACTTGCACTTCTTATAGTTATAACTTATGTATATTTTATATTTTAAGTATAAGTTATAATGACCGATAGAAAAATATTTCAACATGTATAACAACTCTAGAGATGTATATACGTGGCGTACTCATGCATATTATGACGATAACAACTTTTACAACTTTTTGAATCGTTATATCTCAGAAACGGTGGCTCGTAGGAAAAAAAGTATTGGTACATTTTTTATAGATAATTTTATGATCTACAGTTTTTGTCTGAGGTACTTTTATGATAAAACTTACCGTTTTACTGAAAATCGCGAAAAACTCATTTTTTTGACCTTTGACCTCGAGTAAAATTTTTTCCATACACGGGAATGATGGGGAACTTTTAAATTTTATTTATAATTATGTTTTGAACAATTTTACTGATTTTCAGCTTGTTGGGAATTTATGCACCTTCACTCTCATTTTTTGGTCTAAATTGACCGAATTATAAACCATAATACGAAAACATCGTACTTTAAATTGAAATAGTTATATCTAAAAAATGAACTAAATGAGCAGACCATTCCACTGGTAAAATCATTAGTTTTTCCCTACGCAGAGTATTGTAATGCAGTGTATTATTATTTCTTAATAAATTATAATCAACAAAAACTGCAAAAAATCGAAAATATATTATATTTCTGTATAAATTAATAATGCATAATAATTCTTAATATTTATTTCATTTGCTTAGTGGAAGATCGAATGCACATGGTAACTCATATAGTACAGCGCAACACCACACAAAAAAGTTTGAGAGATCATTTTCCGTATAGAGCCCCTCATCTCCTAAATGACGTGCAAATTGAATTACATCTGTCTTTAACCAGTTCTAACAATAAAATAACAGAAAATTTATTACCCTAGTTGATTGTCAGTAATAATTAGTAAGTATTAGAGCTTCAGTCTTTTTCCTCAAGTGCATTTTATCATTATTATTGTATGCAACAGATTCTTTTACTGCATGGTCTATCTTAACTTTATAAAATATTTTTATGAACACTCATTTTAATAATTAATATAGAGAGAGTGGAGGAAGGGCACAGCCGAACTCTCGCCATTTGTGTATATTTCTCCTTTTCTTCCGTACAATAAACATTATTATTATTATTATTAACGCTTGTAATTTTTTGTACAGTAATAGGAATAACTATGTATTTTTTATCTATATCGCATAGGTCTCTACATCCTCTTTATAAACCTAGATTTTGGTAGTTGCGATCTGCTGTAAAAACGTTAATTCCTGCTTTTATATTACATGATTGTGCTAGTATTTTTACAACTCCTCTTACATTTCTATTTAATTTGGCCATTAAATCAAATACTTTTCCCGATGTTTTAAAATGTTCTAAAATAATCCCTATGTATAAAAAAAGAGAAAAAAATAGTGTTGAGAATTAGAGACCTGTAACGATTACCAACAATTTCGCCTTCGAAATATTATTATATGACCCAACATTTTCTTATACAAAGAACCGAATTACTGAATATCAGCACGGTCTACGGGAAGGTCTACTTCAACCAATCTTTTCTGTATCACCCAATTGAGGCTATAGACGGCAACTCACAAGTTGATGTAATTTACACAGACTTCACTAAAGCATTTGACAGACTTGATCATGGTATTCTATGTTCCAAATTTCAGATGTTTGGCTTCTCAAGAAAACCATATCGAATACTATGGTCAACGGTCTGCTGAATTTGTATCTACTTCAGGTGTACCTTAAGGGTCTGTGTTAGGCCCATTATTCTTTAACATCTTCATTAATGACATTGCAGTTGAATTGGATGTTGAGTGTCTTTTATATGCTGACGATATGAAATTGTATAATAAAATAAATGATGAAAGTGATTGTGTGGCTTTACAAAATGCTCTAGATAAAATAAGTGAATGGTGTAACTTAAACAAATTGCAATTAAATATACGAAAATATAATACTCTTACATTTACTAACAAACATCAATACATCGAATTTAATTATAGCTTAGAAAATTCAGTGCTCACACGTCCATTGACATTTCGTGACGTCGGTGTAACATTTGACAGTAAACTATCATTTAATTGTCATATAAATACAATCACAAATGAAAGTTTTAGAACACTCGGATTTATAATAAGGTGTTCCCACGACTTTGACATTAACACACTGATACTACTATATCAATCTTTTGTTTGATCCTAATTGGAATATTCGTCAATTATTTGGTCTCCTCACTATAACATACATATACAAAACATAGAGAGCATTCAGAGGTGCTTCTTAAAAACATTATGCTATAAGGAAGATGGTCTTTACCCTGCTATTGGTTTTCCTCATATAGTCGAGGCAAGAATTCAAGCGATGCACGTCACAGATCGATTCTATAAATAAGACAATACTGCTAAGAATCATGAAGCCCCATTAAACTGTACCTATTTCTTAAACAAACTTAATAACTGGGTGTCAAGAATTACTCTTTTTAACGTAATTAATGATTAAATATTATGTTAGTATTAACATTTCTTTAATGAGATCACTCGTGACGTGGATCGCTTGAATTCTTGCCTCGACTTTACTACACTTTTAAATAGATTTTCATTTTCAAGCCTAGCGAGACGCAGAACTATAGCACAGCAAATATTTCTTTTTAAAGTATTACATAATATAAGACATTGCGGCGCTAAGTATATTGAATTCATTAAATTTTCGAATACCTACACCCGGTTCTAGGCAAAACTCATTATTCTATCTGCCGAATTCCAGAACTAACGTTCTGAAATTCTAGCCACTATATAAAATGTGTGAAAATTATAATGATCTTCAAGACCGGTTTGATATTTTCCACTGCAATGTAGCTGAGATAAAAAGATCAATTGTATAAATTTAAACTTAGCTTTGTTTTTATTTCTATTTTTAATTATCTGATATTCCTACATTTCTTTTTCTTATATTTTGTAAACATTTACTTGTAATTTCCTGCCCAGTAATTGGAATCTTCTGTTGGGCAGTGTATTGTTAAATAAATAAATATCTGATATCAATCGGTTCGTTATCAAAAATATTATTATCTAACCAAGTCTATGAGACAAAATAAAAGGTATTTATTAATTAGACTATTCTTTATCTTCTAACATTCTGTATTGATAAGATTTCCTTTGTTTTGCATTCTTAGAACTATTTGATATAAAAACTGAGTTTGAAGAGAGGTTTGTTAAATTCCTCCTACAAGCCGATACCTATATCACTTTTATATTAAAGGTAAAATTAGATACCAGTATAAAAATAGCTAAAGGAATCTTAAAAATAGAATGCTACTTATTCGAAACAGCGTATTTCCTGAACAGCCAGCCGTACGATATCTTAAATATCTTGAGCTGGCGAGATTAAGCGCAAACAATAAAATTAACATATCATGTAATTTGCATTTTTAATCCTTTCCTGAAAGAATTCGTACGAATAAACATAATATACATTCTCGTTCGGTTTCACCAGGCATATTTCACAGTAGATACAATACCCGGCGATCTTACAATGGGAGACGGGCGCATAGCCGTGGATTTTTCCTGCCTTCCTGCAGTCCTGCAGGCCTCTGACCTTTCGGCAAGCTCAGGCCAGCTTCTACACTATACGGTATGTTAATGGTGACGTTAAACGGGCATACATTGTAAATCTAAATGTGTAATTACCTCGTGATACACACTACAAGCGTCCGCGATGCCAGGCGAGCCGTAATTGGTGCAATACACTACCGATAATCGAATTATTAAGATCGTGCAGTTGAATATAAACACCTTATAAGTTGACACTATTTGCATTTAAAGGATTTTATAGTATTATCGCACCCACACGTTCTCATAGCTCTGACAGACGAGGCATAAGGGTTGTGTATTTAAAAAATGAGTGTGGAAAAAACGAAATAATTAAAAAAATAAAAACTTACTGCAAGAAAAGAAGTTTTACACGTATCTGTTTTTTATTACGACCTAAAGTCATGTAAAAGAAATGAGTCCCCAGATATTACAAATCCATATAGTGAGAGCATTAACAATAAAAGAACAAGTAAAAAAACTAGTTATTATAAAATATGCAAAGTACAAGAAATTTAAGGTGTGCTTTTAGAGGGCGGAATATTAAAAAATAATATTTATAGTCGCAAACTCCTCTATAAAATCCTTATTTTACTATAAGGAATGTAACCAGACTGCAACCAACAGCTACTCCCCGGGCTATGTGTCCCGCCGAGCGCTGAATTATAAGTTACAAGCCTGGCGCGTTAAGTGTAATAATTGCATATTACCATCAAAACGCTAATGCTTCGATTGCAACAAACACCAGCCGAAAGACTGATCCTACTTAAGAGCGCTCCGGATATAAGCCGGAAAGGCGGTGCAAATTACTCTCATATAAATCATTATTTTAAAAAACGGCTTTCACTAAAAGACATTAAAAACATGTTACAATGTGGGACGATGAGAGAAAAATAAAAAAATAATTTTTTTTTCTTCTATTATCGATTTGCAAAAATAATTTTTATCGTCCCGCATAGATATCATTAAAATAAACATTTTCCCTTTTGTAGAACTAAAATAAAATTAGCCCTAATGTCCTCAAATGCACAGAGAAATTTAAAGATTAGGTATAATAAATTTGTCCAATGTCATATTCTACTACATCTCTATCTCTCGCCTATCAAGCACACCGTACATTCAGCTGCGTCATTTTATTGACGTGAAGTCATTTACAATTAAAATTGGAAGCATGGATGACTAATACACTCCGACCAACTCTTAAAGGAGCTCTCATGCCAGTCGTCACACACCACTTGCAGACTGCAGTTTCGAGCTCTTGGCTCTCGTCAATGCAAGGTAGGCATGTGACGACCGACACGCGGATCACTTGACTATTTAGTACAACTTCGGTATCTTTGGGATAGCGACTAAAATAGTCAGCAGGCGCCATCTAGCGGTCCAGTGTCTGTTGCAATCGAAAAATAAATAGCCTGACAGGGCTTAGCTACTTCAAATGTGCTTTTAGAGGGCGGAATCGCAAAAAATTAACATAAAGGCGTAAGTTTGAAATAATCGATTTACACCGGAAACAGAAAACACGTATTAAACATTTTTAAAAAACCTATCCAGTGACGGGGGGGGGCAACTTTGAATTCCTTTTTACAAATAAATACTTTTACAAATAATACTTTTTTTACAAATAAACAAGGACATCGTTGATTATTAAAAAAGCACTCACAATTCAGAAAATTTTCACTTCAACAAATTGAGCTCTTGCTTCCAAGAAAGTTGGAAGAGGAATAAACATTGAAAAATGACAATAATCAAACTACATACAATACTTCGCAGAAATGTTTTTAACAACAATTCAGGGAAAATGAACCAAACAAACTTTTTACAAATACACATGTTTTTTCTCTGAATTGTTGTTCTTCCAACTTTCTTGGAAGCAAGAACTGAATTTGTTCAAGTGAAAATTTTCTAAATTGTGACTGCTTTTTTTCTAATCAACGATGTCTTTGTTTATTTGTAAAAAAAGTATTATTTGTAAAAGTATTTATTTGTAAAAAGAAATTCGTCTTTAAAAGTTGCCCCCCCCTGCACAGGAGAATGGGGGTCAACTTTGGTGTCATTGGATAGTTTTTTTAAAATATTGAATACGTGTTTTTTTGTTTTCGGTGTAAATCGATTATTTCAAACTTGCGCCTTTATGTTAATTTTTGCGATTACAGCGCCATCTGTAGCGAATCCAAAAGAATGTTCCAGAGAACATTACGTAATTTTAGCAGCACAATCCGTTTCTTCAATAAAAAATTAGGGTTCACATTTAATTTTTCAAAGTTGCCCCGTTTCCCCCTGCAGAAGGGGTGAAAGGGAGTCATTGGATAAGTTTTTTTTAAAATATTGAAAACGTGTTTTTTTGTTTTCCGAAAAGATTAGCAGTTTGCGATATATTTGACCGTTCCGGGACTTTTGGGACACCCCGTATATGTATAGATACTTATATAAGTATTTTTTTTATTTCTGACAGCGGATCAACAAAATCTTAGGCGCTTGCAAGAAGGGTTGCATTCTTCATATAGATGGAAAAAAATGTCCACCCCCTTGATGGGTGAAAACAACCCTCGGGGGTGGTTACACAACCCTGGTCACTTACCATCTTATTCAAAGAAACACCTTCTGTAAAATATCAATTTTTTATCACAAAAAAAAATCAACTTTCCAACCCCCTACAGGGGTGGAAGCTTGGTGTAGGGGTGGCTGAGGTCAAATCCCTCGAGTGGCCTTCCGTTCTACTCGAGGGAACAACAATTAGTCGAAAAACTGGGGAAGATAAAGGGGTTCACGGAAAAGGGGACTTTGGGGGTGATTTTTGGCCAAATTGAAGGGGTTGCCGAGGTGTAAAAATTAATTTGACTGCACCCTCGAAAACGGGGGGCAAGGTCTAGCCCCAGTCGTAAACATTCGATAGTTCGTCCGACTCCTTCAATGGACTATACATGATTTGCCAAGATAAGGGTAGCTTCCGACGGAGGGAATTTCGCATTTTTATTATGTTTCTTGTAACTAGAACCATTAGAAAAAAATCTTAGTCTTCTTGATGCTCAAAAATGTACAGCTCTTGGATGGTAAATTTATCAAACGGTAACAAAAATCAATTAGAGATATGAGGATTGCATACTAACAGCCGCTCGAGAACCTAATGAACTAGTTTAAAACGTCGTGTTCGAGGCGAACAAAATTTATCAAAAGTGGGACTTAAACTAAATATAATACGAAATCTGAAATCCCGAACATAAATTAATCACTCACAGCTGCACCGATCCGAAACTATCACTATTTGCACTCAACCTTTCAGATATAAATCCATCAAAAGATAATTTAGAACGGCCGGCCTGTCCATTATATCAGTCAAGTTTTGGTCATGAGTTTGTCACTAATCCTCAATTCCCATGTGTCACTCATATATTTGGAGTTGTACGGACGCGAGCGATTTATGTCAAAAAGAACATTACATCAATGACACATTCTTGTTCGAGGGCATTAGTCAAATCACAGTTGGGCTAACTGGGAACAACGTGGCGGCCTCTATATTTGGCCTGGAGACTCATCTCTCGGTGACATAGCTCTCATAAACACGCTGCTCCGACACAATTTATTTGATTTAATAAAATGCCGCATATATCATAGCGGTTTAGAGTGGCTGAGAGAGTTGGACGAAAATAATTCGTTATAATTTATCACGGTTAGTGCCAAAGACGAGTAGTGGACCCGTTTCGATGAAGGTCTACGGATTCAGCGATTGGGCCATTACTATCGCTCAGTCGTCCTACAACTATTATACTTTTGCATATTAAATTACATTATACTTATGGATAAATATAAATATTATCTGCGACTGAAAATTAACACATTTTTGTTTTAAGTATCAGTATTTTAACTTGCCTCGAGCGTCGGCTACGCGATATACAGTGTGCCGAAAAAAGGTCCTCAGACGAAAGTGCTAAAGGGACACAGCATTTTAGAAAATGTATCTATGTATCAAGGCTTAGTTTCTTTTGAATGAATGAAAAGCATTTTTTTCATAAATATACATATGTATTTTCTTTCATCTAAACCTTACTGAGATAAGGGCTTACTTTAATTGGATATACTTCCAAAGTATGAGCGAAAAATAAAAAAAAATGTATATTGATTCATCATATGACAAACTATAATTTCCTCGTAATCGAAAATTTGTTAATATTATAACCCAAAAGGGTTTAGCCTTGCGAAATATGTTTTATGTAGTTTCATCGAATAGTTTAAGAACTAAAAAATTATTTGCCGTCCGACTCGGACTGAGTGACCCGCAAAAAGGTAACATTCCCAATTAGTATTATCCCGAAAAAAATGATAAAATTTTAGAATCAAAAGTTCCGGTGCAGCTCTATTGGAGTGGCCCACATAAAGGCAATATCCCATCCCGAAAAGAACTCTATTTCCAATAAAAGTAAATCGAAAATTTAACAACTCAAAATTGAGGATCGACTCTACTGGAGTGGCTCCCACAAAGGGCAAGGCATACATGTTGATCAAATATCGTGTCCTTTCTAGGATTTTCGTTTAAGCACTTTATTTGGGATACTTTGTATAAGAATAATACGTAGCATACATGAAAATCCCAATTAATATTACAGTGTCCCAAAATTAAGCTTTTTCCTTGGAGGGCTGGATAGAACACAAAAAAACCTCAAATTTTGTCTAGGATTTTATTTAAGTTGGTTCATAAGGGAGGGGGGTAGGTTAAACATATATTTTTTATTATCTTTACTAATGCATCAATCTGGAGTTGAGTTGCAAGTCATTATTGTATGCACACGACGTAAAATATTTAAAAATAGAATTAAATAATAAATTAATTAATTAAATCTGTAATTAAGACCATGCTTCAATAAGACCTCATCAGACTTGTAAGTGGGGCATTGTAGACAAATTACCATTAAATATAGCAAAGTTAATGTCATACCGTTCACCAGATGAAAAACAGTTGAGTTCAAGTAAAAATCAACTCGCATAACCTTAGCAAGTAATCTTGGTATTGCTTTCGACAGCAAACGCATCATCGCAGTAATAACCCAAAAACAGAAAACCAATAGACTCAGGTCAGGCTTACGAAGTGGCCAGTTAACTGGGGCGTTTGCGCCTCGACCTTCATTTATTTGAATAAAGAGTATGTAATTATCTAGGTTGCAAAGCAATATGTACTGTGCATAAATACGTATTGAAATATATTGCTTAGCAATTAATATAAAATATTGCGTAAAATTGCAAATTTTTAATATATTCAAGAGAGGTAAAGCCTCGCATTATCATTCCAAGTCTAACAGCCATCATCCAGTTATACATATTTACACAGAGTCAATTTTATTTTTATTCGTATAACAAACTGACAATTTGGTTGATCTGTCGGTATATACAGGCAAAGTAATTTGATATTTTATTAATTGTTACAACGCCATCCTGCTGCAATGGACTAAAGCATCTTTATCTTTTAATTCATTCCATTAGTTTCTCGGAGCATGTCTTCATAATAAAGTGTCAGGGATTAAGAGTGCTCAATGTACTGTGAAAAACACTTTATTATTGATTCCTTATAAGTCTTCTAATGTTTATATTCTTAATGTATTTCAAAGCGCACAGCAGAAAATTATTGCTTTGCATTCAATGGACCTTTCCTAGAATTGTTCATGTTGATTTCTAATTATTGCATTTATTTGAAGTGTCAGTTGGCTGAGTTGAGCGGCGATTTATTTTCAGATAATTTTACTAACACCTAGTAGTGCAGTTACTTGTAGTTGTATGGTTATATTAAATATTATTTTTCATTTATAGTGGAGTAAAAATAGCCAAAAATAAGGCGATAGAGAAAATTTTACATAGTGCATCGTGACATAGAAAAATAAGTATGTTTCGGTGAAACTAAGAATAACCTTTGTATGACTGATGGTCGAGAGGTGAGCGCACTTGCCTCTCACCCAACAGTTCCGGGTTCGATCCCCGGTCGTGGCAGTGGAAAATACTGCGAGAGGGATTTTTCCACTATACACAGATATTGGGTGTGTGTCCCTTGTCTCTAAACGTGTAGCCCCCTCCCACATAAGACTCTTCTAGAACCTTCCAGGTTAAAGGGGGTCGTCAGTACCTGTGGTGATATATCAAAAATAACCTTCCAGTTCTTGATCCTGAATTTCTATAAAACTTGAAATATGAACCTGATGATCTTTTAAAGAGGATTTAAGTTCCAAATTGGGAAAATAGTAGCCGTCTCATGCACCAAATGTAGTTATTACATGAAATTAATAATCCTGATGAGATCAACCAGTTTTTTGCCAATATTCCTGCGGAATCTATTAACAACGATATTTTAACTTTCTATCAAAATAACACCGATGACACTGTTAGTACAGAAATGTGCTTAGAAGATGTTAGTGTCAGGGAGGTTGAAAATATCCTTATGAATCAAGTGAAATCTTTTGCCTTTGGCTCCGATGAAATAAATCTTAAAATGCTACGATATGTATTTCCATATGGCAAAGAAACATTAACTCACATCATAAATACATCTTTTCGGACTTCTATTATTCCTACCATATGGAAGAAATCAGTAATAACGCCACTACCGAAAGTATCTCATGCATATGAATTAAAACATCTTAGACCAATTACTGTACTACCACTATTATTTAAAGTCCTGGAGAAAATTGTGAGCCATAGACTCATACACCATGTTACAAGTAACAACATCTTGCCAAATATTCAATCTGGTTTCCGAATCACAGTACCTCAACCTCACTCTTGAGAGTCACCAATGATATTGTTCAAAGCATTGATAAATCACAGGTAACACTTTTAGTACTTATAGATTTTAGTAAAGCATTTGACGTAATTAATCATGACTTACTTATCTCCAAATTGAAATTCTACAAAATTCATCCAGCAGCACTAAAGTGGTTTACCAGCTACCTTTCTGACCGTTCTCAAATTGTAAAGTTGAATGACAGATATTCGGATAATATATTAATCACCAAAGGAGTACCGCAAGGAAGTATCCTCGGTCCCTTACTCTCCACCATTTACACTAGTGACCTTCCAACAGTGCTAACAGCCAACTGTAAAAAGCATATGTATGCAGATGATGTCCAACTTTTATTGCCGTGTGATACCCAATCTCCTAATGATGCAGTGCAAAAAATAAATGAAAATTTAATATCCATCTCAGAATATTAAAAAAATCATGGTATGGTAATTAACCCCTCTAAAACAAAGGTCTTGTGCGTAGGCAGTTCCACCTTATGTGCGAGAGTCAAGTTCAACGTGACCTGTGATATAGTTTTAAATGGAAATGTAATTAGTTTTAGTGATGATGCAAAAAACCTTGGTGTAATCTTTGATGAAAATCTCACTTTTGAAAAACATATAACATCGAAATGTAAGATAGCTTATTCTAAAATTAAGTATCTTTATAAATACAAACATATCTTGCCTAGTAAAACAAAATGGACCCTAGTTGAATCGTTAATTCTGAGCCATTAGCTGCTTTTAAGATTTTCTTATAATATAAATAAAAGAGACCATGTAACTCCTCATTATAAAACCAACTCCATTTTAAAAATTGAATCTAGGTTTACTCTATTGTATGGATCACTTCTATATAAAGTTATTGCAAATAATGCGCCAATATATTTGTCTGAGCTTCTTGAACTTAGATCCACCGTTCATGATGTCAATCTAAGATATGTAAATAGATACTCTGTACCTAAGCACAAAACTACAAAATTCCAAAGTTCTATGTCATATACTGCACCAACTTTTTTAAATAAATATCACAACGTGATAAATTCTTCGTGTTCTGTCAATCAATTTTTAAAAAAAATCTTAAAAAAGAACTTCTGATGAGACAGGAGTAATGAACATATATGTATGTATCTATGTGTCTGTGTATGTATACGTGTATACTCGTATAATTTAATTTTCTTTTATGTAAGTTTTAATAGTGTGTCTTTTGTTTACACTTATAAATTTTTATTACCTTCTTCTTCTGAATTTATATCTTTTAGTACAATATTAATTTTAGTTAATAAGTATATCTCATTATGTTGTATACGGTATTTGTGATTTTTGTATCTCTTCTTTCATGGGGGAGTTGAAAAACGACTTTGTCGATACTTTCTCCTTTTTGATATTATAATATATGTATGTAACGTGCATGAATGTATTTCAAATAAAGAGTTATTATTATTATTTCTAGGACTATTCCGTAATCTGCAATTGTTTTTGTAAGGGATTACATTTTCCCGTAATCTGACTTATCATTATTTTGTTTATTTTTATAAGCAACAAATTGGTAACCTTCCTAGTTTTTGATCACTATACTATGAATTGCTAACAAATTTTATTACCCCCCTAAAATCAGAGCCCGCATGCATCTTTACATCGGCCTACTTTTTTAATTTTTATCATCAGATGGAGAATTATAGAACAAAAAATATGTTAAGAATTGTGAACTAAACTAGACATTCAGTGAATCACGTACCTGAGAAATTATATAGTTACGCCTAGTACGTGTGTCAAAACCCAGAAAACGTACGGCTTTGTGTGGGAAAATACACGGTAGTATAATTAGCGTTGAAAATTATATTGCTCGATATTTACGCTGTTAGTTATACCATCATTTGTCGTCGTGTAGTGTAGTAATACAGATAGATATTCGTCAGTGGCCGGCCAACAGGCTCAGTCTTTGGCCCGTGAGTGACAGAACTGCTTGCACCTGCCAGTCGTACGTCATGAAAGCACTAAATGTCTCCGTGCAGATCAATTATTAAGCAGAGACACCATTAGCAGACGTTGTGTAACAACTATTGCCAACAGGACGAATAATTTTAACACTTGTCAAGTTCCATCGACGATTTATATTAAGGCGACAACTAAATTCTTGTGTATTCTTAGATCGCATATTTAATTATCGCGGAGAATAACTTTATTATTTTTGTTTTGTTCGCGATTGTTATTGATTGACGTCAGCTCGCGACGATGAAATAATTTTGTTTGTCTACATATATCATTTGATTTATTGATTTTGTTTCATTATTCAATTTCAATAGAATTGTTTATTATTTATTTGAATATTTTCGACACAACTGATACTCGATAAACAGCAATAATTTACAAAAATATATCCTTTTTTATTCCGCAAATGTCACCTTTACTATAAAATTGTCTGATGTTAAATCAACCAGTTCCAAAATTGTATCTAAATTCAAAGGAAGCCGCACTCCAAACAAAAGCGAACCAACCATTATCTCAAATATGATGTATAGGAGGTTGAACTTCTTTGCATTATCGCGGCTTGCCCATAATTACTCCCTAAGGGTTAACAACACAGACATTATTATTATTAATATTCACAGTGTAGGTGAACGACAATCGACTGTCGCCAAGGAAGCGATAGGGAAGCGTCTGTCAAATGTCACGTCGCGCTTTTGCTTTGTGAGTCATGTGAAGTACACATATGACTGCCAGCAATAGTGACAGATTTATGTGCAAATAGACGCACTTGCTCATATGGCACGCCAACGTTATAACCGAATCCCAATTCCCGTTATATTTGTATTTGTGATATATACGATAGATACTGCGAGCCAATAAAACATTTACTGACAGTTTATGAAATACTCTGAATGAGTCAACACGACTCTAATGGCTGTTCACGATTATTAAACGAAAAAGGCAAACGCCGCAAGAACTGTAATCGCAGTAAATAGTGGTGGTGTCATCCTGAAAAACCTCAGACTAAATATAGCAAGTCTGTTGTGATATAATAAGCCTTGAGTTATGGATAGGGATTACATTTATAATTGGTAGCAGACTGTGATTTTGGAAAAAATCGTAATCAAATATAATCTTCAGCTAGGGCCATACTTGCATTTAACCTGTATATAAAAGACCTCTTAAAGTGCATTTTAAAGGTCTATTTGCACTACACGTCATGTACTGTCGTGAGCAGAAAAAAAAATAGGACAACTTTTTTTTCTAATGTAAATCTGTCTCTATTTGAATATGTAATGAGTAGCCAAAACAAAACAGATATCACTTTTAACTTATTTTTTTTTTAATGCTGTAGTTATTGCTATAGTAAATGATGGATGGTTAATGAGACAAATTGCACTGCGTTATAACATTAACAAAAATTTGGTGTGTAACATTTTAAGAAAGTGGAGAATAAACTGTACGATTAGTAGAAATCCTGGATCAAAGGACAAAGGATATCCTACTTAACAAGAAACTAACTACTAATATTTCGTTATTGCACCATTTTTATTTATAACTTCTATAAGTCTGTTTGGCATAGAATTAAATAACCTTATACAATAATCATTAGTAATAATATATTCCCATGCATTATTTACTATTTCCAGTAATTCTTCGGCATTCCTGGTCTCACATTTCGTTTTTGGATACTTACGAGTAGTCTCCATACTTCTTCCACAGGGTTAAGGTCTGGACTATGACTGGGCCAGTTAAGAACATTGATGTTGTTATCTTGAAACCAGTTAGTTACGGTATGAGCAGTATGAACGGAACAATTGTCTTGTTGAAATATGAACTCATTATTAGGAAATAATTGTGACACAGAAGGGAGTATAATATTGTCTAAAATCCTTAATATACGTTTCACTATTAAATAGTTCCTCAATATGCCACAAGACACCAGGGCCACGTGCCGATATCCAAGCCCACGGAAAATCTACCACTTTTATCATTGTTAGATATATATTTCTCATCGAATTGAGTATTCGGAGGGCGGTAAACACGAATACGACCGCTGTGTGTTGACTGGAAAGTTTTTTCGCGTGTAAAGATTATATTGCTCCAAAAATTTACATCATGCGCTAAAAATTCAAGCGCAAATCCTACTGCTTCTTTATGTTTTAAGTAAGTATTTCTGTGCTGCTGCATGCCAGCGTAGCTCTGATTCTCTTACTCACCGGCGACCAGTACTACTCGATCCAGGAAAATTCGTTTCTTCAGCAGCCTGAATAACTGAGTAAAATGGATTTTCTACTAAAGTATTTACCAATTGCAAATCTTGTTGTTGAGTTGATATCCTTCGTCGCCCTGATCCAGGATTTCTACTAATCGTACCGTTTATTCTCCACTTTCTTAAAATGTTAGACACCGAGTTTTTGTCAATGTTATAACGCAGTGCAATTTGTCTCATTGACCATCCATCTTCTGCTTTAGCAATAACTCCAGATTTAACTAAATCGCTTATATGAGGCATATTAGTTTTTTGCACACTTGCAATAAATTATGACAACTAACTGACAATGTCACAAAATTAAAGTTAGATGTACACAACTAGATTTTAGCAAAACACACATAAGACGTCCTATTTTTTTTTGCTCACGACCGTACCAACAGTATTACGTTAAAATGTATTCAACGCGGTAGGCAACGTCAAGGAGCATGTTCGTCATGCAGAGAGAAGGGGAATGTTTCAATTTGTACGCTACGAGACATCAAATGTGGACATAAGGTCCTGACAGTGGAACAAAAATCGGCCCGATACAACTCTGACAAACTTTCCCCCTTAAGAATCGGTTAGACTAATATATCTTGATACTGGTATTCAAAAATAACTATAAATATATTAGCCCAGTAACTTAAGGAGGAAACAAGTGGTTATTTTTCAAAAATCGCAGCAAGCTGAATTTTTGCATACACATTTATTCACACATTATAAAGTTATACGGAAGTCAAAGGTCAAAATATTGATTTCTCATTAATATCTCGCTTGCTATTGGTTGGACGATAATTTTTGCAATTACAAAAATTGTCGAAAAGGAAGTGCTCTGTGAAAAAGGTTCTTTACATTTTCCACGTAGGAGCTACCATTTCCACGTCATACGCCGCACAAAGAGTCAACATGCAATAGTGCTGGTTACATGGTTTCCCCGATAGGCCTAATCCATGTCTTAGTTAAAATAGGTGGAAAATCAACATTCCTCGTCTCCATCCTCTTCTACCGGGAGCAATGATTCCTCTTCTGCGTTTGCTTTAGTGTCGCCATCATCAGTTTCGTCAAAAAGGTTTGTTCCTTCGTATTCAAAATCTTGTGGGTTGATATCTTTAGACGTATCTGCCGAATCATCACTAGGGGGTGCATTGACACAGGATTGACTATGGCAGTGTTCACAAACAGCAGAGCTGGCAAACCAATTTTTCTGCAACTGCAGTTCGTCCCACAACCTTTTGTGCAATTTCCCAATTTTCACTTCGAATTCGTAATCAGTGGCCCCAAAAACCCCCGTAATATAAATTTTAGCCGATGGCGTTGAAAACTTTACGAGTTATCGAATTGGGGGCTGCAACCCAACACCCCCCCCCCCCCCCGGAGAGTGCGCTAATTTTCAAAGGTATACATTTCATATGTTGCCGAAACTTAACATAATACAAGAGGTATCAAGTCTTTAAATTGCGGTAGTAACGATTAAGAACGTACACCCTTTTTTGCATTAATTGCTCTACCATTTCACTAAATCAAACATAAATCCGACACAAAATTATAATTAGTATAGTTTTATCCCACTCGCAACTCTATAATTAATACACAAGTAATAGTGATGCCTGTAACGAAAATGTATTGTATCGTATTGGACTTTAATAAAAACCACATTATTTATGTATTCGCTGGCAACATCCTACAAGAAATATACAATTGCACCACTCATATTTCCATCAAGCTGATAAATATCACAGTTAAAGTGGCATTAACACGGTGTAACTGAACCTTTGACATTTGAAGAGCTGAATAATATTGGCGCGCTGACTGAAAACGTAAATTCCCATACAACATTGATTTACCGAGGAAAAAATTAAGTGAGGTATAGAGTTAATCTCGGTCCGGAGATAGAATAAATTTATACCTGAAATATAATATGTGAAATATATGGACAGGTCGAACGTAAAGCTAATACGCGCAATATCGTCGTTAATTATTTATCTACAAAAATGCACATTTAACTGCAACGTGGCTGGCTATAAATTCCTCACTGATTAAAGATATTGCAAATAAACGCTCGGCGTCCCGCTGAGGTTGAATCAGAAAACCGATCAACTCGGATGAATAAAACAAACTCAAATCAGCTTTGCTCATATTTATACGTGTGTGACTGCATTACCGATCCTTTTCAAATTGATTCTTGCATTCCTGTTACTTCATAGTTACTGTTTGCTATCATCGCATCACATTCTATGGGTCTAATGAGCGCATACGGATAGGTAAGTTAAAGGCGAATTAAAATTATTTCGAGGATTTCGTTGTAATAAACGGCATTTCTCGTTTAGCCTAACGATTCACGTTGTTGAGCACAGAAAGGAAGACTCTCGTTATTAATTGCCGCCATAAAACTATGTGAATTATTTTCTATGAACGTCCATTTAACCTTATACGCATAAAGTAATAATATGATATGTGTTACATATTTTAATGTCCCATTTACCTCAGAAGTATGAAATTAAGGCCGGTGAAATATTATATTTATTTATTTATTATTTATTTTATTTATTTGCATTCACCATCCAATAGCGGGCCAATTACTGGATGAGAAAATACAGGTTAATGAATATATATCACAAATTAACAAGTCAAGCAGAATAGTATATATAATAATATATAATATATAACCTAATTTTAACAAGCGCGGGAAGAGAAAAAAAAACAGAGAAAACAAAGACTATGCAAAAAAAAAGAACTGTTGCACAGTGTTCAGTGTCTTAAGTTTATTTATACTACAATTAAATATGCCAACTCTGTCATGCAGTTTCTATTTTATTGTTTAGTATTTTATACAGAAATATTAATGACTATCTAATTCTGCGATCTTTCAGGCTAGGTAATGAGAATCTATCAACTAGAAAGCTTTGTGGTATTCCATTTGGTGGATATAACCTATCTTCCTTAAAGGATAATAATAATAACAATAATGAAAGTACTTTATTGAGCAAAAACCCAAATGGCCATTGACCGAGATCCTTCAGCCTTTAAAGGATAAGCTGTCGATATAGGTCAAATAGCCGGGATTCCATATTACTGAAGCATATTCAAGTTTTGATTTGACCAAAGAATTAAAAAGCAGTGTTAACGTGTTCACGTCAGTAAAGCTGGTTGGATTTCTTATTATAAAGCCCAAATTTCAAATTTTTAAAAGAAGATTGCATTGATATTGACATGCATATTAAAAGTTTATCCATTGACACAGGTGACCCCAAGATCTTTATATGCTTAGGGCGGTATAATGTGTTGCCATTTAGTTATCTATTATCTATAATATTATTAACAAATAGTATGAAAAGGAGATGTCCCAGAACAGAGCCCTGGAGAACCCCTGACGTAACTGATATTTTTGAATGATTTTTGCACCTCGACATTCGACATATTCTGTTCTTTGGCTAAGATAAGATTTAAATGAATTTAACAGTAGTATAGAAAACCCAGCGAGATGTTATGTAATAATATATTGTGGTCAATTCTATCAAAGGCTTTGGAGAAGTTCGTGTAAATAACATCTACTTGGCCATTTAGATCCATACATTGAGCGATATGCTGCGTAATACAAAATAAGTTTGAGACCGTGGATCTGTTTTTAACGAAGCCGTGTTGATGCACACTAATCTGCCTCCCTATATAAATAATTGTTATAATTGTTTTACCGCCTTCCAGATCACTTGAATGACCCCCTTAAGCTTAGAATTGTATGAGTAAAGGTAACGGGGACCTACAGTTTATAGTGGAATCCGAACCACTTCTGGGAGTAATTTATAATTGAACATTATTTTGCGGTAGGTGCGACTCGAACGCACTTCGCTAGGTATGCACAAGAGAGAAAGCTAGACGCGCTAACAACTCTGCTACCGTTCCCCATTATGAAAGTAGTGTTGACATTATTAAAGCTTAGAAGGTTCCTCAAGATGGATTTGTTTTTTCTTCACCTACTGGATTAAAATTAGGATTTTAATATGAATTGTCTGGTTTAGGGGGTTCACAGTCCGGTTTTGCAGTTTCAGCAAGATCAGCGTATTGTTTATTTAAACAATTGAATTTTTTAGATTGTGTCTTCCATAATTTTTTTTTTTTAATCTAGGCTTATTAGTTCTACATTAACAGTTACAACATGCAAACGTTTACAAATTAAAAATATTTGTATTTTATATTCTTGAATGAAGACAAATTCTTTTATATTAAATTCGTCCATAAATAACCATACTCATGGCCATCTATTAAGAATCCCCTCTCGAGAAAATCATAAACTTACAAAAATACCTACCTACAACCACAGTAATACCGTTATGTTTAAAAATAAAACAGATTCTGTCAAATGGAAAAATAATAATAAATTTGGTTGTTAAATCACGCATACTGGAGAGTTTTATCCAATTCAATTCAATATAACTTTATTCTGAATTATTAGTTACCTACTCAGAACCCACTCCGGATCCGGCCTCTGAGGGAGGTGTACCGTCCAGATAGAGATGAGGCGCATAAATTTGTGCTCAAGCACTTTTAGTTTTTTCATTGTCGTGGCCGACGTGCTGCACCACACCGGCGCCGCGTGTGTGATGGACGGCCTGACCTCCATTTTTATTCTGTCGATTAAGTCTGCTACCCCTGACCATGAACGGATACAGATTCATGGATAGGGAGTACGCCGTCCGTACTGTAGGAAAGTTTTATCCGAACCACCTTAATCTTTAGATTTTATATTTGTATTTATATTCATTGCTTTTCGCTATTCTTTCTTTATACTGACATACCCAATGTAACTCGGTTATCTTTTAAACAATAAGTATTATTACCGAAGTGTCACATTTCCTTAGTCAAAGCTGATGGAATAAGTCGATGATGAGCTTGTAGATGTTAGGGTCTTTCAGATATCTTTTTCGGGCAAAATTACTCCTCGACCTTGAAATTGGGTACGTTGAATTTTGTTGAACGTTCATCAAAATCTGGAATAGGGCTGGGAATAATTTCAGTCAAAGTTTCTGGATAGCCACAAGTGTTTTCCAACTTGAGTTTTCCTTACGCCCTTCTTAACATCTGGAGGCACTGCAGGGAGATCTGGCATCGCAGAGGAATCATTTACGTTGTGCTCCGCTGGAGCTATGTCGCTGCTTGGTAAATTTGATTGGGTTTGATTGTGCTAAGCAGGTCTGTACAGCTTTCAAACAGGGCCTGTACGATTTTCAAACAAGTCATGACAACCTCATGAACCACCAATATTTAAAACCTGTTTATTATTTGTACAGACTGTTTAAAAACCATACAGACCCGTTTGTTATTCGTACAGACCTGTTTATTATTCGTACGTGTTTAATAGGGGGCGCAACGTTTTTGAATTTACCGCCAATTCCTACGCGTGAGAAGTCGTGAAGATAGCTATAGGTGGCGGAGCCTGGCGAAAATTGACCTTGAAAACCAGAATGAATCCTCCATAAGAAATAACATGGGCCATTGCACCAAAACTCCCATAGCCTATCTATTGCTACATTTTTATGATAGGCTTTAATGTGCTTAGATTGCAAATTTGCTGTTCATTTTATTAACAATTTTTTGGTTACCTGTCATGTTGCTTTCTTGCTGACGCTACAAACTACAACGCATCTTTCATATTGACAAGTGAGTTTTATGACATATTCCAAAACGCTTGTCATTCCATGGCTAACTATTAGCGATTTCTTTAGGCGATATTATTTGTTACCACTTTAAATCGCAGAAAATATCATTACATCTCGGTTTCCCTTTACTGTAGGATAAAGATTGTATACAAAATAAACTATTATGACTAATATTAATTCTCTATATTATTTTTATGCGATTAGAGCTTAGGGAATATAAAAAAATAAGTATACTTACTTTTTTTCCGTTTTTCTGGATATGTGCTGCAAGTTCTTGATATTACTTTATCACATTCTCCATAATAATAAACAAATTTAAAAAGTTTTTGTTGGTATAATTTAAACGTGCTGGCATTTTTTGACATAAGATAATGACTGATTGTTTCTAATCATGGCTATTTTGATGAAATGATTACAAATCATGAATTTCTAATAAAATCGCAAATACTTCAAAAGTTGTAACTTTAACCCCCACAATGCTAATATCAGAAAAAAGGGAATTCAATTTTACACAACTTGACGTAAAAAAATACAGGGTGTTCCACTTGACCTAAACAAGTTTTCGCGGTGTGATGAAGTTGACAAAATGTAACGCGAAAAACGGAACACTTGGTATGATATTATTGAATTTATTTCAGTTGTAGAGCGTAGTTCTCCTTGTGTTCTTTTTATGTGACAAGAAGCAAATGAGGATCTTTTACACAAAGAAAGTTATAACGGTTCTTGCAAACCGTTCCACCTGTCAAATTTTCTATAAAATGTCAAATATCTCTGAAACGGCTAGGTTTAGGTATAGGATATTTTTGACTCAGAATTTTATGCTCTTTTCGAAAACCCTAAAATATATAGGGCGTTCCATATGAAATAAGCAAGTTGGTATCGACTTCCGGTATAAGCGGAAGTGCCAACTGCTTGTAATTATTTTAGTTGGATTGGCCACACCGACACTAGTAATTATCTAAATTTTCAAAATTATCTGATGCGTACTTTTCTCTATATCGATCGATTCAATTCCCGGTGAGACACCCTGTATAAAGAGACTGGTGTATTTAACATTAGAGATATTTACACATACCACTGTTTGCTATGGGCTTTTAAAATGGAAAATAAACAATCAAACACCAAATTATATGACTAGATTAAAAAAAAAAATTCTACTATTCAACCTTCTCCCTTTATAAATAAAAGAAATAAAAAATTGCAAAATATATAAAATCGAAACGAAAAAATACATCCTAAATAACTGTGCTCTGTTTGACTCTATACTAGACACGAACTAATTCACATCATTTCTGTCGTTATATTGAAACGCACTTGGTATTTTCTGCACACTCGCAGGTTACCTTTAGCTCTAAGTAACAATTCTTCCTCCCCCTCTAGTGTATCATATTTATGTAAAAACTTTCTATTTCTGATTTTTAATAGATATAGGTATAATATAATAATTGTATTGTTAAGAATCATATCACCAGTAGTTCACAAATAAATCTTTTATATCTATAAGAGACTAAATCTTTAGGTGAGTCACTGATCTTTTAAAATTGACCGATAATTTAGAGATATCTGTACACATACTGTCTGAATAAATTACTTACGTACCAGGGAGATTACAAGTAAGAATTTCGTATAATTTCTAAGCGCTGCCGTAATTGAACACCGACTTGAAAGATTTTCGCTGAAACGAAATGGCAACCGATTCAAATTGTAAGCCTTCTGTTAATCCACTCTGTAGTTTTGTCAGTATTTTCGAAAACACTTTAACCCAGCAACACGAGAATTCTTAATTTGCGTGTCAAAGACAATTTTTATATGTAATAATAAGATTATTCATTACAAGACATTGCATCACAAAACATATGTGAAAACACAATGCCATATGAATTATTGATTTTATTTTTTTAATAATTATTGACAACGTCCGTTTTCAATTAAGCGAAGCATTCTACAAAAACGGCAAGGACATCCTTTGTGTGAAATTTTTGCAGATGTGAGACCCTGTGCGCATGCAGAGGCCCATAAATTAAGCCCTCTGACACATTTACATTTTAGTATGTCCCGGTGACATTATATAAAATAAGGTTAAGACGTAAATCACCGAGGCAGGGCGTTATAGGGTGAGTTGCAGCTAGCACCGTGTCAGCACTGACCGCAGCTAGGCCCCTACAATGAAGGACTAGGCGCTAGACTCGGCTTCTCTAATTTACTAACGTTCGTTAACGTGATTCGAATTAATTTAAGCCAGTGAGCGGGCCCCCGCTGCTGATTATGTATTTGCTACATGTCTTCGAAATTTATTGCTCTGCGAACTTCGGACATTCAGCGGATTTCAGATCATACCATTTTTACGCTTTAGGTCGGTTTGTTAAACCCAATTTTTTTTGCGGAAAACGAAAAAATTAATATCTGCTGTGACATAATTAAACATGGTGCATACATAATAAGATTGTGAAACATAATACTCGATGTGGTAATTTTTTTCCAGAAATCAGTATTTTGATCAACATAAGTAAATTATGATAATGGTAGGGATGTAGGATTTTCTTTGACGTTTATGACTCTTGTTAATTACAAATTAAACAATAATCAAATAATAATAAAGGTAATATCTAGGTATATCTGTAAATAATAATAGTAATAATATTTTCTTTCTTCCATTAAAAAATATAAACACAATAGCAGAAGAAACAGTCAAAATAAATTAAACATAAGAGTAGGTATTGCCCCCCGCTGCGGCCGAACAGCGCCATCTAGCGGGCAACTTCGGAACTACGGGAAAACAGAGAACTAAAGGTTGGTGTATCACCTAGCAATATCCCAATATCACCTAAAAATACCCCAATATTACCTGTATATATCCCAATAGCATCTGTATATATCCCAATATCACCTATATATACCCCATTATCGAATAAAAATGTCCGCCAGGGCACAAAACTTTAGTTCTCTATTTTCTCGTAGTTTCGAAGTTACCCGCTAGATGGCGCTGTTCAGCCGCGGCGGGGGGCAATACCTACTAACATAGAAGTGTAAATAAGATCAAAAGTAGTATCTGGACCGATACACATAATTTTACAATTTCTACGTTATACTTATAGTTAAAGCAATGACGCGTAGATGTAGCCCTCGAGAGGCAACCAGATGGCTCTTGGTTTTTGGGGTCTTGAATTGATTCAGAACCCTGCTGTATTACTCGATTCGGCTCGAAATGGACAGGGGCGGAGATTGGGGTAGGATTTTTTAAAAAAAGAATGATCTCGTTGCAACCGAATAAAATTGCGGTTGCCTGAAAGTTCATACCCAGTTGATAGGATAAGATTTTAATGTCATCCGATACGTACGGGTTGTTTTCGCACACGCGAATTTAAAAAAAAAAGTTGTCAGGCAACCACTTGAAAATTTGAGATCTTGTGAACGATCCATCTTTTCGCGTCTGAAGGACTTCTACTATATTTTCCAAAAAATGAATATTAACGTTCACAAAGAAGGGTTCAAAACGACTGTTTCAGACGGAGAATAATACAAAATTTATACTTACTGTTCGTTTATGCTTAACTGCTTCACTGATGGTACTAATTGGACGTCGTAACACTATAAATCTAACACAGTAAGTACTAACACTTTCTTAAAACCAAACCTGAAAGGGAATTTTGAAAACACAAGAAAAGACAATATAAAGTTCAAAACATGTATATTAAATCTCTTTAAAAAATCATGTTTTACAAAAAACGTTCAAGAAAAATGTATTGACATACTATAGTCTGGCCCGTGTACAACACATGGTGAGGAACGGACGACTTATAATGTACCAACTACCATCCAATATGCGGTTTATAGCTAAGGATTGCATAAAAAGATTCAATAAAAGTTCAATGTTTAAAAATTTTTGATGGGCTTTTGTTTGCCTGTCTATTGACGTATTTTCAGTTCAATATCAATTTTGATCGCTCCTCGGAGCTTAAAAATGCTTGAATTGCAACGACTTTGGATTATATTTTGCAATTACAATTTCATACGATCAGGCAAGGTGGTCCCATGCACATATGAGTGCATAGTAACTATACTTTTCTGACACCGAATCACTGAGGAACCGGTTTAGGGCAAATCCCGTTAAAACCCATCATTTTCCCGTCAAAATCGACTGCTAGGAAATGATAGGGGACCCTTGTCGCTAAAGGCTATTTTCGCTGAAACTCTCGATATACTTTGAATAGAGACTGGATTAACTTGTCCTCATATTTAACACAACGCAAGAGCTGCAGTGCTTAACAACGTGGATTCGTAAAAGGCTTTTTTTGTTACACTTTCTAAATTTTGGTGGTCGGGGCAACATTACGTTCTCGTGCAGCGACATTTACTACACTTTCTAAAATTACATTCCTTGATGAATTTTCAAGAATTTTGCATAAAAAACGCTCCGTAGAGCGGAAAATATGATTTAAAAGATAAAAACCTCTCCCAACGGTATTTTTACGTGAAGAACGCTTTTCATGCGAAATGTTTTGGATTTTGTTACAGTTTCGAAAAGTTTATCGAGGGTTTTGGCGTGTTCTTTAAGAATCTTACAGATCTGTACCTCCACTCATTGTCAAAAAATTGCCATCCGTGTTTACCGGGCAGTTTCCTAGAAATAACCGTTTAAAGTTGTTCAAAAATCACATTTTTCGAAATTGTTAAAGAAAATTCTGTTAAATACGGTTAGAATCGTTTAAATCGGATGGCATTTACACTCTGAGTTCTCATGGGTATAGGAAATGATATGTATCAATGCCATCCGTTTTCGATGAAATTCCACCCCACTTTCGCCACCCCAAAAATCGTCTAAATTAAAATACTCGATTACGCGTCAAAAAATGCTTCGAAGTCAATACTAACAATAACACCCCCACAACCCCTGTTGAGGCACGTTAGGTCACGAAGGAGGGGGTGGGTTTAAAAAAAGTCAACAAAAAAACAAATCACGTCTCATAACATGTACTGTTAATATTTAGAAAATAAAAGGCATCATGAAAAATATTTTAACACGTAAGTATCGCTGCACATTTATTACATTAGATTTCTTTTTTTTAATACCACTACACATTACCGAATCGGGTAATGCAGCAGGGTTTGGAATCATTCAGGATCCCAAGAGCCATCCGGTTGCCTCTTGAGGGCTACATCTACGAGTGATTGCTTTGAATATTAGAATTAGAACGAGCAAAAAAGTATCAAAACATGTTTCTGACATATTGGTTATTATTTTTATCGTCATATTCACGTTAAAACAGGACAATAAGACAATTAAGGGAGTTAACACTTGTCGGTGAGAAATTTCAATTAAAATCTGCACCAATGATTAAACGGTCTTTTCCATTGTAGGTACTTGTTAACATGCGTTCAAATAAAGTTTAAAAAATTGTAAGTCACCCGATGGTGGTCGATAAATAACAACTAAAGTGGTTTTATGTGAGCCTAGTTTAACAGAGCAGCATTCCATTACACCTTCAGAACAAAAAGCGTTGACCTTATATCTAACAAAGTTAGACACGAAATTGTCATTTTTGTGGATAGCTACACCATCATGTATTAATTGAGATCTGCAGAAAAAATTACACAAACTAAAGTGTGTAAATTGGATTTCATTCAATTTTTCTTCACCTTGCCAGTGTTCAGTAAGCAATAGAAAGTCACAATTATAATTATTTTTAAAAAATTCCTCTATACTAATACTTTGTTTCACAAACGTTGGAAGTTCTGATGGTAAGAGGTAATAAATTAGGGTGTTTCCTTTTGTCCTCGAAAAACATTTAAAGCATTTCCATCTGTTTTGTGATAATTTTGACAGTCTTTAAGACCATATGACTGATTTTTGTTTTGTTAAACAAATAAATGTTATAAAATCAATTTAAATCTCTGTACATAACGGGGTTCTTAATTGTTGTTAATATTATTATTGATATTCCAACGTTTGAGGGTATTCACTTATTTTAATGATATTTTGATAAATTAACAAGCGACCTTAGAATGTAGAGAAGAAATGATTAGTTAGTATGCCATATGCGATCTTTGATTATTGCTCTCGCTGAGCTCAGATCCTGAGGGAAAGCAGCATATACACTGGTTGCTGTCTTAAAGCGGACGTTTCACAAGAAAACCGACTCTCAGTGGCTCCCTGCGGTGGTCATAGGTGAGAAATCTTATTTCAGCAAGCCGTAATCGAACCTAGACACGTCTAACGAAGTTAGCGCGTTTACTCGCCCTCCTCTCATCAACTCGACTGATGAACTGAACTGATATTCAACTGTTTTTTCCGTGTTGGCATCGCCCCTTCTTTGCTTTGCTTGCTCGGAATAACTTTGTTGCTCTGCGCCTAATTAGTGTGAAAGTTCAAAAGAATAAAAGCGATTTTATGACTTTATAGGAGCCATCTTTATTACGGCTGAGTACTGTTTGGCATTTTTAACGTCTAATTTAGCTTACACTGTCACAGAATGAAGTATCAAAAAGTATATATGAAGGCAATTTTCTATAGTTTCTATGAAATAAACAAGCAGCTAATCTTATATATAAACAAAATGTATAGACATATTCTGCAAATTAATATAAAACTAATTAATGCAATACTAATTACATCGTATACAAACAGTTTTAAAAATTTATTGCACCTATTTAAAAAATCATTTATGTTATTATAATAAACACCTTCTAGAAGCAAGAATTTACTACATTTTGGTATACAGGGTGTCAGGAAGTAATGTTAGAATATTTCGGTGATGGTTCTACACCCAAAAATATGCACTTCACCATCTACACCTCCGACCTATCGAGGACAGACAGAACCTCCCTGGCACTCTACGTGGAAGACAAGGCGATCGTCGCTAGATCCTGGTAAGCAGCGCAAATCACCCGCTATCCTCAGAAAGCCGCATCCCTCCTGGAGGAATCGTGGAATAAGTGGAAGGTAACCATCAACGTCGAGAAAAGTAAGGCAATACTCTTCAGGAGAATCAGGAAGCAGGTATCTACAGGACACGTTATCACGAACGGAGATGGACTACCTACTACCTTAGCATGATCATGGACCATAGCCTGACATGGCACAGAACACGGAATCCATAGTGAAAAAATGGAAGGCAAGGTGGGCGCTTCTCTATCACAAGTTGGGAAAACAAAGCTAACTAAACCTCAGGAACCAACTCACGCTTCTCAGGGCCCTGACCAGAATGCCATTGATCTATGCCTCGTGACCCGGGGATACCATGAGAAGACCTACCTCAAGATGAAGTGAGGTACCGTCATCGGTTTAAGCGCTGAGACCTCGATCAGCGAAGTGAAGCAGCGTTGGTCGAGGCCGTCACTTGGATGGGTGAACGGCATCTCATTTCGCCGTCCTGGTTGAGTGGAAAAAAAAAAAAGATGATCCAAACTGTGGAAAATGTTGCACTTAGGTATGCCGTCGACGTCCTTTGGTTCATCAAAAACGTGGACATCCTCGGAGACCTGAAACAAACACCAGTAACTGAGGGTATCCAGAACAGAAGGTACTTTACGTTCTTGTAGGGGCTTACGAAATAGGGGGATACTGATTAAAATGCCTATTATTTCTTTGGTTTGATTTTTGTTTTATTTTTGACTTTAAACATGATTCCTTAGAAGAACTTTCAGAGAAATATACGCTTTGTGAAAATTCATAAAACGTATCGTATTCTTTAAAACCCGATTGAAAAGTTCGATGTAAAAAAGGGCGATTGATTTGAAAAAGTTTTTTGTATGATTGTTTATTTTTGAAATCGTTGTATTATAAGACGCACGTATAGAAACTTCCGTTTTTATGTTTTTGTTGTGTACATTTTTATTATTAAAGTTTATTACTTGAAACTAAATGATTATTCTTCAATATCTCTACTCGCGAAACTACCTGACAGGGAAAGTTCAGGTCTTCTCATCCTGCTACTTGTATTTGAAAATTTGGTGAATGCGCAGGGATACAAATAAAATTTTCATATTTAGTAGTAGTCTTTCACAATATTTTATTTCGCTAAGTATAAGTTAAATAGAAAGCCACTGAAAATGGGAAAAAATTATTTTCAAAAAGAGCTGCTTCAGTCGCTAAATTTTGTGTTTTGTTCTTATTTTCTACCGGCATGTATTTAGTGAGTTTTTTAGGTTTCTGTCGAAAGGACATACCATCATTTTATTTCCAATTTCTTTCGCTATCTCAGCTGAAAGATAATGTAAGTCCGCGAAAATGTTCACTTCCACAACAGGGATGAACGCAGATTGCTTTCAAACATGTAACACTACTGCACTTATAAAGAATATATTGTAAACTTATTTTCAGGTGACATTGATATCATAACTTCTCACTCCTGAAAAACGATTCGTGGTTTTCTGAAACGCGCCAACTATTAAACCAGGTATCTTCATCCATTAATGTCGTGGTTTGACCTTTTGAAGGTTTCATTTGCAACTATAATAGTATCGATATCGGCATCACCCACTGCATGAGTAAAATAACATTTCTTGGCAGAGATTAGTTTAATTAATTTCTGCTTGTTTCCCTTTTGATAAATAAAAACGTCTGTCCTGTGGGTGGAAAATTAAGAGGGGAAATTTGATAGGCCCCATGGGACTTGTCTTTTATTGTGGAGATTTTGATTCATAATCAACAAATATATTAGGAATCTGCAAATAAGGAACATAGCTTGTAAAATAAATTAGTGTTAGCTGTAAATACAGAAAAGTACTGCAAATTCAGCCATTACCCTGAATTTGTACTGATTTCCTGCGTCGAGAATGAGTATTCTGAGTACGTCATAAAACAGTTTAGAGCATAATACAAAAATAATCACTGTGTTACAATTGGGTCAAAATTAATTTGAACTATTCGGATTTGATTAGCAGATTTATCGTCCAGAAAGTATTCTGAATTTCTTAGACTATTATTTATAGACACGTGTTCACGTTAGAGGGTAATTTGAAACTAATTTTGTAATTTTAATTATAAACGATTTTGGTACGGCTAGATTACAATTTTTGACTATTTTGGTGGACTTTTAGATCATTCTTCTATTCTTTGGTATATGATTTTGTCCTTTACGTTAGAGAAACTCTATATAATTATCTGTGGAGATTTTTGAAAAGCCTTATTTAATATTTGTGATAAATATTTCTGGAAAACCCTATTGAAGTATTTTTGAAGTTTTTCTACAACCAGTAAAGACCTCGATCAACAACCTTCAGGTTTGGAGCGCCTGGAAAAACTCTCCAAATTATTTTAAAGCTAAGTAATTAGATGTTACCTTTTTTCATTGTAAAATTGCTTAAATTAATAATGATTTTCCTTAGCGTTAGCTTAGAATAGAATAGATTTATTTGACCAAGAGTACAAAAATTTGTTTTTGGCAAGTCACAAAAAATATATGGTACAGAACACCATAAATAAACAAATATTTGAGTATATAGAACAGTCACAATGTATAAAACAACATACAGTATAAAATAAAACAAACAGAAAAAAAATGGAACATCAGAAAATTACAAAATAAAAGAAAAGACGGGGTAGAATTACCAAATGTGAAACCAGAGTATCCCAAACAAGTTGGGGGACAAATTTTATAGTAATCCATACAAAAAATTGCCTATATAAAATTAAAATTGGGTAGTAAAACATTCAACGGAATAAAAGCAGTACTTTAGAAAATGCTGTTTGCTTTTGTACTTAAAAGAAAATTAAGAGATTTTATGTCATGAGGAGTATGATTATATAGTTGGAGATTTACCGAATTTTTGCTTGATTTTGTTAATCTAAGCCTAGGCTTTCTGAGTTGAGTGGCAGCCCTCGTGTCATAATTGTGAAAATCAGAATTAGTCTAAAAGGAATCTATGTTCGTGTGGATTTCAAGTAATGTGGTGTACATATGCAAACAGGAAACTGGCATTATACCTAGTTTTTTGAAAATTGGTTGACAATGGTCACTCCAGCCGGCATTGTCAATTATAACTGCTCTTTATTGTAACTGAAATATTTTTACTGGACGAGTTGAGCCATCTCATAGCAGAATTGCGTAACTAATGTGAGAATGGAATAGAGATAAATAACAATTTCTTAAGGTGCTAAAACACAGTACATTTTTCAGTCTACGAAACAGAAATATAATGCTTGTCAGCTTGTTGGAAAGTATCTCCACGTGATTGAACCAGCTGAGGGTGTCATCCAAGAGAACGCCAAGAATTTCTATGCTCTCACCTTTTTGTTTGTAGAAAAAACGAGCCTCTTAGTCTTATCTTCATTAAGTTTAAGATTATTGGAAGAAAACCGAATACTAGCTTGCTGTATTGAACTAATGCTGTTCCTATTTAAATTCTAATGTTAGAAGTAAAATCCAAAATCGAGGTGTCATCGGCATAGGCAAGGCATTTTATTCGAGACATAAAATGAAAGGAATCATTCAGGTGTAAAATAAACAATAGGGGCTCCGGTACAGAGCCTTGAGGCACCCAGTACCTTATTGTTGAAAGTTTTGAATTAAAGTTATTAATAGCAACAGATTGTTGTCTATGATTTGAGAATGACTAGGGAAATAGGAATTATAGAAATGGTCCGGTAGTTATCGATAGTGTTAATATCTCCTTTTTTAAACAGAGGTAAAACCTTCGCAACCTTAAGCACATCTGAAAAAGACCTTCACTAATGCAAGCATTAATATGCAATGTAAGTGGCAGTAGAATTATATCAATAGTTTCTTTAAGAATTCGACTATTTATACCATAAATGTCAGTGCAATTAGAATCTTTTAAAATTTTTACTGCCTCGGCTACTTCATGTATCGAAACTGGTTCAAGACAAAAATATGATGTGACTTTAGGTAGTTTTTTCAGGTGATCTGTTACAGAGATGTTCGAAACAGGTAAACTGTTCGGCTATAGTAGAAAAATGTGTATTGAAAGAATTTGGGGGGATACTGTGTTCAGAAGAATTAGATGTCGATTTATTACGTTCGAAATTAATCAATTTCCCATTTAACAACAGTAGACTGATATATTTTATTGTTAGTTTTTTTTTACTTTTAAATTTTCATATGTAAGTACTTTGCTTATTTTCATACTAAATTGTATTTGTTTTTACTTGTTCTTTTTATTGTTCGCTCATTACAAGGATTCGTAAGATCTGGGACCTCGTTTGTTTGACCTGACTTAGGTCGCAACATCAGATGTACAAAACGGATATAACATATACACGAAAATATTCACCAGTGTACCTTGGTTTGCAAAAATTCAAATTAGTTAATAATCACATTCTACTCCTTTGTAGTCCCGATATGCATCAGGCAGCTGTATTAACTGCAGTTTCTCGGGGTTGTTGCCTCCCTAGTCTCTAATGATGAAAAATTCGTATTCGCCAGGTGTGTTTTATAATTTATGCATCTGCATTCCTATCATGTCCCTATTAATCCCACCCACAAACAAAATGCAAACATCAATTTTACCATAATACTAATTCGCCAAATACCATCCAAACGTCAATAGCTTTGTTAATTCATACGCGATGAAGAGAGACGCCAAGAGCTTGCGTGGTGGAACAACTCATTATTAACAAAATCTAAATATGATAGGCGATGATTGACGGGTTGTACGTTTGAAATGCGACAACGCCTGTCTGCATTAACATGACTAGGCGATTGCTGGGCCTTTTTCGAACGTTCCAGCAGGTAAAAGTCTGTATAGGGGATTGTCAAGTATGAAGATGATTGATCTCAGGTGGCCATGAAACAAACGTGATGATTGATCGAATCGTATTTAATTACAATGTGGAAATCTACAGATATAATTGCTATGCACTACACACAAAACACGTACCATCGAGAAGGACTTCACTTGTCATGATGTGGAGAAATATTATTTGTGCGGAGTATAATATGTGGTTTGATTTCAATACAGTAGAAGATAAATTGTTTGCTTCAAGAAGCTTCACACCGTTTTAAAGTACAGTTAAATTGTTATTAAATCAAGTAGGCAAAGTCAATTAATTCTGCTATCTATCACCTGGTTTAAAGCAACTACATAAATTACTATAATGGCACTTAAAATGAAAGGATATTATTTGGCATTTCCTTGGGTAATTAATGTTTCCTGTTGCAGAGAAATATCGTTGGTACTTTTTTATAGTGTTTGTGTCATTAATTAATTGCCCTGATAAAACTGTGACGAGTACACGTTTCCACTGAATGAGAGATCTGTTTTGAAATATAGATAAACAGTGATTAATAAACTTAATTTGATTTGCACAGAAAATAAGCTAAGGCTAGGCTAATTAGAAATTGTTATTTAATTTATTTAACTTAAGGCATAAAGATAAAAATCCGTAGGCGTGGTAGGTATCGTAAAGGAATATTAAAAAAAAAATCAAAGTAGTGAGTACTTCAACACGAAATACTAAACATGTGTTGGCTTATATATTTTGTTAAATATATACTTAGTCCGAGTTTGTCGCCAACTTGATTGCAATAAGTCGTCTCCAGGTGGAGCTATTCGCAAGTTGCGGACACCTCGTGTCAGTAATTTGATGACTATAGAAGGCCCGTGAAGTGATGTTGTGCATTTGCCTATGTCGCACTGATGAGAGCTAATAAGCTCGAAAGTAGTCTGCGGCTGGCGATGCACAACAGCACCGCACTGGAAATCTGCCTAAACTTTTGTTCTTTTTGTAATAATTTATCTACTTTGTGTTGGCTTATATGTTTTGTTAAATATATACTTAGCCCGAGTTTGTCGCCAACTTGATTGCAATAAGTCGTCTCCAGGTGGAGCTATTCGCAAGTTGCGGACACCTCGTGTCAGTAATTTGATGACTATAGAAGGCCAGTGAAATGATGTTGTGCATTTGCCTATGTCGCACTGATGAGAGCTAACAAACTCGAAACTAGTCTGCGGCTGGCGATGCACAACAGCACTGCCATGGAAATCTGCCTGAACTTTTGTTCTTTTTGTAATAATTTATCTACTTTGTGTTGGCTTATATATTTTGTTAAATATATACTTAGCCCGAGTTTGTCGCCAACTTGATTGCAATAAGTCGTCTCCAGATGGAGCTATTCGCAAGTTGCGGACACCTCGTGTCAGTAATTTGATGACTATAGAAGGCCAGTGAAGTGATGTTGTGCATTTGCCTATGTCGCACTGATGAGAGCTAACAAGCTCGAAACTAGTCTGCGGCTGGCGATGCACAACAGCACTGCACTGGAAATCTCCCTGAACTTTTGTTCTTTTTTGTAATAATTTATCTACTTTGTGTTGGCTTATATATTTTGTTAAAAATAAAGTTTTAGAAACACTTATCCTATTTTTTGTGAGCTATATTTCAGTTTGTGAGATATATTATAAAAACCCTAGTAAAAACCTGATAAATAGGAAAACCACAAACAGTTATAGCTTCCTTATTTGAAGAGATCGAGAAAAGTCAAAGGGATGAAAGTTGACGGCAAAGACAATCAGAATAATAATAATAATAATAAACACCACAGAAATTTAGACAACCTCCAATTCCAGAAGCCAGGGCTTGTGCGGAAGAGGGTTACACATTGAAAAAACGCGGACATACAACCATTTCCTCCGACAGTGCCTGTGCCGGAGCCAGGATTCGAACCCGATGGTGCAATGTCCGTGTGATTAATCGCGATTGCCACCTCGCGCTTTAACCCACTCGGCTATCGGCAATGTAAGAATAAAAATGAAAAGAACAGATCTCAAAGTAGGCCATGACACCATTAATCCCGTTTATTTTTTTCTCTTTCCAACGATATAAAACATGTCACAAAAATTTTAACTGTTAGTGTCAATATTTAATACTTTACGAAAACCACGATTCATATCATTGAATCGTAAAAATCAGCTATGCCATAATAGTAAAAATTCACTTTATAATAATTATAATTCAGTAATTATTTATTACAATTTAATACAAACAAAGAAATATCTCATAAATAGAAATACAAGTACAAAACGAACATCCAGAAAAACGAAAAACTACGTATAACAGTACTACCTACTACGATACTGAAAAGAAAATGTGTGTATTTATTTTTATAACTACAAATGCTCAAATTGTGCACCATGCCTTCTAATACACAAACGCGCTCTACGAGACACCTCACGCATTACGTTTTGGAGCATTTCAGGAGTAATTGCCTCACATGCGTTTCTAATTCTGGTTTTAATAATAATAATAATAATAATAAAGTTTATTTACAAAAAAAGACAATATACACATACATATAAATATAAATAATACTACAATGATGTAAATAAACTAAAATACTGCAAAAGAGTGCTTTGCAGCACTGTACATGAAGGAAAAATACAACAAAATTTAATAAAAGATATAATTTTTAAAAAATTGTTCACTTAGGTGATAAGCCTGTATGTGAGAAAAAACTATTTTTTCTTTTTTTTATTTTTTTTATTTACAAACAGACGAAATCAATAATAATAAAAAAAAAATCAATAATAAAGAAAAAAACAATCAATACTTCAGAGATATTTCTTAATATATGTTTTAACTAAACAAACTACATTCAATATTATTACGTACATGTTGCCGGTAGAGAGATAGCGTGTATTTTGTCACTTGATATTTAAAGAAGTTTTGCGAAGTTTAGGGATAATGTTAGCGTGTTGTATAATTTAGGACAGAGTTACGTATAACTCCAAAAAATCCAAGGGAGTGTAATATCTGCTGATCGAGCTGGTCACAGAATGGGTCCATAGGTGCCTATCCAGCTATCTGACATAAATTATGGAAAGATGGAAAGAGTATTCGAAGTTATAGTGTATACGACCAGAATTGAAACCGTTTAAAAACTAAAAGCCGGCAAAAACAGTTGGCATCTCTTTATTGTTTTTCTTATGACAAGCATTTCTATTTACCTCAGCAAGCGATGCCGACAGTTTTTATATGGTTTCAATTCTGGTCGTATACACTTTATGTCAATGTATGGAGGTCCTCCATAAAAGCGTCACTCCTTTCCCAGAAAGTTAAAATGTCTTTACTAATTAATTTAAGTATAATATCCATTTGTGTGTATTTCATGATTTCACTATTATTTCAATTATTTTAAAATAGTTGGCTATGAACAAACTTGACAATTCAATTTTTTGACAGATCATCTCAGTTAATACTTAAACTCTCACTCAATCGCACTCGTTTAAGAATTTAGAATTTTCAAGAATGATTTTCACTCACATTGATCGTTATATGTTCGTTACATATTGCCAATGAAATTTTAACTCTAAATTAGCTCACGTAGATTATAGAAACAGATTTCACAAGCACTACAGCCGAATAAAACTCGGAAAATTAGCTACGAAACTGAAAAATAATGGTTCATTTTTAAAGAAGAAGACGAGGTTGAACAGTGTTACTGATAATGTAAATAAGGTAAACCGAGTTATTAATTAATTAATTATGTAAGAAATAAAAATACAGAAAATTTGGAAACATCGTTAAGAGAAATTCAAATTGCTTATATAAATAAAACAAGTGCTAGAAAAATTTTAAAGAAAAATGGTTACCGGTATTATAAAGCCAAAAAAGTTCACAATTTACAAGCGGGGGACAAACCAAGGAGGTGTAGGTGGCTGTTGAAAAAGAAGCGTGCCGATCTATTAATATGTAGTAAAATACTTTGGTCCGACGAGGCAAATTTTTCCAATAATGGGTTTTTTAATCGCAATATCCATTACAAATGTATTTCTGAAAATACACACTGGCATAGCCCGACTGGGTTTCAAAATCGTTTTTCAATAAATGTGTGGATTTTAGGCACCAATTTAATAGGTCCTTATTTTTATGATGGTCACCTCAGTGGTCAAAGGTACCTAAACTTCTTGAGAAATGAATTTAATGAATTCCTAGATGACCTACCTTTAGAGAATCGACACAACTTTCAATATTTTCAACAAGATGGAGCTCCTCCCCACAATTCCCAGATTTGCCTAGATTATTTAGACGAAATTTTGCCTCAACATTGGATAGGTACCAATGGATTTATTCGATGGCCCCCTCGTTCTCCAGATATAACCCCAATGGATGTTTTTCTATGAAGGTATATTAAAGATAAGGTGTTTTCGACGACACCGCAAAATGTAGAGGACCTAAAAGCTCGAATTCAACAGGCATGTATTACAGTTATCCCCGAAATGCTGAGTAATGTTTTAAATGCAGTGCCTCACCGCGCTGGATTGTGCATAGCAAATGGCGGTGGACACTTTGAACACTTGATATGATATCTTAAAAATTATTTTGAGCATTAGATAAATATTAATGTTCTGTGTGCTATATTCTTTTTATTATTAATTTGTTTTTGTTACCTGAATTTACTTTATTGTTCTTAATTGTGTTAATGTTTTATTATAGCAAAGATTTGAACTACTTATTGAATTATGTTATCGTTTTATTTAATCATGCTTCTCCACGGCTAGTATAATGCTTGTTAAAAAAAATTTATTGGTTTTTAAAAAATGTTTTTATAATTACTAACGTAGTACCAATGAATATATATGGCATGTGATATATCGTTGAAAAGGGAGGAAAATACTCTATTTAATGGCGCCATTTCCCGCCCGTTTCAAAATAATTTTTTTAACAGCCTGAAGAGTAAATTTCAAAATACATCGGTGTTGAAAAAAATTAGATAAAACCTCGTTGAAACATTCTGTTTTGCAAAAGAATTTCGCCTTAGAATTTTTCTCGTATCTCTTCAAATAACGGAGATATTTGGCCTAGACGTTTTCCGCATTTTCGATATTTTCCGCCATAACTCTTAAAGTAGACCATGGATTTCAAATGTTTTTAAACCATTTTGTAGGTTATATAAATCGGCACAATTTTCATAAAAATATTTTTTTTTGTACGACCGATATTAAGTGAGATATTCTCGAGGGCCCTGATAAAATGGACAGCCTGTATATGGGACATTTGCCATTGATATTAATTGTAAGTTTGTCATCTATATTTTATGTTTGTTATAGTTTAGTTTGTAGCTTGTAATTTTATTGACTTTTCCCATACTATATAACCTAGTCTACTGGAATAAATATTATTATTATTATAAATGAAAAGAAAGGTCCACTTTGCCAAAGTCATAATTAAAGGAGTATACAGAGAACTGTGTTTAAATTTTTATACAAAGTTTATTGCTTCACAAATTGTATTCCTGTGTAACATTTCCATAAAATATTAGCACGCTCAGCTCAAAAAGAAGTGTAAGTGGGTCATTACGCGAACAAATTATACCCTGAAATAAAGAAATAATTCAGTTTGATAAAAGATAGTCTGATGTTGATGAGTGAAGGACGGAGGGTTGTAGAGTAATAAGGAGACAAGCAGACGAACAAAGGATGATAAAAGGGGAGTAGGGGGAGACAAGAGAGATGGATGAGTGACAGGCCTCATTGTGGCTGGCTTGACTGACGGCTGAATTGCTTGTTTTAGCAAACGCAGACAGGTGAACAGAATACTACCTCTCACAATCACGAAGAAAATTAGGCGTCGTATTCTATCTTTTATTCTCTGTTTTAAATTAACTTTTAGTCTTTGTTTTGCAGTAAAATATTCCACAGACAAAAAATATACGGTGAAGAATTATATTTTGTTTTCCTCCTGATATTATTTTTATCTTTCAACTAAATATCGAGTTTCGCCAGGAATAATTAACAAGGATTATTATGGATGTTTAGTAAAATTAACAACTTACCAACAAAATGGTTGCACTTCAATAAATCAATCATATATGCTAACGGCAACATAAATAAAAATAATACATACACACTAGATAAAGCAGGGTGGTATTATGAGTAGAAAATGTCGGGTATAAGATAATTTGAGGCATGTGAAGAAACAAAATTTAATGGTTAAAGTGGGCATATCCAAGAGAGAGAGAGAGATCCGATAAGCAAATATTTATTATTTCAAAACTACAAGATATGAAGATTGGCATTATTTTTTAATTTAAATTAACTAATTTTGCAAACAACTGAAATTGCTGAGTGAAAATTCATGTCACCACACCTATCATAGTTCTACTTAGTCTTATACTTTTTTTTAACTAATATACAGGCTGTCCATTTTATCAGGGCACTCGAGAATATCTCACTTAGGTCGTACAAAAAAAATTATTTCTACGAAAATTGTGCCGATTTATATAACCTAAAGAATTCTAAGGCGAAAATTTTTTGCAAAACAGAGTGTTTCAATGAGGTTTTATCTAATTTTTTTCAAAACCGCTGTATGTTGAGATTCACTCTTCAGGCTGTTAAAAAAATTATTTTGAAACGGGCGGGAAATGGCGCCATTAAGTAGAGTATTTTCTTCCCTTTTCAACGATATATCATATGCCATATTTATTCATTGGTACTATGTTAGTAATTATAAAAACATTTTTTTTTAATAATAAACTTTTTTTAACAAGCATTATACTTCCCGTGGAGAAGTATGATTAAATAAAACGATAAATAATTCAATAAGTTGTTCAAATCTTTGCTATAATAAAACATTAACACAATTAAGAAGAATAAAGTAAATTCAGGTAACAAAACCAATTAATAATAAAAAGAATATAGCACACAGAACATCAATATTTATATAATCCTCAAAATAATTTTTAAGATATCATATCAAGTGTTCAAAGTGTCCACCGCGATTTCTTATGCACAATCGAGCGCGGCGAGGCACTGCATTTAAAACATTACTCAGCATTTCGGAGGTAACTGTAATACATGCCTGTTGAATTCGAGCTTTTAGGTCCTCTACATTTTGCGGTGTCGTTGAAAACACCTTATCTTTAATATACTCCCATAGAAAAATCCATTGGGGTTATATCTGGAGAACGAGGGGGCCATCGAATAAATCCATTGGTACCTATACAATAATGTTGAAGCAAAATTTCGTCTAAATAATCTAGTCAAATTAGGGAATTGTGGGGAGGAGCTCCATCTTTTTGAAAACATTGAAAATTGTGCCAATTCTTTAACGGCAGGTCATCTAAGAATTCATTAAATTCATTTCTCAAAAAGTTTAGGTACCTTTGACCACTGAGGTGACCATCATAAAAATAAGGACCTATTAAATTGATGCCTAAAATACCTATCCACACATTTATTGAAAAACGATTTTGAAACCCAGTCGGTCTATGCCAGTGTGTATTTTCAGAAGTCCATTTATAATGAATATTGCGATTAAAAAATCCATTATTGGAAAAATTTGCCTCGTCGAACCAAAGTATTTTACTACATATTAATGGATCGGCACGCTTCTTTTCCAACAGCCACCTACACCTATCCCCGCTTGTAAATTGTGAACTTTTTTGGCTTTATAACACCGGTAACTATTTTTCTTAAAATTTTTCTAGCATTTTTTTTATTTATATGACAAGCAATTTGTATTTCTCTTAATGATGTTTCCAAATTTTCTGTATTTTTATTTCTTACATAATTAATAACTCGGTTTACCTTATTTACATTATCAGTAACATTGTTCAACCTTGTCTTCTTCTTTAAAAATGAACCATTATTTTTCAGTTTCGTAGCTAATTTTCTGAACAAAGTTTCATTCGGCTGTAGTGCTTGTGGAAATCTGTTTCTATATTCTACTTGAGCTAATCCAGAGTTAAAATTGCATTGGCAATATGTAACGAACATATTATAATGATCAATGTGAGTGAAAATCATTTTTGAAAATTCTAAATTCTTAAACGAGTGTGATTGAGTGAGAGTTTAAATATTAACCGAGATGATCTGTCAAAAAATTTAATTGTCAATTTTATTCATAGCCAACTATTTTAAAATAATTGAAATAATAGTGAAATACAAACAAATGGATATTATACTTAAATGAATTGGTAAAGACATTTTAAGTTTCTGAGCTAAGAGTGACGCTTTGATGGAGGACCTCTATACATTGGCATAACTGCAAATACTCTTTCCATAATTGCTCCGTGTTGCTTTCTTGATTATTTTGTTTTTGTTACCTGAATTTACTTCATTCTTCTTAATTGTGTTAATGTTTTATTATAGCAAAGATTTGAACAACTTATTGAATTATTTTATCGTTTTATTTAATCATACTTCTCCACGGCAAGTATAACGCTTGTTAAAAGAAAATTATTGTTTTAAAAAAATGTTTTTATAATTACTAACGTAGTACCAATGAATAAATATGGCATGTGATATATCGTTGAGAAGGGAGGAAGATACTCTATTTAATGGTGCCATTTCCCGCCCGTTTCAAAATAATTTTTTTAACAGCCTGAAGAGTAAATCTCAAAATACAGTGGTTTTGAAAAAAATTAGATAAAACCTCGTTGAAACACTCTGTTTTGCAAAAAATAATTTTCGCTTTAGAATTTTTCTCGTATCTCTTCAAATAACGGAGATATTTGGCTTAGACGTTTTCCGTATTTTCGATATTTTCCGCCATAAATCTTAAAGTAGGCCATGGATTTCAAATGTATTTAAACTATTTTGTAGGTTATATAAATGGGCCCAATTTTCGTAAAAATAATTTTTTCGTACGACCGATATTAAGTGAGATATTCTCGAGGGCCCTGATAAAATTGACAGCCTGTATGTATTTAAAAAGAAGTTATGGCCAAAAATAATAAATATTTACTTATCGGATTTCTCTCTTTTGGACATGCCCACTTTAATATAATAAAATTTGTTGAATTTTTCGTGTGTAGGATTATTTTTGCAGAATATTGTGTGTACGATAGTGCCTTCCCTACTTTTCATAGCACCTAACAGCTAGATAATGCAATGTAAATAGGACTAACAACGATATTTTATGTCACAGTAGCAAGGCTATAAAATCATTAAATTGTTTTATAAAAATGCTGGGCCTAATGAAGATATTACTTTACAAGTTATTTAGTACTACACAATAGACATTTTACGAGCTAGTCTCACTTTCTTTGTTTGTTTTAATTACACTGTGCAATGTTTTGTTTAAGTTATTTATTGTTTTTATAATAACCCTCGATATTATTCCTTGTATTATTAATATTTAGCCTTTATAATATAACACTTCGGTTATGGTCTACACACATCGACGCTAGTAAAGTTGTGTAATTCAAAGGGGGCCACCGAATCTAAATGTTTGCATAGCTTTGATACAGCAGCACAGATGCTGGCAATTATCTCCGCGTACTACATTTACAATTATTTACCATCCATAAAGAATAATAAAGCCGATCTGAAACGTCTCCTGGAAGAAGATCAGATCGTTATTTACACTGAACAATAACTTAATGCCGCTGCTTCTCTCATGTCTAATAAGAGATAAATCACAACTAATAATGAGCAACAAACAAACACTTATATTTATTAGCCATAAATGTTTAGTAATAAAAGCCAGCAGTACCAACGGCATAAAGTTAAATAGCGACCGCCATATCTCCTCTGTTCTTTATAGCTGTTGTTGACTAACTTATTTATAACATAATCTTTTGTTAACGCCGTTTAATGATGTATTTACATATATCTATTGACATTACTTCGTACAAATTTTACGATCGTATATTCGCTACTTTGAAATCAACATTTTAAGCTGGGATCTATTTTAAGTACTTTATTTTCCTTGTTTCCAGCTAGCGTTAGGCCCTTGTAAGTTAGTTCCTTCTACGTGGGACTTAGTAATTTAAAAACTGCAGGGAGGGTAAGAGTGAATGTAAGTAAATACTGCAGAATGATTGACTGATTGGTATTTTTTTTTTTTTTACGAGGAGGGGAAACCCTCATGGGCTCCCACCTAAGCTGGGCCAGTGTCAGACTCTTACTGACTAAAATCCCTCCTCACAGGGTCGTCTGTAACACTCCGAGGGCATTGCAGCCTCTTGGGCTTATTGTGCACTACCTGTTTCGATTTACGCTGCCCATTTTAATACTCCTGTGCCACTGATGGGGTGATACAAGTCTGAGAATGGGCGAGTTTTAACGTTTTGCGGATCAGTTTGTGTTTGCCCGTAAATATTATATCTTCTGCGGGCCAATGCCTCACATTCATATATGATATGGTCTACTGTCTCTAGTACCTTGCCACATAATCTGCAGTCAAGGTCGCCATCGAACTTGCCAATTCTGTGCAGGTGCTTCTTAACAGGAAAATGTCCCGTCAAGAGGCCTGTTACAATTCTCAACTGTAACCTGTTCTTTGGGAGCAGTTCTGCAGTTTGTTTTGGGCATGGTCCTTCAATAAGTGTTTTCCCATGTCGATTGCCTGGTATGTTCCTCCAGTAATGATTGCGTTTATTCCTGACCCAGTCTTTAATTACCCCTCTTGCCGAGCATTTGGTAATGCCCAGCACGGGTTCTGGGCCATAGAATGTGTTAGCTGCTCCTTGTCTAGCAAGTTCATCAGCTTTTTCGTTGCCGTCTATTCTGGTGTGTCCCGGCACCCAGAGTAGTTTAACTCTGTTCTGCTCACCCAGAACTTCGAGCTCTTTGTGGCAGTCCCATACCAGTCTGGAGGACACTTTATTAGAGGCTAATGCCTTTAGTGCCGCCTGGCTGTCAGATGCGATGCAGATCTGCTGGTTCACATATCGTCGTTTGACATTCTCACGTATACACTCAAGTATAGCCAGAATTTCAGTTTGAAATACACGCAAGAGAAAGGCTTATACTTGCCCTCGGTCTCACTCCATGTATTCCTGCTCCAGCTCCTGATTCCATCCTGGACCCGTCAATATACCAGGACAGGCCTTTGCGTAGTAACTCAGGAGCTCCTGTTGACCAATCCCCTCTCTTTTCTATAGAGATACTGAAGGGCTTGTTAAATGTGATTTTTGGGACCATGTAGTCTGACTTCATGCTCAATAGAGGATCTACTACAATGTTGATTATCCTCATATGTCCTGACTCCCCTCACTGATTGGTATGCTTGATATTCCAGAGAAATTGCTTCGAAAAGTCCAGCTAATAAAAAAATTTGCGAGCCATAACGGGGTTATTTTTGCTATAAGGGGTAGGCGAAAGTATTTTTCTGTTTGTAGGCCCGTCTGTATACGGATTTAATTCTTTCGCGGTCAGTCTGCAGTGCGACTCATTATATTTGATCGCTGACAGTAAATTTTAAACAAATATTTAACGGAAATATACAGTATGTATTTAACACTGATCAGTAGTCAAGTCATCAGGTTGATATCCTTCATTGTGAGTTATTTAATTAATCTACAACTATTCAATAGATTACAATAATCCAATTACAAAAAGGGGAGAAAGGAAAAGCTTGAGAGAAGGCGTACAAAAATATAAATGCTAATATAACAATATAACAGGAATAACACTAATTAAACGAATAAAATATGAATATAATACAATAAAACAGATACAGTATCGTGGATATCGTAAATCACATTATCATTTCCTAATGGAAGCTATACTGCAGTGAAAAATGTCTATAGCATCTTGCCTATTGTGGTAAGACGTACACATTCCGTGTAATGGGGAAAATTTTTTGCATTAGTTCTGGGGGTATCTAGATGAAAACTTGTCCATTCACGTGTCGATAACCTGGGTGCATGAACATTCATCATTGACTGAATTTGGGGACAGTCTACGATGTTGTTTAATAATTTATACAAAAATATAATTTGCGATTTCTCTCTCCTAATCTGCAGGCTATCTCGGGAAAATCTGTCGAGCAAATCTCAGTTAGGCATAGCTACCTGTGGAAATATACTATCTTCTTTATAACAGCAAAATTTTAGAAATCTTCGCTGGAGTCCAGATTTTGAATATGAATATTATAAGGAAGACACCAAATAATTGAGGCATACTGAAGTCGTGATCTTACAAATGCAAAGAATAGCAAGTTTAAGGTACTAATGCTGGTAAAATCAGCTGAGTTTCTAATAATAAACTCCAGAGCTTTAAAGCAATCTGAAGTTAAATTGCTAATATGATGAGTAATGGAGAGCTTTCGATCAAAGGTCATACCTAAATCCTGAAGAGTTTCAGGCTTATCTAAAAGTATGTTATCCAGAGAATTGTTGAAGTTAGTTACATTAGTCTTATTGGAATATGTCATCACGTTGCACTTAGCTGCATTCAATGGTAATTTGTTGGCAAGCACCATTCATTAATTTTATAAAGATTATTGCATTATGCAATCCTGATTGTTTTTAATATTGCAATATATTTTCAAATCATCTGCGTAAATTAGACAGTTAACATTTAAGTCACAAGTTATATCGTTAATGAATAGATTAAATAGTAGTGGATCCAGATTTGATCCTTGTGGGACGCCGGACGTCGCCAAGATCTCCATCGATTGATAACCAGAGCATTCAACATACTGCTTACGATTACTGAGATATGAAGAGAAAAATTTAAGCATGTTTATCGAGAAATCATGAGCCCGAAGTTTCATAATAAAAATGTTATGATCCAGCCTGTCGAAAGCCTTGGAAGAAGCAGTTTAGACGACATCAGTCTGGAGTCCCATGTCAATCGAATCTGCAATATATTGCGTAATACAGAACAAATTTGTAACAGTGGATCTACCCCTAACAAATCCATGTTGATACTGACTTAAACGATTAAGCATATAATTATACATATACCCATGCAAGAGTATTTCCAAAACTTTAGCAAAATTATTAATAATTGTAATCGGCCTATAATTTTGAATATTTGCACGATCACCTTTTTTGAAAACAGGAACAAATCTCGACACTTTCCATAAATCTGGAAATGTTGTGATAACTAAATTAAAAACTGATTACTAAACTAAATTAAAAAGTAAGCATTATAGTCGGGTGTATATTTACTGGATAGTCAAAAAACGCAACAAAAACTTTACGACCTCATTAAAATACCATTACTCTGTGTATTACGTCGCCTACAAATTGAATCATTTATCTTTACAGGTTTTTAATGTACGTCGGCTTGTTTGATGAGACCATGCCGAATAGTTCACCGGCGTTAATAATTATCTCGTAATGTTTTTGTTGCGTTTTTTGACTGCGCAGTAAATATACACCCGACTATACAGGCTTATTCCAAATATAGCAACGATCGAAGTGTTTTATCATTTTTTGTATACATATTTTTTTACAATCAGCTTTAGCCAGCATGGTTTTTTATAGAGTGTTCTACTTTGTCAAATATTATCCACTTTGCTCAATTTGTGTTCGAAGGTCTTGATGACAGATTACAAACAAGTTGATGTAATTTTTACCGATTTCACCAAAACTTTCAATCAAGTGCACTATAATATCTTGAAAAAACTTGATCGAATAAATCTTTTGTTATTAGATAGATAGATACATTTATTAGCATCTTCTGCTATACAAAGATAGTAAATATATAATTTTAAAGCAGACAACATCCTACCCTCATTTTCAACAAGTATTAAGTACATGGTTTTTTAGCTTTTCTTTAAATCTAAAATAATTCTCAAATTTTTTAATTTCTGTTGATAGAGCATTAAACATATTATTTAGACCTTTATATAATGTAGTTTTATTTAATAACGATATTTTGGCTGTGTCTATAAAAAAAAGTCATTATTATGTGTTGTATTATGCGAATGACAATATCATTTATATAAAGAGTAAATAGAATAGGACCAAGAATAGTTCCCTGAGGAACGCCATATTCTACCTGTAGCACACTTGTTACTGAGTTTCGTTTCAAATGCCCTTTTCAAGTCAAGAAATAGAACTAACAAGTTGATTACCTGCTAAATCTTTAAACCGGAATTCACAGGAATAATATTTGAAAAACCCAGACTAATTTAAATAAATAAATAAATACCGCAGAAAGTAGACATCCCTTAATTCCAGAAGCCCGAAGCTTGTGCGGAAGGGGGTTACACATTGAAAAACTCTGACATACAACCATATCCTCCAATCCTCCGGGTCCCGAACCCGGTATCACGATAGGCATTCGATTAGTCGTGATTGTCGTGATTCCATTTGTCAGCGAAGTATTTGCTAGATCAAGGATACGATTCCCTATTACTTCAACGGTATCTTTGACAACTTTGATACCAATCATATTATATTCAGGGTCTGTAGTCTCCTTCAGTAAAATAATTAATCTTAACATCTACATAATTCCAAATTCGAATGGTCCAGTATTTAAATGATAATATTATATGATATATAATACCAAAGTATCAATCCGGTTTCAGAAAAAGCCATAGTTGTACCACAGCTCTTCCTAAAATCACAAACGACATCGTAGAAGGATTTGATAATAATAAATGTACAACTATGGTATTTTTAACATGTCCAAGGCTTTCGACTCAATCGACTTTGTATTGCTATTGGCAAAATTGAGACACTATAATTTTGGTACAAAAACGATTGGTTTAAAAATTATCTTTATGGTAGACGCCAAATGGCCCGTCTCTGCAGTGTTGACGGTGAAAATAATATATCAGAACCTTTGGAAATAATGTCAGGAGTCCCTCAAGGATCGATACTTGGACCAATCCTGTTTACAGTTTTTAGTAGCGATATCAGTAAATCAATAAACTGTGATTTTCATATGTACGCTGATGATCTCAATATTTACATGTCATTTAATTATCAAGAGTTTGAAATAGCAAAACAGCTTATGAACTTAGTAGCAGTCTACTATGAATTAACGCCAATAAAACTAAAGCTATAATGTTTAGTAAAAATAATGTTGATACTTCATGCCACAACCTTCGCATTGATGGCGTAGATCACAGTGTGCAACAAGGTAAAATATCTTGGTATACATCTTAAAAAAGGTCTCAAATCATCAATCAAAATCATAGTTTGCCCTAATATCGTGATTTGTTGTCAAAGTCAGTAAGACTAACTCTCGTCGAATCATTGGTTCTATCAATGCCTAACTACATGCATTGCGTGCATGGACCATTTTTAATACCTTTTAATAAGTATCGTATCCAAAAAATTCAAAATTCTTGCATTAGATTTGTTTGTCGATTAAATAGATATGATCATATGAGTGAAAAACGATTTGCACATATGAGTTGTCTAATTAACAGTTTCGAACACTAATTATCCGGGATATTTAAGTGATCTATTAAGTAGACATGGTGATATACATGACTTAATAAATACTAGACATAAAAATAATTTAAGTATACCTATGCACAGAAGAGAAGCTTTTAAGAGCTCTTTCTCCTACCAAGCAGCTCAGATATATAATATGTTGCCGATTCGCTCACCCAATACTAGAAGTTTTCAAGATAAATTAAAAAAGTGTATATTAGATTTAGCAATAAGTTTGTAATTTTCAGTTTTATTTATGGCAAAATGTGTGCAATATGTATGTTTTGATATATATTGTTTTTAATTATGTAATTTTTTAAATTAAATTAATATACACGTAAATAGGTACATGTGTAAATATGCTTAGCAATACTGTATATCTTTTGTGACAATTTGTATTTACTTTGTTGCAATAAAGACTATTTTATTTGTTATTTATCAATTATATCAAATTTTTCAAAAGTACTTATGTTTTCTGCATCTCTCAGAATAGAAGTATTTCTTTGTATATTAATGGATCTAATTATAGCGTCTATTATTACTGACTAAAATTAAAAATATAATGAATATTATTTCATGATATCCGCTATAATCTATATGAGGGAAAATGTACTTTTAAGAATCATTTATTTAAAAGTATGTATAGATAAACACGTATACTCTTTTCGTTATTTAATTGCGGAGTGTCGCCTTCACTGGGGAAAATGGACACAATATCTTGCAGAAGATTTGGTGCTATAACATGATGTCGTAGTTTAACGTTTCGTAGGAATTTCATGGACCCATTACTAACACTCCTGCTCTTTCTGCATGTCCCTGGTCCGGCTTACGACGGCCCTATTACATTGTTACATGATGCTGGCTTGAATTTACTACCCCATTTGGCTTTGTCCACACCGGGGCATTCACTAACAACGTTCTGATAAAACTCCAACGACAGCACGGCACGTTAAGGCACAAAACATACCCCACAATTCCCATTTCCCTGAATTTACTCTCTCAAATGCCACAGAATTCCTTTAATGTGCGCTGATAGCAGACAGAATACACCACTATTGAGCTATTCGATGTTCTGTTATTCTTTGGCTAAAAATACTACAAATTTACACACATTGGTGCTGATGGGTGTAGCGGGCGGAAAAAGTCTCAATCAGAATTAAGGGTTTCGCTCGGAAAATCTATGTTTATGTAAGCTAATAATCGGGTTACCGAGGTGTAACCGTAGCAGCAAAACTGTTTCATAGAAGATAGCTAATTAATTTATATTCAAAAAATAGAACAAATGTTTAAAAATAGTTGCTTTATCACCCTTTAAAATTGATGTATTTATTTTATTTATTTAAACTGGATAACCCAATGTTACAAAATGCAAAAATAACAAAGTAACGAACATTTGTAAAAACAGCATTGATACTATCACAGCTACCATTAGTTATTGCGCACAAATTTCTTAAGAACATTAAGGCTAATATTAAAAAAATCCAAATTGATTATATAACAGTTAGACATGATGCTTTTAATAGGATTATTTGCCCCCAGATAATCTAATTCAAAGCTATACATAATTCGAAATTGTCTCTGCATGAAAGTTTACTATAGTCGGAAAGTTGGTGACAAATTTTGACTACGGATTTGATGCAACTAGCCATAATGCATAAAAGTACCTACGATAGTTGTATAAGGAATGGCCAGTCTGGCTGGTTTTAACAGGTGGGCCAGGTACTGCGCAAAGTGAAAGTTAGGTAGAAAATATGTGTTAAAAAATATTATTGATCCATAATAAAATTACAAAAATTACAATTTATAATCAATTATAAACATAATATATTCACCACAGACCATTTGAGTGGGGTGACATGGAACCAAACTACCCCAATGAGTATTTTCAAAATATGAAAAAAAATATTTTTGATGCACGCTGAAATTTTTATAGCGTGTTAAGTACTTTTTTTGATAATAATGCCAAAAAGTTAGACTTTTAGAAAGTTTATCTATATGAGATTCCCAACTGAGGGTGTTGTCGATATATATACCTAGAATCAGTCACTTGCTCGATACGTTTTCCATTACATTTTAGAAGGTAGCTATTATCAAGATGTTTTGGCCTAGGTGTAAATTGAATAAAGACAGTCTTAGTAGTATTTAAAGAACTTTGTTGCAGCTGAACCATTCTAGAAATTTATTCAAAACAGTTTACGTGTTCCTTCCAGTATTCAAAATTTTCTTTTCACTACAAATACAGCTATTGTCATCAGCAAACATAACTATATTTTTGTTAAAGATCATTTGCAAATAAAATGAATAAAACTGGTCCAAGGACAGAACCTTGTGGAACCCCTTGCTCAACATCTTCTGCATGAGATCTTATTTTATTAATCTCAACTGTTTGTGTTCTGCTCTGTAAATACGATTTTATATACTTATTCACTTTACCCCTCTGTCCATAAGCTTCAAGCTTGTCCAGAAATTTCATATATTATTTATATTACAAGACTATGTTTGGGACCCCAAAATTCGTAATCAGCGACCCAAAAAACATATAGGGTACCAGAAAAAATTTATTTCATAAGATAATTTAAAAATTACACTCAGAATATTGCGAAAAACCCCCAAAAAGGGGTGTTTTTCCCCAAAAGGGGTGTTTTCAGAATTTCCACCGAGCGAATCTTTTAGATCGTAATCAAGGACCAAAAAGACTTGCTATATTTTGTTCGGGTAAATGATATACAATCAACCCCGCAATAGGGTTTTCCCACTAATTTTATTTTAACAATTTGTGCCGTGAAAATGATATAATATTAATTTACAACAATTTACTTTTCTAATAAGAATTATTTCTAAGAAAATATCGTTAAAACAACTTGCTGATAATTTCACTGCTTTTTAAAACGAGCATTTTTACACGCTAGAATTACGTATCTACCCGGAAAACCAATGAGATTATGGATATAATTAGTTTGTAATAGATTCTAACTGTGTGTTAAAGAAAGCTTTCCTCTAAAACTTCTCAGAATTTCAATTTGTAATGCTTGTACTGTGATTACCAAGCAGTGGACGTGTAAATATTGGCCAATCAGAATCCAGATAAAGTTATTCGTGAAAGCGTCGGACGTTAATATTTTGTACTGTAGTTTAGGTTTAACCTTCACTGACATTACACATCAGATGACTAACCTAAAACGTTAAATTTATATTTTCATGTTTGTATTGTTTGGAATGAAAATATTATTTTATCAGTTTCTGGTTTATGTTTTATTAATTCTATAATCAAAATGGAATCAAGTGGAAGAGGAATATGTTAAAAGTGCCGCTGATAATTTACCTAAAGTATAAAAGTGCTGAGAGCTGTCAATAAATAGAGGTTATGTTATGTTAACAGAGACCAAGATTAATAAACAATCTTGAACAGAGACAACTTCTGTGATTGGATTTCAGGGTGATGACGTCACAACGCGCCAATATATGGCTGTTTAAAATGAACCCAATATTTTTCAAACTTCAAGTTTTTTTTTGTTACTATTAGTAAAATTAATAAGATAATAAATATGCCATAAATCATTTTTTTACGTGAGTTAAGTATTTCAGCAATAATTTTTTTTTCTGGGAAAACCCTATTCGACTGGAGTATGGACTGGACTTGCATATTCCCCACTAATCTCAAATAGAGCATTAGATTCTTTGTCAAGTTGATTTACTATAACTTTTTAGGTGTACCCACAAAATAATTATTTTCAAAATCCGTAACTTCTTTAATGTCTGTTATTTTTCCATTTTGGGTTCGAATTTCAGTTATTTTATTTTTAATATTTTTATTCATTACATTGTTATTTATTATGTGTCATACCGCTTTTGTTTTGTTTTCAGCTGAGTAATATTAATCCCTATTGTAATTTTCTTTCGCAATCACCATGACAAACCCCTTGACGTATTTGTGTCCCTGTGAAATTCTCAAATAATAATAATAATAATAAAAACAAAAAACATATGTATAGCATTAACAAAAATGTATATGCGTGTTTAGATAACGTATACAGATGTATAAAAAAAGTTTTAGTGTATAAATGTTGATGTGTATGTGTGTATAAGTTTATACATCTGAAGAATATAATAACAATTAGGAATAAATAAAGAAAATGAGAATGAAAAAAATAAATAAAAAATAGTTGAAAAAGGAAAAAGAAAACAAAAGAATACTGATAAATATTTAAAGGCATTAATTATTAGTACATAATATAAGTTTTTATGTGTGTGAGTGTAGGGTATGTAGATGAGTGTGTGTGCATTGTGCGCATATATGTGTATATATGTATGAGTTTGTGTAAACAAGTGTATATATTTATTGTCACGTAAGTTGATTATTACTTTATGGTTTGGATTTCTTGTAAACTTGATTTCCTTTTTTTTCTTGATACAATCATAGATTATTATATAACAATATGGTACATGCTACCCTAGCCATACGTTCTAGTATAGATAGATAGATAATTTTCTTTCGCGTTTTTTATTACCTTGCAATAAATTCTCTATAAAATCCTTATTTTACTATAAGAAACGTAACCAGACTGCAACCAACAGCTACTCTCCGGGCTATGTGCCCCACCGAACGCTGAATTATAAGTTATAAGGCTGGTGCGTTAAGTGTAATATAATAATTGCATGTAACCAACAGAATGGTAATATTTCGATTGCAACAAACACCAGCCGAAAGACTGGACTGTTTTAATGTTCTGCAGAAGCATATTTGAACTTCTAATAAAATTGCTTATAGCGCCTGTAACAGTGTCTATCATATTCTTCATTTGAGCTTTTGCATTTTTTATACAGATTTTTTAATGTATTTGAAGAGATTTTTATACCTCTTATTATCCATGACTTTTTTATTCCTTTTTTTTATTTGTATTGATTCTTATAATTGGAAAGGAAATATCTATATAACATTTTAAAGTATTTACAAATATTGTAACGCCCTGTGTATGTTAGGTGATAAGTATGTATTGGTTAATATTATACTACCAGCAGCATAACTTGTTTGCAATGACAACAAGAAATAGTCAGATCTTTAATCGATCCGAATTTGTGCGTGCAGACATTATTTCACGACGACCGTCAAATTGATAAAGACACATCAGTTTGGCCTCTTCGAAATGTAAATTTCACGCCTTGCGGCAATAGTTTCACGCCGCTTTTTCCCGTAAATCATGCCCCCACAGTGGAGTTCAGGGGCACATGCTTGTAGGCTGGGTCGCCGGGCACCTAAACTCTAGAACAATACGGCGTGTCCGTCCCGTAGTGGCAAGTGGAGAATTTATTCTCCATTGTCTTTCATTTGAGCGCATATTTCTCCTATAAGGTATTCTCGTTGACTAGCCGTATCTCACGAGCACTGCTCGCTGCTGCCGTATTTATGCCCTGGTTGCTATCTAATGCCCGGCCTGGCAGCGCTACTCTTATCAGCCTGCTGTCTGTCTGTCAGTACACCTGCAACGCAATTAATTCCCGGAATTCTGAAAAAGCTGGCGACCATCGGTAGGCACGAGTTAAGCGAGTTACTCAATATCGAGCACCCTATCTGATTACTGTTAATGAATGTGAGACCACGGTGATCCGATCTTTGCCAATTTATAGAATCGGTGAAGTTGGGACCGAACAACTATGTGTAACTGCCTCTTAACATGAACAATTTGTTGATACCATCAATGAGGAACGGCGCTGCCTTATCTCGGCCTTTTTACCACTCGATACCTCACACAACTAATATCTCACAATTAACTTCTTCGGGGATGTGTTCTGTGCACATACAGTACAGTATAATAATAATAATAATGTTTATCGATATCGAAGGAAACAAAGGGAATTATAATTTTTGGTTGCATGTTTGTTGGAATGCTAGAACTAAAGTGTGTTTGCAGTAAAAAAAAATCGATTTCGTGAAGTATCCAACATTTTCTTAATGTAGACAATAAATGTACAATTAAACTTTGAAAAGAATCTGTACATGGCTTAATTCTTTTGAATATTTGTTTGCAAGTTTGGACACTTTTCTATGCTAACGACATCTCGCGTTATATTAAGCGGGCTACGGCCAAGAAATATCCAGTTACTCGATAAAGAGCCGATTAACACCGGAAATCACGTTTTTTCTGAAACCGATTTTTCCGTGTGAAAAGGACACCACCTTTAACGCGTTTTTTAGGATATCATTTTTTGAATTGAATTTTTTGCCATTTCTTGGCCATTTTTAGCAAAAACTAGTTTCTAACACTTTTAAAATTTAGGCTAGTAAGAAAAGTCACAATTTTTGCTACAATGCTCATCAATTATTATAAAATCATGCCATCTACAGGTTTTCTCAGAATTTAGGAAATTCCCGAAAAAAAGAAAAAATGTATATACAGCATGTTTCCGAATAAGGTGCCATACTCTTGTAAACTTTCTCATTTTTATAAAAAGTTTTTTAGAAAATATGAAAGAGGCCTTAAGCAAACTACCTTTTTATTTTTAAATTTGTATTGAAAACTTATCAAAGTTTTTTCAAGTATCCACTTGATTTTTTGTTCTGTCACTTTATGGTAAATATCAAAGATTATTTCTCTTGTTTTTTTTTTATGTAAATGACTTTCGGTCGAAGACAAATACTGCTAGTCACGAATTGTCTAATTCATAGTTGTTACGATGGGGTTAAATTAATTTATTAAACATACCGGACACTAAGATACCAACAAGTGAGACAACACATATAACTAATTCTAACCAAAAATAACGAAAGAGAAAAGAAAAATGAAAAGAAAAAAAAAGGAATCACTATTTCCACATCTAGATTTTGTATCCAAGTCTTATACACATAAAATCCCAATGTAATATTTTACTCCCTTTAATAATAAATAGGGTGGGGGTGGTAGAGGGGGCGACTAGTGCCAAAATAAATGTTAACGGCCCTTGGTTCTCGTGCACAGACTAAATCCCAATTTAATTTTTTACTACCTATAATAATAGGGTGGGGGTGGCAATGGGGATGGTAGAGTGGGTGGTTTATGCCAACAAAAATTTAGAGGCCCTTGGTTCTCTTATACACACCAAATCCCAATTTAATTTTTTACTTCCTTTAATAATAGGGCGGGGGTGGTAGAGGGGGTGGCAAATGCCAAAAAAATTTTAAAGTCCCTTGGTTCTCTTATACACACTAAATTCCAATTAAATTTTTTATTCCCTTTAATAATAGGGTCGGGATGGCAATGGGAATAGTAGAGGGGGTAGATAACGCCAAAAAAAATTTTGAGACGTTTCGTTCTTGTATACACACTTTGATTTTTTTTACTTTCTTTCATAATAGGGACTGATTCCAAAAAAAAGTTGAGACCTTGTCTTTGTATATGCCCTAAATTACAATTTTATGGACTCTTACCTGCTTGCTTTGCCTATTTACCCTTATTTACCCCGAACCTTTCAACGGAGTTAGATCAGAATATAGTTTAGTTCCAGATCTCGTTATAATACATAAGTGTATCAAATTTCAAGTCAATATCATAAACGGTTCCGGAGTAAACGAGCGCACAAAAAAAGTTACAGACAGACAGACAGACAGACATACAAATTTTAAATCTCGACGTTCCATGACATTTCAAGAAAGAAAAAATAAATATATATATATATATATATATATATATATATATATATATATATATATATATATATATATATATATATATTTCTTAGTTACTATACTTCCACTAGACGTGGAAGTAATTGATTGAAGAAAACAAAAAGGTATATGACAGGGACACACGCTTCACACACGCTAGTTTTGTGTGGGTATTTACTAATAGGAACTAATTCAGTTCGAGCAACGAGGAGCAGCAGTAGACAGCTTTCAGTGAGAACTTGAAGATAGCAGATGATATTCTGCCGAAACGTCGTTCAGACAACCGCGACTCCTGGAGGAGTCGACCATCGACACGGGAGAGCACCCGGAAGTACAATAACACTTCATATATATTGGGCGCACAAAAATCAACATTTAATGAGGCAAGGTATATTGCAGGAAAAATTTGGAGTAAATGTGTGGGCTGGGGTGATTGGAACAAGAATTATTGGACCTATTCTTTTTCAAGGACCTTCCACAAGGGACAGGCGAATTATGGCCTATTAGTGAACCGGTATAATGGGCATGTCATTGCAACAAATGTACCTGTACATTGGTCTACCCGCTCACCAGATCTAATCATTTTAGATTTTTTTGCCTGGGTATTTACTAATATGTTACTTTTAGGTTCAGATTATTTGAACAATAAGTTAACGAGGACTGTTAAAGTGGCTAAATTTTAGTTTGATTATTTTATATCCACAATTCACTGTATGTTGCTACCTTGTAGCTGGAATGGAAATCCCGTTGGGTTTATAAAATAAAATAAATAAATGATGACGTTCACGGAAGAAATTACCGCATTATTAGTTGAAAATTTTGCGAAAAATCGCTATTTTTACAAAAAAAGAGGCTTGGCAATGAATAAATCAACTTGCTCAGGATTAAGTTATTTCCACTTGTCCGGTTTATTAGCTCCTGGTCAACAAAGAACCAACGGCAACAACAGACACTAGATTTATAGCACGTACTCCGCGTAAGCCGGTACTCCTTTATAATTAAAATAATTTTCCGTATACCATAACGTGTTTATATAAAATGCAAATATTAACGCTTATAATTCAAAACCTGGCACTTGTGAATTTTCCACGGCCATTAATAATTCCCGCACGGTAGAAGACATCAATCAAAATCCTGATACGTTAAATTCAATGTCACGTATGGCTTAATAGAAGTGCTGCAATGATAATGTTACATTAAAATGCTACGGAGGAGGCGCAATAATTGCCTGTGGAATCGCGAAGGCGCCGTCCACTACGTGAGTTCACTCTCTCGAGTCTGCGATAGATCCTGTTCTGTTAGCACCGTTCGCCGAGGCCTGCTAGGCTCCGCCACATGATTGGCATGTGCTGACCCCTGCGCATTTTAATTATCAATTAGCCTTGTCTACCAAAACTTAAAGCAGCTCACGTAAGGTGAGGTTTCCTAGTTGAACCTCCCGTCAAAATAGAATTGGTGAGCTGCAGATCGGACTTTATGTCGAATGGGTATGACCGGTCCCGTGCGTGGGTGGGTCTTAAAAATACATCCTGTTTGGATTGCAGAATTTCTGGGTTTTATAGTAATATAGGCGAGTCATTAAAAAAATGTCTATATGCGAATAAAGGTGGATAAAGACAGGATGTTCGTTACAAATGAACCATCTCAGCCTCAGCAGGCCCATTTAACTCTTTTAGGTAGATTTCTAATATACCTATTGCAGAGTGCAGCATGTCACAAGCGACGTCGGGAAAATTTCACTATAGTTTCTTCGATTATGGTCCACAGATCCCAGTAACACCCCCCATTCAAAAGTTTATATACAGGGTGAGCCACGGTGTGTGGAATATTAAAATTATATGAAGAACGGATTGTACCGATTGCTTTGAAATTTTGGTTAAAAGATAATCAAGTATGATCTCTCCAACTAAAATATTTTAGAAAGTGCGGCGTTGCCACTTATGCGTAAAACTGGCAACATTTTCGTTATTTTAAATGGAATATCCTGTATATTTTTGTATTTTTTGGATCACCGTCTTTTCCCGAGTAACTTTTGTTAATATTTCCCTATACCTATCTCAAGTTGTTTCCGAGATATACTTTAAACGAGGATAATTGAAACTGGTGAGTGTTAAAGCACAGGACCGTGCGCACTGAACTTGATATTTTGTCCTATATATTTAGCAATGGTATCGAGATTCGAATGGTAGTTGAAACTGTGCAGGCGAGTCCGAGACTGGCAATGCAATCGGCCTGAATGAACCATCTAGGACTGCGCTGGTTTAAAGTTAATAAAACGGACAGGCCTACTAGCATAAAAAAAACTCGTAAATCGTTTCCTATTAGTCAACGGTGGACTTATGAGATGTGCTGAAATGTGCCAGTGCAGTGCGTAAATACCTGTTATAATATCAAGCGTAGGAGTTTAGTTAGTTATTGTTCATATTTATAAATATTTACTACTATATAAAAGGTAAAATATTTTCATTATTTACTAATTTACCATGGCTTTCTGGAGACCATTTGAAACAGAGGATAATATAATACCGCCCGAAAATCTTATCATTTTCTTATGACAAGCATTTCTATTTACCTCCGCCCATGTACAATAAAGAGATGCCGACTGTTTTTGCCGATTTTTAGTTTTTATACGGTTTCAATTAAGTTCATTTACACTTTAATTCTTTTCTGAATTTATTGCCAAAAATTTGACTTTCAGTAAATCGTGTTTTCTCCTACCTATGCAACAATTAAAAGATAATTTTTTAGTTGCAGCTAAGCAAGGCCTGGGAGCATCTCCTCCATTAACCAAATGTTTCGAATATCATACAGGGTGAGCTAGAGAACGCTTTCTATGAGTGACATAAAAATGCACGAAAGTCAATATTTTTTTAAATGGAATGCCTTATATATTATTACTGATTCGGAAAGATGATACATTTACCTATTTAAAAAGGTAATATACCCTATACTAATGCGCACCGTTTTAGATTTATGGACACTTTTCTGTACCATTACCAAGAATATTACTTCTTTTGGTATATCATAACAGGTGGGCCATGAAATTTTTATTCTGTCATTTTATAATGACAACAGACATGCTATTTTTCTAAATAAATTTGACGTTAGTGATATTTCCATTTAATTTAAATAGCTGTAGCACAACTATGGGACAAACACAGTTTTAATGGATTTGTTTATTATCACTTATAGAAAACGTTTTCTAACTCACCCTGTATGATATTTGAAACATTTGATTAATGGAGGAGATGCCCCCAGGCCTTGCCTAGCCACAACTAAAAAAACATCTTTTAATTGCTGCGTAGCTAGGAGAAAACACGATTTATTGAAAATCAAATGTTTGGTGATAAATTCAGGAAAGAATTATTATCTTGAAAACGGTTTGAGACAGGTATAGGGAAATATTAACAAAAGTTACTCAGCAAGAGAAGACGATCAAAAAATGCAAAAATATACAGGGTATTTCATTTAAAATAACGAAGATGTTGCCAGTTTTACGCATAAGTAGCAACACCGCACTTTCGAAAATATTTTAGTTGGAGAGATCATACTCGATTTTCTTGGTTATCAAAATTTCAAAGCAATCGATTGATCCGTTCTCCATACACTTTTAATACTCCACCCACCCCGGCTAACCCTGTATATATGCTATATAACGAAATTTGTAAACACTCTAGAGGGCGCATTTCTGATCGGATCAAAACGAAATTTGGCAGGCATATAATAATATTTGGGTCCATATCTTGGTTAAGTTCGAAAATGGGCAAAATCACCTTCGCGTTTCAAAATGGCAGTGGTTCAAAGTTTTAAAAAAATTCTCAAATATGTTTTTCAAATCATAGTGCTCATCTAGCCCTACAACTTTTGTCTAAAATATTTTTTGCTAAAACGCATAGGAAAAATTAAAAAAATAGCGGCGTCAGCGGTTCAAAGTCTTCAAAAAATCCTCAAAATTTTATTTCGAATCAAATATGTACATGCGGTACATCCTTGGATTGTACTCATCTAGACCTACAACTTTTGTCTAAAACATTTTTTATATTATACTAATTTTTTTTCCATCTTTTGTACTATTAATGTATAATACTAATATTACTTATTTAGTCACTTATTTACTAAAATAATAGAGACCTAAAGCAATGCAAAACAATATATGACGAAATCTACCTTTCGGACTGGCCCCTGCCATCGGTTTTTTTAAATTTTATATTTAAAATGCTTATTTCACAAAGATTTTTTATCACAACTTCATAACCAAAGTGATTGTCAAAATTGAAGCGCACTAAAATAGTAGATGCAAATTAAGCTGTACGCTGTCAGACATTGTCTAATAAATTTACTTGAGTTGCAGGTGCGATTGCGCCGTTGCATAAAAGTACTAATTAATTTCAGATAAAATAACACTTCTGTATCAAATTGAAATCAACTATTTATTGCAACTAAATCTAAAAATTCTAGAAACCGAATAACGTTTTTGCAACAAAGTAGCAAAATATTGTGAGAATAATTTTAATGTAATTTTGATTTGCTATAGAAATTATTTCTCAAATTAAATTATGAGCTATGCTTCTTTTGCATTTTTATTTTTACAATATAAAACTTTGGTGTTTATTATTACGTACATACATACAGATCAAACCAGGAACCTCTTTCTTTAGACGTTGTTTAAAAATAATCAGCATTAGGCAAAATCAGAATTCCAATATCTCGTCACACTAGAACTTTATTCCTTAAGGGTTTAAAAAACTTTTTTCGATTGAAACATGCAGATACGATGTCACGTCCAGTGGAAGCATGAATAAACCCTGCTATAGTTTGAAATAAATTTAATTATAAACTCTTTGGCGAGCTCTTTGGTCCTTCGTATATAGTCGAAGGTGTTGAGATGTTTTTTAAATAAATGTTTGAATTGTCTTCTGCCAATTACGTTAAAAGTATAACAAATGCAATATCTTCACTGATAATAAACGCTCGCTGTTTACATAGAACATGAACAGTAATGGGCCTAGCACTGAGCTCTGAGGAACCCCAAGTGCAACACTAAATGTATCCAACTCCTGGTCATTTAGCCTCACCCTGGGCGACCTATTTTCCATATAGGAGATCAGCCACAGCAGAATGTTATCCCTAATGCCGACACTGTATAATTTACTATTCAGTATTTCTTTATTGACAGTATTAAATGCTTTAGAAAGATAAAATAACAATGACACAACATATCTTACCCTCATCCAAGCATTTGTAAACATACTCCAGAAGGTGATAGGTAGCTGTCTCAATATCGATTTGTTTGACCTAAACCCATGCTGAGAGAAAGTTAATATTTTATTATTTTCAACATGCTCAGAAATACTGTTATACACTACTCTTTCAGGTATTTTTGAGAGAACACTTAAGAGGTAGGGTCATCTTTTTTTTTTTTTGTAGTGGTATGACAGGTGCTAATTTTAGGCAGTAAGGAAATTTTCCAGCTTCTATCGACTTATTTAACAAGTATGCAAATGGCTCCAGTATATTATTTTCTATATTTTTTTACGGTTTTAGTGGTAAGTCCGTCATAGCCAGTTGAGTTTTTATTTTTTAATAATTTGGATAATAATGTTGTGCACCTCTTCTATAGAGATAAAATTAAAATATATTGAGTTCACATAATTCTCATTTAGAGTGCATGGCAGAGATAGATTAGACCCAAAGTGTTCATTAATTATTTTAGGCGCAGCATCAGAGAAGTGATGTATGTACACTTTGCTACTTCAACTCCTGAGTAAACCATTATCTGTTGTGGTTTTATAATAATAAAACGATACTTTTTTTACTGGACAGCTAACTTGGAAACACCAAGCAATACTATCAATAAAGAACTGAAATACCTCAGGAAAATCTAAGAAATATACATTTGACCAGTCAGTCCGACTTAAATGGTAATTAAAAGTATTTATTGTATTGTCATTGACAATTCTTTTTAAGAAAGATGTTATTGCCAGGTAACTTCTGGTTCGAACTTTCACAGACAATGTATGTGCTAGATGATCAGCTAGCTTATGGCACAAATTTCAATGTGGCATAAATTTTTTACCAACAGTAGTTCAGTAGCATGAATGTTATTTTTAGCTAATATTAGAGATACCCACCAATTCAATTGAAGTCTTCCTGTGCAAGAGCCTTTATGTGATTTCTCTTTCAAAAACCAGAGAGAAGGATGCCAAAAAGACATCGTGTCAGAACTCTGAATCTACATAATCCTCTGATAGAACTAGGGCACAGCCTCTGCATATGACATCATAGCTTACATCTTATAAATTTCATGTAGAACGTTTTATTCACTTGCAAGTGTATAAGATACATAATTTCTTCCAAAATTAGCCTTTCGATAAATTAGGCGAAATAATAATTAATTCACACATTGCCATAACTCAATAATTACTGACCCCATTTTAACTTCTGAAAGGCAATAAAAATTGGTCGTTCATTTTTTCCATGTGCGTGAATCTCTTGGCAGGCGAGCCAAAAATATTTTGAGTGTATACCCGTTAATTGGATATTAAGGAAGTAACGTTAAAACGAACTGACAACCAGAGATATTTATAACATATATTAATTATAACTTTTATTTATTATGCTTCTTGTCAGCAGCCCATTATGTAAATGTTCCGATGATTATATTTATATGTATATTTACGAAGTAAAATGCAACGTTCCCATCCGCGAACCGTTCCTAATATCTTAATATGTCGATAACTGAACCGTGTAGAAGCCCGAGCCTAATTAAATGAATCGGTCCAGATCTTGGCGAACAGCTAGACTATCAGAAACCAACGAGGAAATGTACGCTCATCATTACGAAAGCCACATATACTCGTAGGTAAGATCTCTAGCTGTGCATCTACGAGCTACTGCCCGCTTTCGATGTGCCTGGTGTGTGATGCCGGCCGATGATAGCCGCTGTAACACGCTTGTACCAACATGGGGCATTACGCTACTTATACAGGTATACGCAATTCAAACAGAACTGTAATTGTTGTCAAGAGCGCGGCAGAGGATTGCATCGTGGAGGAGAGAAAGGCGGAGTATATCCAGCTGAATCTAACCAATGAGTTGGCGATTCAACTCAGCATGTAGATACAACAGCTTACTGAAACTAATTACGCTGATTTATGTTGCCATTGTTCATTGTTGGACCGTGTTTGGACAGCGTACTCTCAGCAGATATACGTGCACGCCCTCTCGATGGACGATCAACATCCCGGAGCTAAGGAATACTTAACACACATGCACCTCTTGCAGGGAGGAGTGGGGGCGATAGCAACAACCGAGCCCAGTTGGGTAAACAAGCCGAATTAGTCGAAAACTTGATAAAAATTATATAAACATTTTTCTTTCAGTAGAGTTTCGGTGTTGTGCTAGTTGTGGTGTGTTTTAAATAGCTATGAGGTAACCTTGACTGAATTTTTTCATTCAATTATTTTTTTGTTTTCCAATTTGTACAGTGGATACATAGGTTGTATTTTAATCTTTTCTCAGCCAGTATTTTTAACTAGAATTACCAAATTTCCCTATTTACCTCAGTTTAGAGCGAAAAGGGGTAGACTGATTCTCAAGACTGTTGAATATGTATTGATGATGAAATATAATCAAATACAACTACTGTAATTGTCACCAGTTAATATTGCTTAGGGAGAACAAATTTAATGATCTAGCAACACGATGGTATTCCTCCCCATATTGCACAAATAACAAAGTTCGTATTTTTTTTAAATATTGGGATGTTACTTGTATTAAAAAATGTGTTGAGAAATTCGCAAAAATGTAGTTATGGGAGCGCCCCTCGTTTGCTATAATTAGTATAATTCATGCTCACTGTATGTACTTTCAATATCTCTCTTAAAGTGGGCATGTCCAAGAGAGAGAGAGAGAGAGAGATCCGATTAGCAAATATTTATTATTTTTGGCCATAACTTTTCAAAAGTATAAGACTACCTAAGTAGAACTACGACAGGTGTAGTGATACGAACTTTTACTCAATAATTTCAGTTGTTTGCAGAATTAGTTGATTTAAACTACAAGATATGAAGGTTTTCACTATTTTTTAATTTAAATTAACTAATTTTACAAACAATTGAAATTATTGAGTGAAGATTCACATCACTATACCTGTTATAGTTCTACTTAGGTAGTATCATACTTTTTTTTTTACCAATATACAGGGTTACTGGTAATTCGATACATTCCTTTGGAGATGTGATGGGGCATGAGCTAAGGAGTAAATCTAGCCCTAACATACATTATGCAAAACTCAATAGTTTTTGAGATATTTAAATTTTTTTGTTTTTCTCAAAAAAGTAGATCTTAATGTCTTAAAAGTTAATTTCCGAAAAATCTACTTGACATTTTAAAATTTTTTTTTACTGGATTACTTGTCCAATATTATAGATATCCGTTTGGAATGAAAAATATCCGGAAACATTTCGATCATGTGAACATCTGAAATAAAAACTTTAAAAATTTTTTTTTAAATCAGCTATGAAATTTACCTATTAGGTTTTTTCGAAAAAATATTAACGTAACACGCGTATAAATTATTATAAAAACTGCCTTATTTCAATAGCTATCTAACAAGGTACAAATGTTCAATGTACCCTTAATAGTTCTAAGAAAATACTAGTAAAAATAACACAAGTAGTACGAATTTTATTTTTAGATAAACAGTAAAAAACATTTTAAAAGTAGAGTTTAATTCTTCATTAATTTCAAAGTTGTACTTTATTTTTTATATATCTTGCTCAAAATGGGAGCCCCTATTCCGTATACAGACACGGCAGTGTATTCTTATTTCTGTCCGTGTTACTCTGGTTGTCAGATTATGCCTTATGTGTTGGGCAGCATCGACTATCCTTTGTTTAAGGTTTTCTATAGTATTGACTGGTGTGGCATAGACCATCTCCTTCATATGATGCCATACGTAATAATCAAGGGGTGTTAAGTCAGGGCTTCGCGCTGGCCAAGGTATTGGGCCCGCTCTTCCAATCCAACGGTTAGGGAAACGTTGATCAAGTAACTGTCGTACTGTCAGCCGATAATGTGGTGGACAACCGTCGTTCTGAAACATCATTCGCTGTCTGACGGCAAGAGGAACATCTTCTAAAACCACCGCCAGATCATTTCTTAAAAAAATTTCATAGATTTCCCCGTTTAAATTTTGAGGAAGAAAGTGTGGCCCTATTAAATAGTGGCCAATGACTCCCATCCACACATTAATAGAAAACTTCATTTGGAAACTAGTTTCACGTGTTAACTTGGGATTTTCCTCTGCCCAATAATGTAGGTTGTGGAAATTTGTTATACCCTCGCGATTAAATTTCGACTCGTCCGTCCATAAAATACTTGTTAAAAAATTTGCACTTTCTGCATCTGAATTTAACATAAAGCGGCAGAATTCCACTCTCCTTCCAGGATCACCTTCCTCCAAGCCTTGGACAGGGGTATAGTGGTGAGGATGACATCTAACTCTACGTATCGTAGACCAAACTTTCCATTGTGACGCTCCGGTTAGTCTTGCGACTTTATTAGTTGAAATAGTTGGGTCTTCCTCAAAATACCTCAATATTTCTTCCTCATCATCTGGTTCATAAACGGGAGGAGCACCAGCGTCACTTCTTCTACATTTCACGGAGCCAGTTTCAGCGATATTTCGATATGCCGTACTGAATACACGTGCATTTGGTAAGCGGCGGTTAGGGTACCAAAGACCATATTCTCGGCGAGCTTCAGCAGCGTTGCCGCCACAGTATCCATAGACAAACAAGATATCAGCGTATTCTGCGTTGGCATACGCGGCCATGGCACAGAAAATACAATAACAACAACTAATAACAACAACTACGAGCAAAATCAAAATCTTCGATAACTAATTTAACAAGACCAACAAACTTAAGGGACACGGAGATAAGAATGTCAGTTAATGACATATATGCACAAACGTCAAAGTCAAGGACTGACTAACTTAAATGAAAATGAACGATTAGTCGTTTAATAAATTCCGCCACCAGCATTATCTTTACTAATTTTTTATTAGAACTATCAAGGGTACATTAAACATTTCTACCTAGTTAGATAGCTATTGAAATAAGGAAGTTTTTATAATAATTTGTACGCATGCTACATTAATATTTTTTTGAAAAAACCTAATAGGTAAATTTCATAACTGATTTAAAAAAAAATTTTACAAGTTTTTATTTTAAATGTTCACATGATCGAAATGTTTCCGGATATTTTTCATTCCAAACGGATATTTACAATATTGGACAAGTAATCCAGTAAAAAAAAATGTACAAATGTCAAGTAGATTTTTCGGAAATTAACTTTTAAGACATTAAGATCTACTATTTTGAGAAAAACAAAAAAATTGAAATATCTCAAAAACTATTGAGTTTTGCATAATGTATGTTAAGGCTAGATTTACTCATTAGCTCATGCCCCATCATATCTCCAAAGGAATGTGTCGAATTACCAGTAACCCTGGATACATTAAAAATAACAATAAATATTTCCTTATCAGATCTCTCTCTCTTGAATATGCCAATATTAATTTTTTCGAACATTAGAAGCTGTAGAAGAAATCGTTTACGATTTTTTATAATCTTGCAATGAAATCTGTTGCTCTGTCTCAAAGAGAATCTTAAATTATTAAAATTCATTCTGAGTCCCGAAAAACATGACTGACAGGAGTAAACAAGGAAATACCTCAACAAAGCGCAAATAAACGTATTTACAATCATTGTTTAAATATTCATATTTTCTTTTGTTAATTTGGAGTATTACTCATTATACATAAGTAAATGTATATGCAAATATTTTATTTGTCCTTTTTTAACCTCAGCACAATAAAATTGTGAGAGGTTACTAAAATTGGTCCAAAATCGAAAATTGAGATAACGTCAAATCTTTAGGTTTTGAGGTCCCAAGAACCCAAAAAAGTTGTTTTTGAAAAATGTCTCTGTGTGTGTAAGTGTGTTAGCAGGATAGCGCCGAAACTACTGAACGGAATTGGATGAAACTTTGCATCCAGGTTTCTTTAGTGCTCCAGAAGATCTGATCGAGATCGGATCATGTTTAGTGCCGTCTTGGCACAAGCTATTTATTTTATAATTCTTTGCAATTTGTAACCGAACCATTGAAAAGCACTTAAAATTCCGATTTCAACGATACGTCACACTTCCACCCTTTCGATTTGGTTTCCGTGAAAAAAAAGCAAATAAATGTGAAGTATAAAATCGCTTCGCATGCATTCTTAGGTTTCAAAGATCCACCGGGTGGAGAGGTCCCAGCCACTTCCAGGAGCTGCCGATTTTTTTATTTATAGAAGTATAGTCGCCATAGTTATAACGTACAAACATTGTGGTTATAAATTACGTACGCTGTCGACGTGAAGTCAGAAAATTACTTAATGAAGGAAAATAATACTTAACAAATGTTTGACAATTTTTTTCTGATAATGAAATATATTTTCAGAGTAATGCCATTGACTAAACTTGCCTAGTATACTAACATGATCAGAGTTAGACCAACAGAGTGTAGCTTAAATTCAATTTTTTCAATTGTTTAGGAACTGCGTACCCCAAGGATCCGTTCTTGGGCTGCTGTTCTTCATAATATACATTAATGATCTGTGATCTCTGAATTTTTATGACGCCAAACAAATGTGTCCTATTCGCTAATGACACCATCTTGATATGTGCGAAAACTCAAATAATTTTGCCTTGAGGTCCCCTGAAATTGTGGATGAAGCTAGCAATTAGTTCACCACCAATAAACTAAAGTTGAATGAAGATAAGAATTAAGACATTATATTTTCTTTCAATCTTATTATAAATAAGACGAAAACTATGTCAATATCTCAGATAGTTCGTGATATTACAATTCAAGTCTATGATCAACAACTGGAGGAAGTTGAGCAAATTAATTACGTTAGTAGCATTCTAAATTCACAGGCAAATATTGACACCGAAGTAAAAAACAGAATCCATGCAGGTTCTAGGGACATCTGGAAACTTTGTCAAAGAGTCTTTGAGAACCACGACCTCTCTCTAGGTACCAAAATTGCCGTATATCATGCGGTAGTACTACCAACTCTATATTGTGTGACATGCCATCTTTCGCTAGTGTTCGCAAGTTAATAAGTAGATCAGTTCACCAATCTATAGTAATAAATTGCACTTTTACCGATAGCTGGCAGGCTACTTGCATTACCACCTAAATTGGGCTTCCCGCCAACAGATGGCTCCGCTAGGAAAATATATCAATTTATTAAATAGATGTGTATATCAGAGGAAATCTAAAATATAAACTATTACTATAATTGACGTATAAAAATTGTCTACAAAATTATAGTGTAAAGATAGTTAATGATCGGAAGTCCATAAAAATCGATTTAGTTTTTAACATTTCACAAGTTGGTACTCTTGGCAACCGTATTATCGAACTGTCAGTTTAAGTCAATTCCTCTTGTTTTTGTGTGTTAAAAATGCTTTATACTGTCTTTTTAAATCAAGAAATTGAGCTGAAAACTTTGCTAGGTATTAATTTAGTTAAAAGGCAAGTGGTTGCTAGTCGGTTTGATACCGGATCAAAAACTAATTTTAACCTAATTTTCAATTAATATTTTGGTTTGTTTAATTGAAATTTTGATTTATTCGGGTTAATTAGCAAGTTTGCTCAGAAGTAGTAGCATTCTGGGTAAGTAATTTCTTTGATTTGTTATAGACACGTGCTCTCGATAAAGGTTAATTTTGAAAATAATTTTGTAACTTTAATTATAGACGATTTTGGTAAGGCCAAATTTTGAGTACAGAACTTGCCAACTGTTCTATTTTTTTTGGATTATTTGGATTTTGGACTTTTGAATTATTTGCTATTCTTTGGTATACGATTTTTGGTATATTATTTACACTTTACGACTCAGAAAATCCTTATTTAATTGTGTTGTGAAGATTTCTACCACCTGCAAGGACCTCGATCAACAACCTTCAAATCTGAAGCGCCTGGAAACTCCAAATTTTGTATATATATATAAAATTTTCATTATTCTTCTCCCATAGCGTTAGGTTAAACCCAAACTTTGCTGTATTCTTGATATTTATTTTATTGTAAGATTTTTATCTTTCATTGCTCTGTAACTTGCTGATTTTTTAAAAATAAATTATATTCTTTTTACTCGTTATTTCTATTGTTCACTCTCACCATAAGAATTTGTAAGATCTGGAGCCGCCCCGTTTGTTTGTCCCGACTTTAGGCCGTAATAATGGCTGTGAGGCTTGGATCCCTACACCAGACATATAGAGACACTTGCACATACTCAGCAAAGACATCTCCGACAAATCATGCATATTCGATGGTTCCACCGTGTTTCAAACAGTGAAGTTCTTAGAAGAACTAAATGTACATCCATTGAAGTTCTGGTATCATGAGCGCGTCTTCGATGGGTTGGGCATGTCTGTCGCAAGGAAGACAACCGGCTTGAGAAATACGTACTGTATGGTGAGTTATGTGAAGAAAATCGTAAGCAAGGAGGTCAACGGAAAAGATATTGCCATCAATATTGCAGTGAAGTGGAGCGAGTGAAGAGCAGTAGTGGCCAGCTACCAAGATCAACTTCCGTGCAGAAGAAACAACTACACACCTGGACACTTCCAATGCCCCGAATGTGGTCGCATAATCACATCTAGAATTGGGCTCTATAGCCATAGACGCATTCATTTATAATGTAAATGGATTATGAATTTTGAAATGCTCGGAACCGAGTTATGGCCATTAATATTATAAATAAGCGTAGATTAACTCTTTTTGGGATTGCTATCGAAGATAGACTGACTTGGACTAGATCATACATACTGAATCTTTAAGTTATAAAGTGTTTACAGTTATTTTTTTTATTGAAGCAACTCAAGGATGTAAATCTTCATATTATCTGACATATTTCTCTCTCTGTATCTTCTAATGTTCAGGTTACAGCACCAGATTGCCAAACTTGCTAAGAAACGAAACTGTTATCCAACAAAATTGATTAAAGTATTATGTTTTGCCTGATACATTTTCTTAAGTAATCATAGTTTCATGGTTTTTATAGAAAGCCCTATCGATTAATCACACTGACATCGCACCACCGGGTTCGAATCCTGGCTCCGGCACTGGCACTGTCGGAGGAAATGGTTGTATGTCCGCACAAGCCCTGGCTTCTGGAATTGGGGGTTATCTAATTTATGTGATGTTTATTTATTTATTATTTATTTATTTATAATCTGGCTATTCATGTACATATATATTTTTAATTTTTAGTATATCCTAACGTACTATGACTAACACGTACAAAACAGTCGTCAATTATAAATGCAACAAATCAATTCTACTCTATTTGATATCAAAAAGCATTTTTTTCGTGTTAAATACTGAATGTTGAATATATGATTTTTTTCTGTTATATGCTCAAATAATGTCATTTGTGTAAAGATATGTACGCAGAAAGCAAGATAAGTTTGGCACACCTGTATCATGTAAACAATTTATACAATTTCTAATTAGGCAGTGTAGAATTTTAACTGAATTTATTAAAAAAACAATAGTTATATTACAGTTGTGTAAAACACGAAACAAATGATTTTCACATCACGTTTAGATGCAACTAGACAACTGTACCTTTTTCTCGTGTCGAAATAAAGATATTAACGTGCAGATAGGAAACCAAACAAATGTACACTATTTAATAAGCAGATGTTGGGTTGCACTACATTTTGTGAAGAATATCTGGAAATGAGATCACATCACGAATTTTGAAACAATATCACAATCAAACGTGCTATGATCTATTTTCCAACCAAGCAAATGCACGAGTTATTAAATTAATTTATTGCTATCTACAAACCGAATCGTTGTGTTTTATGCTGCTATGGGCTTAGCTTTATGAGTGGCATATGTCTGAGTCTTTTTGTGCATGTACTTTTGGTAATTCGTTCCCTATAATTGATGATTGTGACATTAACATTGGATTATAACTATGAGTTACATTTTTCATAAACAATAGCAACTTTTATAAAGGCAAATTTTGGACTCTTAGCAAAAAGCAGACGTAAAATGTAGGTAAAAATGTTGATTTGTTTACAAATAAATGCAAGAAATATACTAAACTGCCAATATGCTTTCTAAGTACCTCTTTCTGCGAAGCCCACGCCGCTTTAGGAAATTTCAAACGTATATAATTGCCAAAAGATTATTACAAAAAAAAAGACCGTGATATCGAATGAGGAGGATGGCGTACACCCCTGAAGTCGGGGTGTTCTATACTTGTACCTATTCCAAAGAAAAATGTTTAAAAAAATATGTTTTTGTCCGATATCATTTTGCCAAACTTACTTGTAAAATAAGTTTTACTTGCAGAGTAAGTTTAACTGTGATGTTCCAAACAATTCATAAAAAACCGAAACTTATTTAACATAATTCCCTTTTCCAAATTATTTGGCTTCCTATTTATGCAACATAGGAACTATCAAAACTAACATTGGCACTTTCAATATTTTTAACGTATCAGATATAAATAAGTTGCAAGAAACTTTGTGCCTTTAATATCAAACGAAATGCAAACATAAGTGTAAGCTGACCCATCAATTATAACTCGGCAACACCTGGTATATAGACGATGAAAAACGTGATAGTTCAAGGCAAACAGCAGATGTCACTTCTTGAATGATTTAATATAGCTGGTGCAATAAATTAATCTTTATTAATGCGCTACGTTTGATTAAAGTCATTTCTCATGAAAAGACCTTGTAAAGCTCAACATTTAACTGATGCAAATACGTGGAGATATTATTTTATTAAAATATTACAGCTCCTCTGCAGTTCTTGCTGGGAAAAACAAACAACATAGCCATGATCATTAATAATAAGCGAGATATTCGATTAGAAAAGAGTTTATTTTAAATACATGCTGTCATTACTTACCAGTTGACAAACAGAAACTAAAGTGAGCGCAGAGTTTGTAAAAAAACGTTTCTTTTGTTACAGGGGAAGGAGGTGAGGAAGGTTCTCCAGAGGAAGGTGACAAATTGGAAGGTGAAGAAGACACGGGATCGATGACACCCACTTCTGCTGTGTCTCCAGCACCTCCTGAGGACGACGCCTCTTCGCCCACTCCAGGAGATGTTTTAACTCCAACTAGCCCTCGCTCGACCAACGGGGATATAAGGTGAGCACGGATAAATGATTCTAAAATTTTACTGTGCATGCTATACGTCTGGTACAATCCAATCCACAAAGGCATATGAAAACAAAAACTATTGACGGATATTTCGCATATATCAGTAGATCAACGTGATAGTAACTTATCTTCTTCTACTGCCGATAACTTTATATGAATTTTTAATTAACGATCATACATAAATAACTTTGAAAAGTAGTTGTCAGATTTAAATCACTACTATCATCATATTGATATATGCAATTAATACACATACGTAATGTGTTGGTATGATTGCAGCATAAATTAACACATTAACACACCCACAAAAAAGAGAACGTAATTAAACATAGAGTAGGGGCGAGCGTGGGTGAGCCTTTACTATGTACATCCTTCGATATGCAATGTAAAGCAACGTAAAGCGCGGTTAGTAGTTGGATGGGTGACCGTTCCAACGAAGAGTCACACATCTTCCAGCGGCTTGTATATCAGTGTATGTGCGGAGGCATATACAACCTTAGACGAGGGTTGTATAGGGGATATACCATCCTTCGGAGGGGATGAAAAGCCGTCGGTCTCTTGTCTATTAAATGTTAGGCAAGTAAAAGATCCTTACTCTTCTTAAGGGAAGAGGTTCGGCAAAATTCATGGTTGGGGGTAGCTCATCTACAGGCGTCGGTGTTAGGCCTCAGTAGCGGAAATAGGCCGACGTTAAATAAATGTATAAAACAAAACATAGAGTAAATTATTTCCGTTTAGGTTTTAAACGTTCAAGAAGTATATATTTCACTAATAATATTAGAAACATGATAGCAAGTGCCGAAACATAGTAAATAGTCCTTATAATTTTGATATTTTGGAATTATATAGTACGAAAAATTTTATCATATTTGCAATCCACAATTTAAATATCTACTTGAAATTCTGATCTTTCTGAGAAATCTACTCATTCTCCTTGTGTTAGTAGGGAATAATCGTCGCGTCGTGCCATATTATTTTAATACTTAAAGACACATTTTATCCATGATTTGTTCATCCTAAACACACCTATTTTATGGCCTTTGTACACCATGACTTTGAGACATTTCTAAACTGTAGAAATTATTCTCTGCATCTAGGATTAACGCTTTTTCTTTTGTTTCAGGAATGTGATTTCTCGTTGCAACTCACGTGAATCAGCCGAATCTCCCATTCACCCACGCTCCCCTTCTGCTGAATCAATAATGTCCGAGCGAGCAGCTTTACTTCGAGCAATACCTCTCGGAACGTCGCTGAGCCCCGTTGGAGTTACATTACCAGCAAGCATACCGGCTGCAGCAGCGGCGGCTCTTCTACCGCCTCAATCGGCCGCGATGGCCGCCTACCTCAACGCCGCAGCGGCAGCTGCAGTTGCCCAGCAGTCGCACAGGCTGATGATGACGTCTCCTCTGCCAGCCAGTTTCAACCGCGCTTCTATTTCGCCAATGATTTCGTCTTCCTCTTCTCCGCCAGGCGCCTACAACCACTCTCCTATAGAACAACCGCTTCAATCTCCCTCCGCAGATGGTATTTTGGACTTCAGCAAGCGCGGACACAAAAGTGATGCTGGAGACAGTGATTCTGATGTAGTAAATTTAAGCAAACCTGATTCGCCACCGAGTGGTGAGCCCGGTGGTGGACCATTAGATTTATCGGTTAGCAGCCGCAAACGCACCTCTGACGATCCGTTAACGCAGCCACCCCATCGTAAACCAAGGACCGAATTTAAACCTACCCTACCGCAATGGCCGCCCCCGATCGGTGCTTCACATTTACCTTACTTCGCCGCGGCTGTGGCGGCAGCTGGCTTATCACCTAAGAATAATTCCACTGAACTTTGGAATGGCAAACTTAAGCACGTCAATCCTACCCCAAGCGATGCCACTAAAGCTTTAGAGAAAATGAGCGAGCTGAGCAAATTGGGAGGCGAAGATCTTTTTCGTACTATGGCAAATGCTGCTCCCGGTAACTCCGCAACCAACAGACATAGCGCCTGGCAGTCCCATTGGCTCAACAAAGGTGCGGAGCAAGCCAAAGATGTCCTTAAATGCGTCTGGTGCAAACAAAGCTTCCCCAGCTTAGCCGCGATGACTACTCACATGAAAGAAGCCAAGCACTGTGGCGTAAACGTTCCCGTCCCTCCTATGCAATCAACTAATTTAATTCCACAACCACAAATTTCCTCGCCTTCGAATACCAACACTAGTACCTCTTCGACTAACTCGACAAAACCAAATCAATCCGACCTTAATATGTTGATAAAGGAAACTATGCCTTTGCCTAGGAAGCTAGTTAGAGGCCAAGATGTTTGGCTTGGCAAAGGTGCCGAACAAACTCGGCAAATTTTAAAATGTATGTGGTGCGGTCAGAGCTTTAGGTCCCTGGCGGAAATGACCAGTCACATGCAACAAACCCAACATTACACCAACATTATATCTCAAGAACAGATAATTTCTTGGCGATCTACCGATGATCCTAAAGGCGGCGGCAGCGGTGGGCCTTCGGGGCCGAATCCACCTCCCGGAGGTGCTAGTAGTCACGTTAGTGCTGTACTTACTTGCAAGGTTTGTGATCAAGCGTTCAGTTCTTTAAAAGAACTTAGCAACCACATGGTGAAAAATTCACATTACAAAGAGCATATTATGAGATCGATAACAGAAAGCGGTGGCCGAAGAAGGCAAACTAGGGAAAAGCGTAAAAAGTCGCTGCCGGTCAGGAAGCTGTTGGAGTTGGAAAGGGCTCAACATGAGTTCAAAAACGGGGATAACGGCAGCATTATTGAAAAAATGCGCGATCCCACTGGTGCCGGTAGAATAACATGTGAAAAATGTGGTAATAAAATTGAAACGTCACTCTTTGTTGACCACATCAGACAATGCGTTGGGGGCATGACGAGCAATCAAAGAAACTTTTTAAAGAGTGCTTTAATGTCGAGCAACATTCTACCTCCTGAAAGCCCGAGCAGGGACAAACTCAAAACGCCTACTGACAAATCGCCGTCGCCTCAACAACGATCTCCATCCGTTAGCGACTTGGGCACAAAGGAAACATCGGCGACTCCAGAAAATAACAACGGTTCATCTCCTTCAGTGTTGAATGCAATAGAAAAATTAATAGAGAAAAGTTTTGATTCGCGATCTAGACAGAATCCGGGATTTCCAGGGCACGGGCCAACTCAAGCTCCGATGGGTAGTAGCATATTAAAGCGGCTGGGCATTGACGAAAGTGTTGACTATACTAAACCCTTAGTCGACGCTCAAACGATGAATTTGTTACGAAACTATCATCAGCAACAGAGTCACCATTACGCACGAAGGGAAAGGAGTGGCAGCGAATCTAGCTCCATATCAGAAAGAGGTAGCAGTAGGGTGGAATCGCTGACGCCCGAAAGAAAAATGGAGCCGCCCGGGATGCCTATAACGAGCACGCCCAGATCTACTCCCGATATAAAAAGAGAAAAATCGCCTTACATTGATAAACTCAGCAACTCAAACGAAACAGAAAGTGAGCAGATGATAGTAAAAAAGGAAGTCGAGGATGAAGACCGACCAGTAGCTGAAAATCATCACGATGTTAAAGTTAAACGAGAAGTTGATGATAACGATGAGGATGAACGCAGCAGCTTTCACAGTAACGGTGATATGTCTAAGGATGAGGAAGATAAGAGGCGAAGTCCGTTGACTAGCCCACGGCAGCCGGCCTCGGCGACTGAGAACGCCCAACCCAGCAGTCCGTGTAGAAATTCAACCAGCAGCCCAGCAAGTAGTGATCGCTCTGGTACGCCGCGCAGCACTAACGGCGACAGAAAATCGGCTGGTGGCAGCTTAGGTGCTTTAAGCTCGATGTTTGACAGTCTATCAGGTGCCAATGCAGCAAACGAAACGAACCAATCTGGGAATAAACGAGGCTCCAGCCACCCTTTGGCGGCGTTACAAAAACTTTGCGATAAGACTGAAACTCATACTAACAATAGAAGTCATCCCACGGCAACGGTTGTTAACCCCGTTAATTCGAATAGTAGCACTACAACCTCAACTGGAACTACTCCCGGGGCGATTTTGGCGTTTAGTTGGGCATGCAACGACGCCGTGATGACTTCCGACTCGATTATGAAATGCGCGTTTTGTGATACGCCGTTTATTTCCAAAGGTGCATATCGACATCACCTGTCGAAGATGCACTTCGTCAAGGATGGGGTAATACCGGACCCCGTGACGTTAAAGACTTCTCAACCGTCGAGTTCGTCGAGTGCAGGGGTACCGCTCAAAAGTACCACCATGATGCCGAGTGCGTCAAGCGGGTCGGGTTCGACGGGTGCTAAGAGTCCACCGGCTCCAGGTGGATTCGAGGAAAGTCCTCATTCGAAATTCCTCAAATATACGGAACTAGCCAAACAGTTATCTAGTAAATATGTGTAAATAGTGTTCAATATTATAAACATTCCTATTTTGTAAAATAAAGATAGTCTTGAAGGCATACCCGCTCTAAGCGGAATTTTGTGATGTTATCATATCGTAAATACAACCAATAGTAATAATGGTAGCATTTAGTGATATAACTATGTATATTCATTGCGGAATTACAAAAATCTCAAGTGATTATAATTGTTATACGAATTTTAAGTCACAAAAATATGTAAATATTACGAAATAAGTCAGTATTGTAAGATGTATACTTTTCTCATAAGGGCGGAGTGGATCGAATCAAAAACTAAAAATCAAAATATTTATATTTAAAGAATGCGAAGCGTATCTAAATTATGACGTACTAAGAGATTTTAGTTTTTGATTGGGTTTCTTATTTAAATAATTCAGCCCCTAATCGTTTAGATATATAAAAATTAGTTGTTGGTTGAAGAAACCGTAAGTTTTGGAAAGTATTAAAAAGATTGTAGTCGTAAAAAAACCATTGATTTTATCTTGAACTATTTATTATTAAGTTGAAATATTGTAAAAGTTTCAATAAAAAAAAACAAACACTAAGTATACGTATATCGTAAATATCTCATCTTCCAAGAAAGTTTTTAAATAAATATTTATCAATAATAATTATTATACTATACTGAATAATACAAAAGATGTATACGCAACTAGCTGATATTCATGGCGAAGCTCTTTTTATGTTATGAAAAATTTTAAACTTTATTTAATATTTTGTTGTATTTGATCGCAATGAAAGCTCAAATAAATATATGTTATGAATATCTGAGTTTTATTTCATGCCCTCTCTTTCGAGAATTAAAAACTGAAGGCAGGCAACAGCAATAGTAATAACAATTGGGATGCAATGAAACGGTAAGTAAATGCACGCACCACAAATATTTTTAAAGAGATAGTCCATGAAAAAGTTTAAAAACCCCAAAAGTTCCGTGAGTGGAATGAAACATGAAAACCCCCCATTTTCGAGGGGCGTTTTAAAGTTCACACACCTCAGTAACTAACCCTTAACTCGAAAAACCACCCCTATTTCGCGTTTACTTACATCGCAGGTATGCGGATCGGTTTTTCGGGTAGGCCTTATGAAATTTAACCATACAACGTCTTATCTACCCCCGGAGTTGAAACTATCTCCAAAAAAAATCAAAATGCATGAAAATTTGTTCATCCCGGCTTATGAGGGTGCTCAACACGATGGTAATATTCATTTCTTCCCCGCCCTTAACCAAATGTTAGGGATGGTGGTAGTTTTCACCCTGGCGTTGATGGCATGTCTCGTCACTCGACTCCATTTACGATGTCGAAATCCCCTTGAAAACTCCGACCCAACGAGGCCCTACATGCCCAGTATCAATAAATATAAAAGGGGGTGATAAACAAATTTTCAGCATTTTGATTTTTTTTTTATATTTTAGTATTAGGTAAGGAGGTAGTTTCAACCCGGGGGTGGATAAGATGTTATATAAGTAGTTAAATTTCATACGGCCTATCTGAATCCTGCTCAAAAAACCTGCATGCCTACGATGAAGGAAAATGAGAAATAGAGGTGCCTTTTCGAGTTTAGGGGTAGTTATTGAAGGGTTGGAACTTTGAAAATATCTCCATCGTGTTCAGCTTTATCGAAAACGGAAGGGGGGGGGGGGGTGATATTATAGTACTTTTAGAGAAAAGCCGTAAAGAAGAGAATTGTTTAAAATTAAGCCATAAGCCAGTTAGAAAGAAAAAAACTGATTTTGAAAAACGTATATCGTAAATTTTTGCCTTTTGGGAGAGTTGTATATTACATAATTGTCCTTGTTTTGATCCCATCAACCATTTGCTTCAACTTCCGGTTTATGCGGAAGTGACTCTATAGCTTTGTTATTTTAAATGGTACCCCATATATATATCTGATTCGTCTTTAGATTCCCTTAACCATGTTAGTAGAGTGATCGGCGCCCCGCAAAATGACTTCTGTGGGGTTTCGGGGTTACAACTTGAAAACTTGACCAAAGAAAGTACAAAATGAACATCCAAAATCCATAAAAAGCGAAAAACTATACAGGTTGATTCAGAAGTTATCCGTAAAAATTTAAGGGAATGTACAACGGACCCATACAAATACGATAACGCAAAGCAAAAATGAAAAAATCAAGTTTAAAAATCATTAAAAATATGCACTTGTACGCCACTGGTATTGATTTGGTCGACTATCATTACTTTAATAAAATCGTGTAAAAAGTGATAGGGATACAACTGGGCATCGTGCAATATGCGCCACACTTTTGATTGCAGTCGTCCAAGTAAATAATGTTTATAATACCATAACTTTAATAATTCTTTGCGGCCGTTCTGTTAAAACTTTTATTATATTTTTTTTGTGGCATCGACTTCAATTTTAAGGGTGCGTATCCCCTTAAATTTTTACGGATAACTTTTGAATCACCCTGTATATAACAGTACTACCTACTACCATACTGAAAAGAAAATGTGTGTATTTATTTTTCTAACTACAAATCCTCAAACTGTGCACCATGCATTCTAATACACAAACGTGCTCTACGAGACACCTCACGCATTACATTTTCGAGCATTTCAGGAGTAATTGCCTCACATGCGTTTCTAATTCCGGTTTTGATGTCCTCAATATTTTCAGGGACAGTTTATTTATTTATTTATTGCAATACACCATCTAACAGTATTTACATACCAGTTAAAGGATGGGAAAACTACACATTTACAAAAAAAAAATAGATAAATTAACAGAAAAATACAGAAGAAAAAATAAAAACAATAATACAAGACAACAAAAACGCTACTGAGCATTTAAAAACAGCTTTTTGATAGAGTTAATGGTACAATAAAATATATCCAAATTGTGCTGTATACGATGATAAATATTGCACAAAAAGAGGAGAGGTGAAAATTTGAGTAAGTTGGTCCTCGGGGTTAACAAATAGAATGTATTGGTATGTCTAGTAGCGACTACCGGAACATTGAAATTTAATTGACTTAAAATCGATGGGCAGTTTAATTTGTTATGGATAATTTTAAATAAAAAAATAAGAGAATGCATATCCCTTCTATCAGATAAACTTAATAGATCATACCTGGCCAATAATTGATAATGATGAGCACCGACAGCGGGGTAAACACCATCAGCCCTGAAAGATACATATTTTAAAAATTTACGTTGGATATTTTCCAAACTGTGTCTGTAAGTTTGATACCCTGGATTCCATATTATGCTTGAGTATTCAAGTTTAGACAAAACGAATGTGTTAAATAACAGGAACAATAGACTAATATCATTAAATCCGCGAGAATTTCTTATGACAAAATCAAGACTCTTGTAACTAGCAAGTACGACAGAAAGAATGTGCTGGTTAAAACTAAGTCTAGAGTTAAAAATAACTCCTAGATCTTTAAGTTCAGTTACTCTATTCAGGGACGTATCATTGAGTATAATCATAATGTAACTGCTCATTTCTTCTGGTAATAGAAAGTACATGGCACTTTTGCACATTTAATGGCAAGTTATTTGCAATACACCAATTATTGATACAATCAAGATTCATTTGCAATTTAAGACAATCCGCAAAAGAGTTAATATCACAATACAACTTTAAATCATCCGCATAAAGAAGACAGCCAACGTCAATCATACTGACAATATCATTAATAAAAATAACGAAAAGAAGGGGGCCAAGAATTGAGCCCTGGGGCGCCCCAGAAGAGGCTATAAATTCATCAGATCTAAAACCACGATACTCTACGTATTGTCGTCTGCATTGTAGGTACGATGCAAACAAATCTCAACAGTTTAAAATACCTTGTCTTTAATGTAACCCCCAGAGGAAAAAATGCAAGGGAGTAATATCTGGTGATCGAGCTGGCCATAGAATGGGTCCATACGTGCCTATACAGCTATCTGGTTTAACTTGATTTAAATAATTTGTACATATTACAGCAGTGTGAGGTGGAGCCCCATCTTGTTGAAAATATGAATAACTTAATCTTTCTGCCACTGTTAGTTCATAAAGAAAATCTTGAAATTCGTTTTGCAGGAAATTAAGGTATCTACGAGTTGTTAATTTGTCATCATAAAAATAAGGTCCAGTCACGTTAGTCCCAAACGTTCGTAGAAAACCTGTCTTGGAAAGCAGTCTCTCTGCAACAATGTGTATTTTCTCGTGTCCGCCTATAATGCATATTTTTCTTGAAAAGTCCATTATTAGAAAAATTTTATTTGTCCGACCAAAGAATTTTGCTACATATCAGCGGGTCATTCCTTTTTTTATTTCCCCTCGTAAAATAGACAGACGGGGTAATATACAACTGTCCGAAAATTCAAAATTTTAGCTCCTTAATTAGCAAAGTTACAGTGCCGTATGTCACCTGCGTCACCCGCTATAACAATGTTACCAAGATGGACTTTTTCTATTATTTTGCTTAAAGTTAAGGAAGCACTTTAACCTTTTTTTCGCCCTTTCCAGTAGGGTATTGTGATATTAACATGCCAAATGAATAAATTGTTTATGGATAACCGGCGCATTCACCAAATTCTGGTAATGTAAAAACTTAAACTTGGAATACAGAAAAAGCTTCCTTTCCACGTAAAAAAAAACGATCAGAACAAGCCAGGAATTACAGCGTCCAGATTTGGTAGATATTCTAATAATATCAAGAGATAGAAGGTTATACAATCGTATAATATAGTCAATAACTAAATTTTGTACATGTTTACAAAGTCAGCTACACAATTAATGACTCGCACAAATGCTCGCCCACGCTATAATGGCACTTCTCCGGCAGGTTTTTTTACACTAGACTTAAAAGCATGTATGGTTTTTTCCCACGATTTGATAAAGGAAGCCTATTAAATAATTTAGGATCGATTTAATGAGGTGATTTTTTAAATACATTTGTTGTATTCTGGCAAGATTTATTAAAAAGCCACTGCGAGTGAGTAAGATATTTATGGGAGCCATGAATTTTTACAAATTTATTCAGTTTTCTTTCATACATGTCAATGATTTTAAAATTAATAACACGGTACAGCTAAAATTGAATGTTTTTTGTTAAAAGGTTTTCACAAACACCGGAAGATTTGGACACAATTGTTGAATATAGTACTCGATGTGCGTTTCGCTAACCATATTAGCATCATCGGGAGGCATGGTTAGCGAAACGTGCGTTGAGTGATGTATTCAAGTGTTTGGGTGTTTGTGGACCTGCATAAGATGCAGTATCACACCAAAAATTCTAATCTCCTCCAGGACTAGGGAGTTCAGGAATAAGAAACTCAGAAGCCCAAAAAGTGGTTCTATTAAATCCAATTTGTTATACCGGGTGACAACGAAATTAGTTCCGGTTGCCTTTTAGGAATAATATTTTGAAATTTTAGCATATCATTTGCGACATAAAGAGCCACATTTTGCACTTATTACCCCAAGTTCTTTTATGCAAAGCTTGGTATTACTTGTTTCTATCTGATACTATTAACCTTAGAAAATGAATCCCTTTTTAATTTAACTAACTTGTGAGTTTGAACACACTGTATATGAATTGAGAAAAGAATTTAGTTGTTGTTTTGTTACATAAAATTGAACTGTGGATTTAAGTGTAAGGTTTGTTTTGGTGTTTAGTGGATTGAAGTTAACTCATTATCATATATTTTGTTTATTGCTTGTATTACCAGGAAGGTAAGTTGAAAGAAAAGACAGAAATCGTTTTTATACATATATTCAGATGTTGGTGACAAATCGTCAAACTCGGAGGGGATAAAATAGTACTCCCAAGGTACGTTCAATGCTCCTCGATGTATGTTCATAAAAAAATCTATTTATGGCTTCATGACGTTCGTAATTACATGCCACGTGGCGGTATGAACCAGCGTAAAACCTTACGACTGATGCGAAGATAATTCCCCTGATTTGAGAAGTACAATGGCGGGTACCAAATTTAAGGTGGCAGCCACTACAATCACTTTCCAAGAGATGTCGTAGAGTGTATGAAATACATAACCAACTGTAGGGAAATGCATTAAATTTTAGAGTGTCATAAATACATAACTAACTGAGGGAAATGCACTTAATCTTAGAGCGCAATAAAAGTAATTGTAACAGCCACCACTTCAAATCTGATGTCGTGCCGTAATCCACATAATTAGAAATAAAATGACCCATAGTTGTAAAGTTTTAACGCCAGAAGAAATAAACAATCTCCGTACAAAAACCTCCTATAGCGTGCCTTAACAGTACTTGCAACAGACCGCAAATAAATAAAGTTAAAACACCCTCGCACAAAGGCCCTTGTTGAAAGTGATGGCCATAAACTTTTAGAATATTACTAATTAGGTAGGATGAAAGGTCGTTGTCCCGTTGACCTAAATAAAAATTCAAAGAGCATTGCATACCAACGGTAGAGTAAAATTCCACCCCCGCCGAGGAAGCGGAACAATATTATCTGTTAACTGTAGCAAAACAATGAGACCGTGATCTGCACTAACCTGACTCTAATTTTTAAAAATATTTGTCTGTTTATTGAATAAAGCAAAGATGAAAAGAACATAACTTTTGAAACTGTCTGTAAGCTAATTAAGATTAAATAATTATGATGCAACTTAAATGAATCTTGAAACAAAAACATTGTTCTCAACTAGTAAATAAATGTAAAATCAGGTCCTAAATTTCCCTAGCTATGATTGTTTGTCCCCTAAATAAAGAAACTTAATTGAGGGGATTTAGTTAACTGATTTGAAAAATGGGTAAGGCCGTGGGACGGCATTTCAGCCTCACCTGGACAAATTGGAATCTCTCTCTCTCTCTCGTTATCCACGTTGTCGTCTTGAGGAACTTCGTCAGAGTCTCGCACCTCGCTGGGAATCGAGTTACACTTCATGGCTGTGAATATGCTGCTCTTCTTCAAAGTACAACACCTCGACACGGGAAGTGTCGGTAATAATTAAATCGGATCTAATTCTCTTGTATCCAGTTACAAGGCCTCGATTCGGAAAGTATCGGTAATAATTACATCGGATTTAATTCTCTTGTACGTCCTGGTAGAATCACTGAGGGCTGGGAGTCTGCTGCTCTTCTTCAAGGTACAAGGCCTCGACACGGGAAATGTCGATAATGGTTAAATCGGATCTAATTCTCTTGTATCCAGTTACAAGGCCACGATACGAGAAGTATCGGTAATAATTAGATCGGATTCGATTCTCTTGTACGTCCTGGTAGAATCCCTAATGGCTGGGCTTTGGTTTCTTCTAGGTGGTAGCTCTCCGGGCAGGTCAAGGAAAATGACACCCTTCCGTGGTTTCAGCCATGCTTTTATATGTACACATCCCCATGCAAATGTGTATGGTGCGGACGAGAAAGACTGGCGTTTGGAGACACAATGTCCGGGCAACTTGAGAATGGCATTTGTTAAATTTTAGTTACGGGCTCACATGACTAATAAGGTTCATTACGACTCTTAACTTCTGTAACATCTGTTTAGAAATTCAACGAACTAGCATAGCCTAACGTTGCTTTTAAGACCTTTTAAAGTTATTCATTTTTGTACAAAATAAAATTATTTGACTTGAAAACTGATATATTATACAAATGCGTATTTAAAATTTAATTGAATTTTGATAATAAAGTAGGAAAATAATTTGGAACTGGCCTATCCTATCCGGGCCGTTTTAATGTATTAAATTTTACAAGCGTGCCATGACAAAATGATACTTCTTTTCAAACATTTGCCTCATCAAGCCACCTGGAAAAAGTGTTCGTATTGCAGAAGATAGTACGATGTATGGAAGGTGAGTTCTATAAACAGACGAGTGCTATAAAATACCTTACATAGCACGCATAATATACAAGGTTTTATCTACTCTCGACTTATTAATTCTTTTTGACAATCTATGAGATTAACTGCAGATTAGGAAGACGTTGCCTGATGAAGTACTCTCACCTGATATTGTAATTGCAGTTTTCTTTTTGTTTTCTTCGGGGGTTTCAATGTACCCCTCTGCAATTGCATTAATTTTCCATCCACCATCCTTTTTTTCCGTTAAAAGGTCGGCTCTAGCATTCGTTAGTATTGTCTTTGAGGAACGTCGGAAACAATGTCAAGTATACTGTCCAGGGTTGGATAGTTTCAAAAAATTGGCAGTTTTATAGGGTACTGCCCCAATTATTGTATTTATACCAATCGATATATTAACACATTTCTTATTTCTATGTGTAACGAAAAAACGATTATGTGTACAATTTGAAGGTCTCATTTTAGCATACTTTAAACAGTATCCGTCATATCAACACCTTCTATACCTCCCAGGGTTATAATAAATTCTATATTAATTTTTGTTTTTGTATCTCTAAATCGAACTTTGAAGTAACTTCCTTCATTTCTAACATCTTCTTTTAATAAGTTTGTCAATTCCGTTTTTCTACACTTCTGCAGACACCCGTCACTCAAAAAATCAGTAAGACCTTAAAAAATAAATATTTTGTCAAAAATTAAAAAGAATATTGAAAAAAATTCCTTTAAATCCAAATATATTTCATTGTCGGCTGTTTGTAGAAATGTTGTTATAAGTTTTTTGGTTAAAATTTGTGATTTTTTTCGGCTTGTAGCCCTTCGATTTTTTTTTAAGCATGGCAAATAAATTAGCACATTTTTTTTGTCTACGTTTAGAAAAAAGTTATTGACAGTTCTGTTTTTAACATGGAACAATAAGTCCATAGTGAATTAGGTTTACGATCCTTACTTAGTTCGTTGAAATATGCTAGTAGGTAGAACTTTTTCATCAGTTATGTCCTTAATTTTCTATTCACGATACCATTTCTCATATCTCTCAAATACTAAGTGGAAATAGGCAATAGTGAAATAGAAAATACATGGGAGATCGGAAGTGCAGCAATAATTCCAGAAAAATCCAAGGACCGCTATGAAAACATATATGTATTATATTAATTTTACTTACTTACCGTTCAGACGTCGGTAAGTGAATCGCTTACCGACGTGTTAGGCCTAGCAACCAGTAAACATAACCTACCGCCTTGGAAACAGATCTTGTAAATAAAGAAAAAAGCTCGATCGTGCAAAAAATATATATCGCATTAGTGCTATAAACAACGTCATTATGACATTGAAATAAGTGTCATATGTTGTGTGATATGGCGGCACGAGAGTAGACACGACTGTGTGAGTCTCCTACAAATTATACCAAATTAACATAATAAAGTTCTCATACTGTCATTTAAAAGATTACTAATTATCAATTGTGTACAAAATGTCTTCAAGAGTAAAAACGAGGGGAAAACCAAACGTTGTAAATAAAAAGGCAACTAGTGATAGTGATATTACCACCCGGTTACTGGAATTAGAAGAGAATTTTGCAGCACAGCTTGGTAGTTTTAAAGGTGAATTGTCTGGAATACGTAAGGAAGATATAACCCCGGAAAATGAAACAAAATTAGACCTATTAATGCAAAAATTTTTGAAGTTTGAAACTGCAGTAAAAGAGCTTTTGGCGCAAATTAAACAGCAGGTTAGTGAAGTTTCTTTACAAATAGATGCATATGCTCAAAAGTCAAATAAAAATAAATTATTACTCTATGGTGTTAAGGAAACTGAAAAAGAAGATTTGTTTTCTATAGTAATGAATATTTTAAACACTAAATTAAAATTAAATAAGAACCAGGATATGCTGCTAAAAAAACATGATATATCGGATTGTTATCGCTATGGAGCAAGAAATGAAACAAACACAAGGCCTGTAGTACTCGAATTTGTTCATGTCTGGAAACGTCACAATATATTCATTAATAAAAAAGAATTTAAAGGAACTGGCTATTCCATTAGTGAACTATTAACGCCGCAGCGTTATGAACTTTATAAGGAAATTAGGGAAAAATTCAAAAAAGAGTGCTGGACCAAGGATGGCAGGATAGCTTTCATTTTGAAGAATAAAAAACATTTTGTATCCACTGCTAATGATTATGACAGTATTATTGTAAATAATTGAACAATACGTTAGTTTTATTATGTTTATGTTCAATATTTAGTTCTTACTTTTCACTTCCTTTTTTCTAATTTGTGGAGATAAACATTTTCTTATCTACATAGTTTCTTCTGTACTCTACTGTAACTTCTTATAATTTTATAAAATCAAACAATTATTGTATTTCTTTTAGGTGCTGGGTTTACTATAATCTACTTTCTTTAAAATTGACATTTCTTAGTACTAATAAAAAAGTGAAATCAATTTTCTTTTACTTGCATTTATATTATATTTATATTATTCTGGTATTTATTAAATAGGAATATCTTTATGTTGTAGCTAGTAATATGAATGGATCAGTAACCTTGGCTCAGCTCAATATCAGATCACTTTTACCAAAATTCAATCAATTAAGAGAACATATTTCATTGGCTAACTATTCTGTCCTGTGTTTGACAGAAACTTGGATTAGTCCCGCTATAAATGACGAACTTATTCTAATAAATGGGTACAAATTAGTAAGAAGGGACCGTAGGTTTGGTAGAGGGGGTGGAGCAAGTATGTACATTAAAGAACCATTCTCCTTCTCTCTCATTGATAGTGCAAATAATATTGAACAACTGTGGGTAAAGATCAAAATAAATAAGCAGTACTACGCAGTGGGAGTCGTGTACAGACAACCAGATCTCTCATATAGTGAATTTTTAAATATATTAGAACAACAATTTTCAATTTTACTGCCGCAATATGACGAAATATTCTGTCTCGGCGATTTTAATATAGATATGCTAAAACCTGACACACCAGCTTTTCTTAAACTAAATCAGATACTGGAAGCATTTAATTTGGATCAAATTGTCCATTCTCCGACTCGCCTTACTCTTAATTCTACAACGCTTATTGATCTCATAATAACTACCAATAATGAGGATATTGTAGAAAGTGTAAATGTAATTCCTCTCGACCATTTATCTGATCATGAATTAACCTGTTGTGCATTAAACATTAAAAGTATATCCAATATACCTATTTTTAAAACAATTAGAAACTTTAAAAATTTTAATCAAGAACAATTTTACGCTGATCTTATTTTAATTAATTTTGAAATTATCTATGATATGAATAACGTAAATGACAAATTAGAGTTCTTAAATGAAAATATTTTAAACCTTTTAAATTTCCATGCGCCTTTTAAAACTATAAAAATTACTAAGAAATTTTCCCCATGGATGACTGATAATATACGTTTACTTATATCTCTTAGAAACAAAGCACGCAGCAGGTGGCGCCGAACTAAAAATGAGGCTCATTATAATTACTACAGAGAACTAAAAAATTATACAACACTTTCATGTAGAAGGGAACAAAAAGCTTATTTTGATGACAGGTTGAGAGTAAATGGTACTAATAAGGTATGGAGGGACTTAGAATTGCTAAATATTAACAAAAGAGGAAAGAATTCAATACCTAATCATTTAAAAAATGTCGATAACCTTAACGGCTACTATGCTAATAGTATCCCGCGCACTCCTACAGATCAAAATACTATTAATTATTATAATATCAATGTAAATCCAAATTTAGAGTCGTTTAAACTCCGACCTGTTTCCGAATTTAAGGTGCAAAAAATTCTATATGGAATCAAAACCAATGCTCAAGGTCACGATGGACTTAATATAAATTTTTTACTAATGTGTTGCCCTCATATTCTGCCATTCATAACTCATATAGTAAACTTTTGTTTAGAAAATAATATATTACCAGATGCCTGGAAGCAAGCCCTTATATTACCAATTCCCAAAAATAATAATCCCATTGAATATAAGGACCTGCGTCCTATAAGTATTTTACCAACATTATCAAAAGTGTTAGAAAGAGAGGTAGAGTCGCAGCTCCGTAAGCATGTGACAAAATTTAATTTGTTACCTGATTTACAATCAGGATTTCGCCCATCACACAGTTGTGAAACGGCCCTGCTGAATATTACAGACGATATATTAAGAGGGATAGATGAGAAAAAAGCTACAGTATTGGTTCTCCTCGACTTTTCAAAGGCCTTTGACACTATAGATCACAAAATACTCTTAGCTATTCTCAAATTTATTGGTGTAAGTAGCGAAGCTCTTAAATTGTTTCATAGTTATTTGACAGGGAGAACCCAAAGAGTGAAAATTAATGATATTGTGTCTGAACCTCTTGATGTGTTATCTGGTGTCCCGCAGGGATCAATATTGGGTCCTTTGTTATATACATTATATACAGCAGATTTTCAAAAAACTGTTACACACTGCCGAATGCACTTGTATGCTGATGACACTCAACTGTACCTCTCCTTTGACGCAAGTCAGTGTATAAACGCAACGAATCAAATTAATCAAGATATTGGATCTTTGCTTAAAATATCTAAGACACACTCATTAAATATTAATGCCACAAAGACTTCAGTTCTTGTATTCGGACAGTCAAATATTAGATCCGAGGTATTACAAAGAATACAAATAAATGTAGAAGGACACAATATAACACCCACTGAAAAGGCAAAAAATTTAGGATTAATTTTTGATAGCTCTCTAAGATTTAAGGCTCATGTAAATAACTGTATTAGACTAGCTTATATGAATTTAAAAATGATTTACAACAATAGACATTACCTTAGCCAAAAAACAAAAACAATTTTATGTGAGTCATTGGTTTTATCTAGATTTAACTTTGCAGACATAGTGTATGGTCCGCGTATAGATGCGGAAGACGATCGTAGAATACAAGTTGTACAAAATTCTTGCTTGAGATTAATCTTTGGTATAAGACGTAGACAGAATATATCACATAAACTGCCAGAGATAGGATGGCTTAATATGTCTAGGAGACGCCTACTGCACTCTGCTTGTTTGTTTCACAAAATTGTAATTAACAAAATTCCCAAATATCTAAATAAAAAGATTTCTTACCGAACAGATGTACATAATATCAATATTCGTTTTAAAGGTACACTTACTCCTCCCCTTCACCGTACTGAATTGTTTAAACGTTCGTACTCATACCAAATCACTAAAATTTATAATTCTGTACCATCTTCAATGAAAAGTTTGCCAGCATCTATATTCAAAAATAAATTTAAAAATCATCTCTTAAATCTTCAAAACGCGTCATCTGAGTCAAGGTAATTGTATTTATCTACTGCACCTAAATTAAATCAAATTGAATACTATTATTTATTTATTATTATTTTATTATAGTAATGTAGCTTGTGCTATTAATAATGTTTCTTGTTTTACGCTTAAGATTAAAAACAGGGGCTGTCTGTGGACAGCCATCTGATCTTCGGCGTTTTCCCAACTTATTTAAAAATTATATATATTTTTCTTGTATTCTAAATATGAACTGTAAATTGGGAAATAAAGACCTTTTATTATTATTATTATTATTATTATTATATTACTGTCAATATATAACGAGAGTAGATAATAGTTATTTGTTTAACTAGGCAGCAAAATAGTAGATTGTCTGTCGCTACGCTCGGCTAGGAACTCAGCCAAGGCAATCAATCTATTTTGCTGCTGAGTTGAACATATAATTTTTTCATCGATTATTTAAATATATTCTAAAATAATGAAATTATTACAATTCTCAATCTCTCTATTTTTGTTGTAATAAATTCAATAAAAATTTATTAAAAATCGCAGTTGTTACTAGCCTAGGCAGGGAAAGTGGTATTTTGCTGATTGACATTAGTCAGCAAAGTTAGTACTTTGCTGTCAATCGGCGAAAAAATAAATTTCCTCGAATTAACTGACAGTATCAATGCTTCTAGATATAAATTAAATAAATTTCTCATAGAAAATGTATTTTATTCTGTAGACGAATTTCTAAAGCACCAAATATTGTAATTATACTATAAATGTAATTCGCATTTTATTTTTTAAATGTGTGTTTTGATCATATATGCTTTCGTAATAATAGTGCAATGTACCTAACTTTATCTCTTTGCGATGAATGAATTATTATTATATTATTAATTTGAGTGTGAACCCTCAAAGATATTTGCGCGAACTATTTTCTGCTCATAAGTACCCAAAAAACTGTATAAAAATGTGTTATTTTCATTATATAATAAGGTTTCTGAGAAATTTATGAAGTGTAAATTATGATATTCAGATTACACTATTATAATAGAATATTATAGTAAGAGTGTAAGAGAAATATATGATTGACCGGGTAACGAGGAATGTATTAAGTTTAGGGGAACAATGAATTCGCAATTAATGCCCTTATTCTAAATTAAGAATAAAATTAACATTCTCGCAGATAAATTGGACCTTTAAATTTACTTCTCCCAACAGCAAAACAATCCGAAATGACGATTACTTTGTCTAATCGCAAATACCAGGCAGGCATTAGCATGAACTAGAGATAAATATTTACCCTTAAACTTCCTAATTTCGAAGAAGCAAATAAATTTAATTTCCTTCGCATCTGCAAGATCAGTCTTATCATCGTTTGGTCTAAGAGGGCTGTGGAATCGCGACATTTCGAAGATGGACGGTGAAGGAACAAGCACAGTCAAAGCCAGACTCGATCCGAGAGGATCTTAGTAACCGTACTGGAGTGTTGGAAAGTGGGAGAGAAAGAGATGGCAGTTGAATTCCAGTGGTGATATTAGCGATCGGATGGCATTTTTTGGCGATACGGCACGACGTAACGCGTCTTTCTCGTGAGATTTGTGTCCCTCGAGTTCACAATGGCTGATCGTTGAAGTATTTACTACCGGGGCCCGTATGGAACGGGCGCTGATAGCCCAGTTGCAAATCACCGTAATGTTCCTTTCTGATGCCAGAAACGCGAACCGCTTAACTGCTGTTAAAAACTCCAGACGAGATATTGTCTGACAACTGTGATTAACTCTCTTTCACATCACTGCTGTTGGCCAATTCTAGATAACCGATAACCACGTCTATATTTCGTCATCTTAATACTTATTTGTTCAGAATTCATTTTTTACAGGTTTAGTAAAACCAGTTTTAAAAGTTGAAAATGTAGTTTTTTCTTCTGACATTTTTGTGGCGATTTTTTCTATGACTTTTTAAAATGAACTTTTCCCAGATAAATGGGCATATTAATATACAAAACAATTAATTAATCTGACCTTTTTATTAACAACTTTTTTCGGAGTTCTGGGATTGGTTTTAATCTTTCTGAAGTAAAAGCGATCTAAAAGAATTTCCTTAAAAAACATATTTAAGAATACTTCATATCGTACGGTCGTGAAAAAAAATTAGGACAAGTCTTATAACGGTATTTTGCTAAAATCTAGTTGTGCACATCTAACTTTAATTTTTGTGACATTGTCAGTTAGTTGTCATAATTTATTGCAAATGTGCAAAAAACTAATATGCCTCAAATAAGCGATTTAGTTAAATCTGGAGTTATTTATTGCTAAAGCAGAAGATGGACGGTCAATGAGACAAATTGCACCGCGTTATAATATTGACAAATATTCGATGTGTAACATTTTAAGAAAGCGGAGAATAAACGGTACGATTAGTAGAAATCCTGGATCAGGGCGATGAAGGATATCAACTCAACAACAAGATTTGCAGTTGGTAAATGCTTTAGTAGAAAATCCATTTTACTCAGTTATTCAAGCTGCTGAGGAAACGAATTTTCTTGGATCGAGTAGTACTGGTCGCCGGCGAGTAAGAGAATCGGTGCTACGCTGTCATGCAGCAGCACAGAAATACTTACTTAAAGCTGAACATAAAGAAGCTCGAGTAGAATTTACGCTTGAATTTTTAGCGCATGATGTAAATTATTGGAATAATGTAATCTTTACAGACGAAAAAACTTTCCAGTCAACACACAGCGGTCGTATTCGTGTTTACCGCCCTCCAAATACTCGATTCGATGAAAAATATATATCTAACAATGATAAAAGTGGTAGATTTTCCGTCAATATGTGGGCTTGGATATCGGCACGTGGTCCTGGTGTTACAACGTAACATCATTTCCCAAAATATGGTGATGCGTCAAACATTTCATAGCATTTTGCAGATTTTGTTTATTCTTAGGGTTCGAAATAAACAAATTCTATTCTGGAATATTAATTTCATCTCCAAGCTCGAAATCCGACGATAATTTAGTTATACGTCGGGCTCTATCATAATCTATTAATCCATGTTCATATCTATCCCCCACTAATATAATGCAGTTGGCATATCTATGACGGTTGGTAATATTTCTTATGTACTGCAAATGCAAGTCTTCATACGTCTTGCAATTAAAGTTTTGAAATTAATTAAGTACGAAATAGGAATATTTAATAATTGTTATCATATATCCCTAACAAACGCACGTTATCAACTAATTGCCCACTCATTACTTATTTCCTATGCGCATACAGCACACGTTCCTCTGTGATGATCATTTCGTTCGCTAAATTCTCCAATATTGAATAAATTATATCTTTCACTACAATAATTTGATTGTAAAAATTATTTCACTGAAATTAAGTTTCGACTTTTTGCTATAATACCGCTCACACAACTTATATAATATCTCTCGAAATAAAAAAAGTACATCGATACTACATTTTTCCCTACAATATTTCAGCATCCCAGCGTTCTCTATTTGTTTGGAAGATCAATAATCAAAATACTATTTTAACGCTGCTATCGTAATCACCATACATTATTTAAATTTGATCCTTGTAGCTTTTGCAGTTTCCGAGTTAACACGAGTTATATCTGAAAAATGTTAAATAACTTGTGTCGCCGAAAACGGGTGAAAAATTAATATAGAAGGTGAACGCCAGCTTTTATCGCAAATCGCCCTCTGGAAATGGATTTGGCAGAAAATTTTACGTAACATAGACCTAATTTTAAAAGGGTCCAAAAGATGCATAGTAATGGAGAAATAAACTTAGTTAAATTTAGTTTACTGCATCCCTGTCCATATTCTCTAATCAGGAATACATTTGAAATAAATTTTAATAACTATCAAATATTTTTTATAACCTAAAAGACTATTAAATTTTTATACTTTGTTGAAAAGTTCATAACCTTAAAAGAAAATTTTCTGAAGTCTTAATAGTCAACATGAACATTTTAGTTTGTAAAGATTTTAATTAATTGTTCGTTATTTGTTTGTTAGACTTTTCAATATAGGTATAAGATTTGTTAAAGTCTGTCAAAAAGTTTTCCTTTGTCATTTAAATATAAAATTTCTAAATAAAAACAAAAAACTGAGCAACTTGAACTCACTCACTGAGAAAGAGTAAATAGATTAACTCGAATAGTGAGTTAAAAGATTGCTAGTGCACTTGTAACAGTAAAATATATATTCATAAAGTGTATACGAACTTAACTGAAATCGTATAAAAACTAAAAGCCGCCAAAAACAGTCGGCATCTCTTTATTGTACATGGGGGGAGGTAAATAGAAATGCTTGTCATAAGAAAATGATAAGATTTTCGAGCGTCATTATATTATCCTCTGTTTCAAATGGTCTGCAGAAAGCCATGGTAAATTAGTAAATAATTAAAATATTTTATAAATATAAACAATAACTAACTAAACTCCTACGCTTGATATTATAACAAGTATTTATGCATTGCACCGGCACATTGACAGCAAATCTCAGCAAGTCCACCGTTGACTACTGAGAAACGATTTACGAGTATTTTTATGTTAGTAGGCCTGTCCGTTTTATTATCTTTAAACCAGTGCAGTCGTAGATGGTTCATTCAGGCTGATTACATTGCCAGTCTCTGACTTGCCTGCACAGTTTCAACTATCATTGGAATCTCGATACCATTGCTAAATATATAGGACAAAATATCAAGTTCAGTGCGCACGGTCATGTGCTTTAACACTGACCAGTTTCAATTGTCCTTGTATAAAGTATACATACAAGTACAGTTTTCCACAGCGACCTAGCTCTCCACTTCTCTTTTAAATGAGTCATAATAATATGAATATTTCTCTAAAATGCATTGTTTAAACATTATTTAAAGAAAATAATTATATTTTTATATTTTTCAAACGAGCCTAAGAACGTTAATTTTGTATATATATATATATATATATATATATATATATATATATATATATATATATTGTTATTATACATGATTTGCAGGAAACAACTACTCAGCGGGCAAATACCCCGACCTGCATTGAATTACACCTTACAAATCATGAAAAATTGGTAGCCAATGTCATTTGTCATATATATATATATATAGCGTTAATATACTATATTTTACTTCCACGTTCAGTTGGAAGTATAGTAACGCAAAAAAATATACTTTTTTGTTGAAATAACCTTAAAATGCCATGAAACGTCGAGATTTTAAATTTGAAGGAAAAAAATTTCTGTCTGTCAGTCTGTAACTTTTTTTTTGTGTGCACATTTACGCTGCAACCCTTTATGATATTGACTTGAAATTTGGTACACGTATGTATCGTAACAAGATCTGGAAGTAGATTATATTTTGATCTAATTTCGTTGAAGGGTTCGGGAGTAAATGAGGTAAATAAAGTAAAGCAGGTAAGAGTCCATAAAATTGCTATTTAGGGAATGTACGAAAAATCAAGGTCTCAACATTTTTTTTTGGTATCGGCCACCCCCCACTATTATCCTAACACTATTATGAAAAGGAGTTAAAAAAAATGAAAATGTGATTTAGTGTGTATACAAGAACGAAACGTCTGAAAAAAATTTTCTGGCATTGCCACCCCCACCCTATTATTAAAGGGAGTAAAATTATTACATTGGGAATTATTGTGTATAAGACTTGGATACAAAATCTGAGAAGTGATAATAAATTTCCCCCCATTACCGAACCTAGATAACTGATTAACTAAATTTATTGAAAGGTTCATATGCTAATATTTTATTTATTTTCTGTAAATCTATTAATTTTAATTATAACCGGAATAATTTGTGTACAATTGTTTCTTTATTGCTTAAGAATGCGTAAAATCAGGAATCTTCATTTCTTTTGTGAACTTTAGATCGTGATCAAATAAATATGTCGGGTAAGTACCCGTTTAAAGTCGGTAAATATTCATAATTCATATTCGGATATGCCGAACTAAATAAAGTAGCTTCATTTGAATTAGCTTCTGTTATACAAAGATCCACCGTGTCTTCCGACTGAACTCTGTGCCGAAAGAAATTCAAAAGCGTTTACGACAGAAACCTGTTGAACCATATCAATAAGCTAATGTTTGCATGTTTTCAAAAAGTTTTTTCAGCGGCTAATTAAAGAAAACGTATTAAATACATATTTACTAATTTATTTAAGCGAAAAGAAAACACGCCTGCCTATAATAACAATGGATACGCGGCAATAATTAATGGGTGCATTTTTAAAAGATACCGAAGCAAAATATTTTCTTTGAAATTCAATATTTAATATTTATTCAAAGTATAGTTTCATAATTCATATTTTTTATAATATGCATACATTTACACGTTCTATCAAAACATAAACATTATTTAAGATGTATTACTTCATAATTTACATTGTATTTGTTTATGGGCAGGATTAAACTAAGCATTTTAGTGCGGTAGTAAAATGGTAATTAATGAGATGTTTTAAATATTTAAGAAACTTCGCCCAACTGAAACAGATATCATGGCTTCTCAGGCATTGAGTGTTGCATTCGCTTTGAAACTTATTGCCCTAAGTAGGTGCGCAGATTAGAACACAATACACAAGAAAATGAAGAATCCAACAATAAAAAATGAAATGTAAAAAGTACATATATCTCAAAAAATAAGCCGTTTGTCTCAGAGGTGTTGAGAAAGTCGAAGGAAACTAGGACTAATTAACAAGCCTGATCTTAGCGCATTTCGTTATAATTCTATCACGCAAATTTTGTTCAAATGGCAAGTTCCTGATCTTGATATCTAAGGGTACACTCAGGACTTAGTTCATGGACTGGCAAATTAATAATGATTTTTCGTATTGGTATGGTGGATAAATAATCAAGGCACTTAAAAATTTACAAAATATGCATATAATAAATAATTAATAATGCTGATACAATCAGAAGAAGGAGTTAATTTCCTTTCCATTTTTAGTAGCTAGAACCTTCGTATTCACATGTACCTATCTATAAACATTTAAATTAACATGTCCTTGTAGCCTTGGAATTATAAATTCCTTAGTGCTAGATGGAGTTGAACTTGGTGTGACACTGCTTATGAGGTCTCCGCAAACACCAAAACACTTGATCATTACACTAGAACACTAGAATACACTGTCTTAATTTGAGTATACAGAGTGATTCAGAAGTTATCCGTAAAAATTTAAGGGGATGTACAACGGACCCATACAAATACGATAGCGCAAAGCAAAAATGAAAAAATCAACTTTCAAAATCGTTTAAAAATATGTACTTGTACGCCACTGGTATTTATTTGGTCGACTATACTTTAATAAAATCGTATAAAAAGTGATAGGGATACAATTGGGTATCGTTCAATATGCGCCACACTGTTGATTGCAGTAGTCCAAGTAAATAGTGTTTATAATACCATAACTTTAATAGTTTTTTTGCGACCGTTCTGTTAGACTTTTAATATATTTTTTTTTGTGGTATCGACTTCAATTTTAAGGGTGCGTATCCCTTTAAATTTTTACGGATAACTCCTGAATCACCCAGTAATATTCAAATATTTGGTATGTGCAGTCCGCGTAGTCTGTTTTCTCTCGTATTTCTTAAATACGATTTAAGTCTTCGCAATGTTGAAAATGTTCTTTCTGTTATATTTGTGAGTTCGTCTTTTTGTATTTATTGCTGAAAACATCTTGTGAAACGTGAAATTACTTGTCGATTGGGCTTCTTGGATGGCCAAGTATTTTAGTAAATTTTTGTAGGCAGTTCTAGAAATGCCATCGATCCTTCAATTTCCTTAGGTCGGTATTCATAGTCCTTCCTCGAAGTAAGACTCAAGAGCAGCTTGCTTCCTTGAACCGTCCTCGAATATGGGCTTCATAGTCGTTTTTAGAGCACTCCTCGAGCAAGGACTACTTGAGTAGTTGTGAAGTATGACAACACTGTATTTTCTGACAAATTGTTTGCTATTTAGGTTAGGCATTGAAGTAATTTCTACAAATTAGAAATGTTTCTAGTTTTTCTTTTTATGTTATACCTAAATTAAACAAAATGTCGGAAAGGAAAGTTTTTCTCATAATGAGAAACTATTACTTTTAAGCCTTGTAGAATACTACAAAGACGCCTGGGCCAAAATTTGTTCCAATTATAATTCAAATTACGTCACTAAAAGAACGTCAAAACAACTAAAAAAATTGTGGGACAACATAAAATAGAAGTAAGATTGAGGTGTTCATCCTCTAGTACATTTTAAAATAGTCAGTAAAACCTATTAAATTAGGTACCTAAAATTCAATAATTTTATCACAGAACTAGAAAGGCAGATTCAATTCATAAATTTGAGACAATGAAAACTGGGGGTGGCCCTCCACCAAAAGAGGATGATGGCCCTATGAACGAGAGGGTTCGGTCTATAGTAACAACCATTGATCTAGAAACAGAAAACTACCGGGACAGCGTAGCAGTTTTCACAAGTCAAAGTAAGTTGTGTTAAAAAGTACTAATAGAAAAATGTTTGTTACAGCTATTAGATATATTTATGTAACTTTGTAACTATGTAAAATCTCGACGTTTCATGACATTTTAAGCCTATTTCAACAAAAAAATTTTTGCGTTACTATACTTCCACTGGACGTGGAAGTAAAAATCTAGTAATTTGAAAAAGTTTCAGTGCTTTTACTCGTAAAGAGAACGAGGATACGCGGAACATTGTTCATTAACACAGTTGCTAGAATTATAAATACCTACCGTGCTAGCATAGCGTAGAGTAGCGCTTGTAGTGCGGGTTTGTGTGAGTGATAAGTTGGTTAACTGAATTACCGACGCTTATGTCGGCATATTGCAATATTTGAGGAGCGGTCGTAGCGGCAAGCGTCTGCAAATACTCCGACTCCCATTTAGATAATAAGAGTAGATTTAGAGCCTTTTCGGCTTACATCACATGGCAGGCCCATTCCCGCTAATTTATGGATATAGCGACAATGGCCCCCTTTATGTTATACCCCCGCCTAAGAGTGCCCTTTTAAGTTGAGCATTATATACGCGTTTATGGTTACCGCGACTTAAATTTTTAACTTGATTTATAAAATATTACTACTTATAATAAGAGTTCTTCAACTTAGTTCAGTTAACTCGAGTCTCGAGTTGTCATGTTTCAGTGATATAAGAATTCTTCTTAATATTATATAAATCATAGGTAAATGATTAAAAGTAACTTCTAAATATAGACAGTTTCATCTATATACCATTTGTTTATTTGCTTAGCAGCAAAAATCTCCAAAACTAGACTCATTGAGATGAAACTTTTCACACAAAATTCAGGACTTGGCTTATAGTATACGATTATTTTCCGAATTGGCCAGAAGAAAATGTTTTTCCAAGTGTAATTTTTCCACATAAGAAAGTGGTATATAGCGAGTCTTTTAGAGGGAACAAACAAAATCGTATTTTTTTCTGATGATTTTTAGCAAAAATTATTTCTTATTGTTGAAATGAAATGATTTTTGTTATGTGCAATTATTCTAAAATTATATTGTCTACTAGCTTTCCAAACTTCCGGAAAATCGTGAAAATTATGTAATATTTTTGTGATTGCTTTAGAAAAACGCTACTGACAATAAAATGAAAAAATGGATACAATTCAAAATATATTTTGCCGAATGGGCTGCTAAATTCTCTCTTTGTATTGACTTTTTGTATTCAGCACTCGGCGGGGCACCTAGCCCGGAAAGTAGCTGTTGGTTGCAGTCTGGTTACGTTCTTTATAGTAAAATAAGAATTTTATAGAGGAATTCGCGACTAAAATATTATGTTTTAATGCTCTGCCCTCTAGAAGCACATTTGAACTATGCTAAGCCCAGTCGGGCTATTTATTTCTCGATTACAACAGACACTGGGCCGCTAGATGACGCCTGCTGACTATTTTGCATCTCGCTATCCTAAGAATACCGAGATGTACCAAATGGTCCTCGACGAGAGCCAACAGCTCGAAACTGCAGTCTGCAAGTGATGTGGGACTACTGGCACGGCTGGTATTTGTTGCAATTGAAGCATTAGCGTTCTGTTAGTAATATCTAATTATTACACTTAACGCGCCAGGCTTGTAACTTGTAATTCAGCGCTCGATGAGGCACATAGTCCGGAGAGTAGTTGTTTGTTGCAGTCTGGTTACGTTGCTTATAGTAAAGTAAGGATTTTATAGAGGTATTCCCGACTAAAATATTATATTTTAATATTCTGCCCTCTAGAAGCACATTTGAACTAAATATATGCACTGTCTTGATATCATCTACCCTCCACTGTATACTTTGTATACTATAATATGCCTAATTTTTTCAAAATTTTAGTCAGTCAGTATACAACGACTTTGCTATATTTAAATTTATTTAAAAAATAATAATAATATAATAAAAATAATAGCTGATAATTTTTAATTGCATTAAAAACAAGCGATGCAAGTTTCTAAAATAAGCAATAGAAGATTTTGATTCCTTACTAGATTGAAATAAATCCTTGTGTATGTTACATAGATGTATTATTCTCATAAAACCAAATGTACTTTTCACATTTGTTGGTTTCCGCGTAAAACTTGAAACAAGTTGAATCAAACATTTTGGTGTTCAGCATTTTTTCAACCAGATTAAAAGTCACTAAAACTATTCTCTTTAGGCAGGATGAATATTTATAGGTCTATCTAAGACATTCGATTCGATGCGTCATCAGCTGTTGATAGCAGATCTTAAAATTGGGACATAAAAATGTATCGTCAAGAATATCTATAAACCATAGCGTTCCTCAAGGCACAGTTGTAAGGCCCGTATTATTTGTTCTATATCTTAACAACTAGTGATATATTTAGCTTTACTGACAAATCCGTGCTGGAGGTATCGGTATTTGATCAGTTTTTCTCCATTTTTCAATGCAATGTTTGTCTTACAATACGTATATACTTATGGACATGCTACATAAACAAATTTTAATGTTTGGCAGGTTTTATTTGAGCCCTTAATGACTTGCCTGGCTGACTAACACTGGGCCACCACCACACTGACCTCTGTGAGAGTTTTAATACCTGGAGCAATCCTGCTTGCACTGTTTCTTTTATAAAATCTTTCACATATGTGCTACTGAGGATGATGTATATCATATTCGTTACTACTGTTATTTTTTTTAGTTAGACAATTTCCCTTCGGCAAACTGCCGGAGAAGCGCCAGCGAACTATCAACCGCCACTTCCCACATCTCACAGTCTATAATAATAATAATAGTAACGGTGATCTAATAAATTATTATTACGCGCATAATGACACACTCTCAGTCGAAATTAGAAAACTTTAATCGAATCCTCGCGCCCTTAGTCTGATGTAGCAGGTGTAGATGTTTATCCTTCCTTTGTCATTTAAAATTTTTTGGTGGTGTTGGTTGCAAAGTCTATTTTCAAAACTATTATCAGACTGTTGTTCTAAAACTGCGCCCATAGCTACGTTCGAACAATCTCAGATAAAACAAGTATAACGTTATCATTGTAATCTGGATGCGAAAGAATAATTTGCATTAACTATGCTTTGCTTCGCTGAAATTAAACTACTGATACATTCTGTTGGCCAAGAATCAATATCCTTAATCTTATCTTTAGCTAATCGAGTGCTGAAAATATGGAGTGGAACGATGGTAATAATTTATCATTCCTATGAAAAGTTGTAATTGTTTAAGCGTTGATGATTTTGGGAAGTTATTAATAACATCAATTCGCTCAGTGGTAGGTGAAATTCCATTAGAAGAAATTTGGTGTCCTAGGAAATCTAGTGATGGCACACCAAAAATGCATTTTGAAGGTTTGATATTGATGGCAAAATCTTCAAGGCGTTTAAAGACAGTTTGTACGTAAACTAAATGTTCATGATGATTTTTACTTCTATCAAAATATCATCTAAATACGCGAAAATGAATGACAGATCTTTTAAAACTTCATTGATGAATCTTTGAAAAGTCTGACCAGCATTTCGTAAACCAAAAGGCATCCTAAGACATTCAAAAAGACCAAAAATGGAGTAGTGATTGTAGTCTTACAAATGTCATCTTTTGCGACTGGTATCTGATGGTATGCCCGAATTAAATCTATTTTTGAAAAAATAATGCATCCATGTAAATTTGAATTGAAATCATGTATATGGGGAAGGGGATATCGATCCGGAACTGTAACAGTATTTAACTGTAGATAGTCACCGTATGGTATCTAATCATTAGGTTCTTTTTCCGCAACCATATGCAAAGCTGAATAAACTGACGAAGAAGAAAGTAAGCAAATATTTGTTTGAATTCATTCTTAGAGATGCTTAATTTGATATTATCAAGCCTACGCGGTTGACAAAACGGTGAACGTCTTACTGTTATGGTATGATGTTCAACTGTGTGTTTGACTGGTAATGAATAATTTGGAGAACTAGTTAAATTTGGAAATTGAAGTAATAAATTAGTGTACTCGTTAGTTATTGAAAAAAATTTGGGAATAATGGCCGGAGTATTTGTACGATCAATAATACAATTAATAGATAAATAGTTTTGTTATCAATTAAACGTTTATTTTATAAATCTATTATTAATCCAAAATGTTTACGAAAATCAGCGCCTAAAATTGGTATTTGAATATCAGCAATGTTAAAAACAAAGGGAAAATTACGACGTAAACCTAAGTTAATCGCCAGTAATCTTAGTAAGTTTCTGATCCATTAGCGGCGGTTAAGGTAAGGTCAGGGTTCTTCCTCAAATCAGTAAAATCGTTTCTTGGAATAACCGGTTGCCAAAAATGCCAATGTTCACTATTTGCTGCACGCCGATGACTTTGTTATATTGTGGAATTTCTTCCGTCTTTGATTTTGAAAACCTGCAGAGGAATTTTACTACGTTTGACAATTGGTTGCATAAGAACAAATTACAGCTGAATCCAAACGTTGTGTCTTTCTGTCGCAAAAATTGTTTGACTATTTACTTGATGGTCAAGTTTTTTAGAGGCCTGGCTACATTAAAGAATTGGGAGTCTTCTTTGACTACGAGCCCAGTTTTTCACATCACATAAATGAATGTTTAGCTAATGCGTACAAGTCTTGGTTTTGATCTACGTAACTCTAAAGATTTTAAAGAAATGTATACTCTGTGTTTACTATTTATTACCTTTGTAAGATCAATGCTTGGGTATGCATCAGTAATATGCTGACCTATATATACAACTTACATACCATTAATTCAAAGAGTTCTACGAAGACTCTTCAAATCCTTCTTCTATATGGTGTCTATCTCGCAAGAGGGACACCTCTTTCCTTGAATAATGTGCAAAGTTGTTTCCCTCAGATGCACATTGTATTCGGTTAAATTCCTCTTTAAATTTATTCCTTATAGGATAAAATGTGAGTCTGTTATTGCAGAGATTGAATATCGAGTCCCGAGAATCACTAGCAGACATCTTATTCTTGCTACCTTATGCTTGCACAAATCTTCTCATAAAGTCACCTCTATATCAAATATCTACTTAAATATTGAATAGAATTTGGACATTTTATCTTGTTAAAAATAAAAAACTAAACATAAACAACAATTTACACCGTAGTAAAAACTTCGCACAAAATTCAAAAAGTTGGAAAAAGATTTACATTTAATTTGTATTTTGATGTCATATAAAATACATAACTTCTGGGACGTCACTAGATATCAGTTCTTAAAAACATTCAATATTGTAAACAAACGACAAGTATAGCAGTAAAAATGGTCCTATACATATATACGATTAACTTCAATACTTTGTACCCGATGATACGTTATCAGATGCTCAGATTTTTTGTTTGTCTAGGAGGAATTTCAATAGAATATTAATATACCTAGTGTTATTATGCTATTGGCTATACGTGTTCTACAAGTTGGGTGGGATATTTTTCTTTAATGCATTTCTTCTGTCATTCTTATGTTCCATTATTCTCTATTTTAGGTACCTTCCTGTTTGTCCAATATAGCTTTTATCATATTGAATACAAGGTATTTCATATATTACATCCGATTGTAGTTCTTTTTGTGTTTTTGATTTTTTTTGTTGATTGATGATGATTCTTTAAAAGGTATGTGGATGACATATTTATGGCCATTGACAAGGATAAGTTATAATTAGTGTTAGACATGTTTAATGGTTTTCATCAAAAAACACAATTTACTGTGGAAAAAGAAAAAAATAACCAACTTGCATTTTTTGATGTGTTGGTTATTAAACATAACACAGGGAAACTCACAACAGATTGGTACCATGAACCATCCTTTTCTGAAAGTTTTATTAATTTTCATTGTGAGTATTCTGTTAAGCAAAAAATAAATATTAACAATCTAAAAGACAGAGCGCTAAAATTATCATATATAAGTATATATATAACATGCTTTTAAAAAATAATTATCCACCAAAATTAATAAAAAGATTCCTAAATAATAATTCTACATCTACCACACCAACTAACAATAATAATATACAGATAAAGGGGTGATATAAAATATTTAAAAATTCCATATATGAGATTTATCTGAAAAATTAAAAAGAACCATAATTCAAAAAACAGATAAAATTAAAACAGCTTTTAAGAATGAAAATACAACTAAAAATAAATTCTTTACAAGATTAAAATCAAAAACACAAAAAGAAGTACAATCGGATGTAATCTATGAAATAACTTGTATTCAATGTGATGAAAGCCATATTGGACAAACAGGAAAGTACCTAAAACAGAGAATAATGGAACAAAGAATGACAGTAGAAATGCATTAAAGAAAAATAATCCCACCCAACAACACGTATTAACAATCTAAAGAAAAGATTAATTCATGAAATGATTTGCATTAAGAAAAACGAAAAATGTGTTAACAAAAGATCCGATATCGAAAATTTAAATGCAGTCTATTTCAATATTATTAGTAAAATTAAAAGATAAAGTCGATAGCATAATAAACACTGGGTATATTAATATTTTATTGAAATTCCTCTTAGACAAACAAAAAATCTGAGCATCTGATAACGTTTAATAAAAATTTCGTATTAAACAAAACATGCGCTTCCATAGCAACGCACCCGTCTAAAATGTCAAACTTTAATGCCATGAAACGAGTTAAGAAGTGTCATGTTTTTCTGACGCTCCAAGAAAAACTAGCTATAAGTTAATGAATTCTGTTAATAAATCTGTCAATTTTTACAACAGAACCTATTCTTTATCGTATGAATTAGATTATTTCTTCATGTAAACCAATATTAATTTACTTTAATTGCCATCACACAGTATTTATCACACTATAATTATATAGACATAATGTGCAATATTTTTATGTGCACAGCTTTATAGGTAAGCGGAAATGGCAACATGAACTAAAAGGTCGCACCTTTTACATCGTATCAACAACAGATCCCATCTTAAACTCTAGGAACCTAGAGAGTTTTATGTCCGACAAAACAGAAGATCGTACTATTTACTATAATATCCTCAATAAAGATATCAAGTGAATAATTTCAGATTAATCACACACCTGCAGACTTGACACTTGTGTAATAAAATGAACAGCGAATGCATTTGAAACGTGCATTCGACCCCATGATTCCCAGGAAGTGGAATATCAAACTAATAAGCTTTATTACACATATTATTTTTACTAGACTCTAGACCGTGTTATGCAGACAGTGTCATTGGCGTGGCTTACAATTGGACGACGGTGTCATAGTGTGAAGTAACTTTAATTTTGCCATTAAATGTTTCAAAGTGTTGGGAATAATAACTTTCAAGGAAACGAAAAAATCTGAAAAAAGATCAAATTGGGTCTTATAAAGTTGTTAAAAAAAATAGAAGTATTCAAGTCATCAAAAGCATATCCTAGCGAACATAACTGAATGAAGTTACTGTATGTTGAAGATGATGCATGCTGCAAACTCATTTATATTTTCTTTAAGGCTAGATCTAATGTTTTTAACCTTTTGGTAGACTTTGGTACAACCGTGTGACCTTCAGTTTCTATGTTAAACCAACAAGGATATTTATTCTTAAAGTGGCCTGTTTTGGAGATACATGCATCAAGTGTGATCCGTAAAAGTAGGTACTCACGATTTTATTTATTTATTTACATTCAACCACCCAACAGGTAACCAATTACAGTGAAGTAATAAAAAACATTATACATTATAATAGAATAAAACATTATAATTAGAAACATTAAAACTATTAAAACATTAAACAACAACACATTATAACAGAATAGGACTACAATCCCAACATTTTCTATTTTTTTTTATACATTTATTGACGTTAAAACGTCGGCCTATTTCCGTTACTGAGGCCTAACACCGACGCCTGTAGACGAGCTACCCCCAACCAGGAATTTTGCCGAACCTCTTCCCTTAAGAAGAGTAGGAATCTTTTACTTGCCTAACATTTAATAGGCAAGGAACCGACGGCTTTACATCCCCTCCGAAGGATGGTATATCTCCTATACAACCCTCGCCTAAGGTTGTATAGCTTCCGCGCATACACTGATACACAAGCCGCTGGAAGATGTGTGAGGCGAGGACACGGTTTCCGTTGGAATGGTCACCCATCCAAGTACTAACTGCGCCAGTCGTTGCTTTACATCGCATACCGAAGTATGTACATAGTAAAGACGCACCTACGCTCTCCCCAAACATTTTCTATAAAATTAGCTATAACTCGACTTGGTAAAGGTCGAATTTACTTAAGGTATTTATTACGTAAAATTGGCTAGAAAAAACACCTCCGATTGAAATTTACCACATGGTTCTAATTTATATCTAAATTGACGTAAATTATACCAAGAAATCTACCTTAGGTTGTTTAGTTATTGTCTTCGTCATTATTTTTGAGAAATTTGACCATTTTAAAAAACCATGACAGTCGTAAACTTGATTAACTCGTGGTGTAGATAGAGAAATGAGTGCGAAAAACAATAAATCGTATGTATACATTAACCTCTTACAAAGATCTCCTCTATAACACTTTCGACTCATTATTCACTCTAATTCTGTTCTGAAAATTTTCGCAGTCTTGTTCGCTTTCTATTACACAATATATTCAAGTCATCAGCATATAGGAGGCTTTCTACATTTACGCCAACTACTATATCATTTATAACAACAACAAACGTAAGCGGTCCGGGTACGGATCCCTGAGGAACGCCAGAAGTGGCCAGGATGTCAAATGATCTGAAGCTACGATATTCTACGTATTGACGCAGATTCTCTAGATATGAAGAGAAAAAATCTAATTACGACGCTGATAACCCAAATTTACTCAATTTCTCTAACAGAGGATCATAATCCAGGCGATCGAATGCCTTTGAAAAGTCTGCGTAAATGGTATCAATTTGTTTGTTTGCATCAAGTTCTTTAGAAATGAATTGTGTTAGTCTCAGTGGATCTACCAGGAACAAATCCGTGTTGATTATGTATAATTTGATCTTTTACGTGATTGGATAACAACGTATAAATAATATAATAACACCACAAGTAATTACGACCCCCTTTATCCCGGAAGGCTCTAGAAGAGCCTTGTGTGGGAGGGGGCTACACATTTAGAGACAAGGGACACACACCCAATATCCGTGTTTAGTGGAAAAATCCCTCTCACAGTATTTTCCACTGCCACGACCGGGGATCGAACCCGGAACTTTTGGGTGAGAGGCAAGTGCGCTCACCTCTCGACCATCAGTCATACAATGGAAGGTGATTTCGAATACTTTGGCGAAATTACAGGTAATTGTAATGGGCCTATAATTTTCAGCTGCGCTCTTGTTGTCTTCTTAAAAAAAGGGCATATATGAGAATATTTCCGTATATCAGAATATTCCAGAATAATTCCATACGTCTGCGTTTTTAGTGATAGTGTTGGCTGCGCAATCTTTGACGATAAATGCATGAATATTGTCTGGTCCTTTAGTAAATTTAAGTTTGATTTTATTTATGGATTTAAGTACTTCTATTTCTAAAAACGTCGTTGGCGATGAACTGGTGCTATTACTGGTATCTTTATAAGAATTATATTTTTCTTAATTCTTATTATTAGATTTCCAACGCAGTTTGAAAGAAGGTGACAAAGGTATTGACAATTTCCTGGGGATTTATATGTTGATTATTATTATATACAGGGTGTCCGAAAACAAAATAGAAAAAACGAAGTATTGGTTCCTTAGCCCAAAATAATTGGGGTTCTTCATACAATATTTTTCAAAATGCCCCTTCGTTGTTAAGTTACAACCTCTTTAAAGGGGTACGTTAAAAACCGTTTTAATTTTTTTTACTGAAAAAATAAAATTCCAAAAAACAAAATATTTGTCATATCTACTACACTTATTGAAAGGCATCTTGTGATGCTTTTTCATCTCCTTGAGTGCTTCATCAAGAGATGGAATGGGCAACCACTAATATACATATTTTTTAAAATATCTATTTTACATTTCAGAATAAAATATTTTTTTATTCCCTTGCTGATTATAAAACTTTTACTTCTCTTTAAAAATTTCCATGTTATTGTGAACGATCCATTTTTTCACGTCTGAAGGACTTTTATTATACTTTCCAAAATAGATATTAAACGTTCACAAAGAAGGGTTCAAAACGACTGTTTCAGACGGAGAATAATACAAAATCTATACTTACTTTTCGTTTCTGCTTAACTGCTTCACTGATGGTACCAATTGGACGTCGTAACACTATAAATCTAACACAGTAAATACTTTCTTAAATTTAAACCTGAAAAGAAATTTTGAAACACAAGAAAAAGACAATATAAAGTTCAAAAATATATATATTAAATCTTTCTTTCTTCCTTTTGTATGGCTGGTGGTCGAGAGGTGAGCGCACTTGCCTCTCAAAAGTTCCGGGTTCGATTTCCTGTCGTGGCAGTGGAAAATACTGTGAGAAGGTTTTTCCACTATACTCGGATATTGGGTGTGTGTCCCTTATCTCTAAATGTGTAGCCCCCTTCCACACAAGGCTTTTCTAGAGCCTTCAGGGATAAAGGGGGTCGTAATTACCTGTGGTGTTATTATTATTATTATTATTAATTTACATTTTAAAAATTTATGTTTTTACAAAACGTTCAAGAAAATGAGTAACAACTATAGTCTGGCCCGTGTACAACACATGGTGAGGAACGCAACGACTTATAATGTAACCAACTACCATCCAATATGAGATTTATAGCTAATGATTACACAAAAAGATTCAAGAACATGTCAATGTTTATAATTTTGATGGGCTTTTGCTTGCCTGTCTATTTACATATTTTTAGTTCAATATCAATTTTGATCGCTCCTCGGAGCTTAAAAATGCTTGAATCGCAACGACTTTAAATTATATTCTGGCAATTATAAATTCATACGATCAGGCAAGGCGGTCCCATGCACGTTCTGAGTACATGGTTTCTGACACCGAATCACTGAGGAACCGGTTTAGGGCAAATACGCGGAAAACACATAGTTATTCCGCCAAAATTGATGGTTACAAAGTGAAAGGTCACCCTCGATGCTAAAGGCTATTTTCGCTAAAACTCTCGAAATACTTTGACTAGACTGGATAACTTGTCTTCATATTTACCAAAACGCATGTCTCGTGCATGAACGTGCAGTGTTGGCGTTTACAACTGAAATAGTAAAACTGTGACTTCGAAAGTTACTAGTTACATCACATCAGAATTTGTTTAATATTAACGTAATAAAAGAAATCTAATAGAATTCAAATAAATTATTTGTTGCCCCGTACGTAATTTTTGCTTCCTGCGCCAGTGAGACCGCGTCAAGTTTTATTATTTCAGCGACTCGCCGTATATAATTGTCAAGAATAAATTTGTCACGCGTTATCATGTGATAAACGGAAGTGTCTTTACAACCACATTTAAATTTCACACACAATTCTTGGCCCTCCAAGACAGATATATAATGTTTTGTAAATTATGGAAATTATTTATTTAATAACTTAATAATGTGAGCAGCGTAAATAGTGGCTAACTTTTTCTGTGTGACTTTTATATGAATACATTATGTAAATATGAGATATTTCGTGTTACAACTTGGAACGGGTTATAAATATGTTTATTATACAGCTACGCCTCCTCAAGTGGCGCCATCGGATGATTTTTAGTGAGAGTGTACAAAATCTGGTGGCTTTTTTAATTATACAACAGGTTACAGTTATGATGGCTCTAAAAAATGAAAATAAAAAATTAATAAATTCAAGTCAAATGAATATTAATCACATTAAATTAATTGTGTGGTAAAAGTCGAAGTGATTATCAGCGTTGCTAAAAATGTTAAATTATTTTCATTGTTATATACAGGGTTACTCGTAATTCGATACATTCCTCTGGAGATGTGATGGGGCATGAGCTAAGGAGTAAATCTAGCCCTAACATACATTATGCAAAACTCAATAGTTTTTGAGATATTTCAATTTTTTGTTTTTCTCAAAAAAGTAGATCTTAATGTCTTAAAAGTTAATTTCCAAAAAATCTACTTGACATTTTTAATTTTTTTTTTACTGGATTACTTGTCCAATATTATAGATATCCGTTTGGAATGAAAAATATACGAAAACATTTCGATCATGTGAACATTTAAAATAAAAACTTGTAAAAATTTTTTTTTTAAATCAGTTATGAAATTTACCTATTAGGTTTTTTCAAAAAAATATTAATGTAGCACGCGTACAAATTATTATAAAAACTTCCTTATTTCAATAGCTATCTAACTAGGTAGAAATGTTTAATGTACCCTTGATAGTTCTAATAAAAAATTAGTAAAGATAATGCTGGTGGCGGAATTTATTAAACGGCTAATCGTTCATTTTCATTTAAGTCAGTCAGTCCTTGACTTTGACGTTTGTGCATATATGTCATTAGCTGACATTCTTATCTCCGTGTCCCTTAAGTTTGTTGGTCTTGTTAAATTAATTATCGAAGATTTTGATTTTGCTCGTAGTTGTTGTTATTAGTTGTTGTTATTGTATTTTCTGTGCCATGGCCGCGTATGCCAACGCAGAATACACTGATATCTTGTTTGTCTATGGATACTGTGGCGGCAACGCTGCTGAAGCTCGCCGAGAATATGGCCTTTGGTACCCTAACCGCCGCTTACCAAATGCACGTGTATTCAGTACGGCATATCTTAATATCGCTGAAACTGGCTCCGTGAAATGTAGAAGAAGTGACGCTGGTGCTCCCCCCGTTTATGAACCAGGTGATGAGGAAGAAATATTGAGGTATTTTGAGGAAGACCCAACTATTTCAACTAATAAAGTCGCAAGACTAACCGGAGCGTCACAATGGAAAGTTTGGTCTACGATACATAGAGTTGGATGTCATCCTTACAACTATACCCCTGTCCAAGGCTTGGAGGAAGGTGATCCTGTAAGGAGAGTGGAATTCTGCCGCTTTATGTTAAATTCATATGCAGAAAGTGCAAATTTTTTAACAAGTGTTTTATGGACGGACGAGTCGAAATTTAATCGCGAGGGTATAACAAATTTCCACAACCTACATTATTGGGCAGAGGAAAATCTCAAGTTAACACGTGAAACTAGTTTCCAAATGAAGTTTTCTATTAATGTGTGGATGGGAGTCATTGGCCACTATTTAATAGGGCCACACTTTCTTCCTCAAAATTTAAACGGGGAAATCTATGAAAATTGTTTAAGAAATGATCTGACGGTGATTTTAGAAGATATTCCTCTCGCCGTCAGACAGCGAATAATGTTTCAGAACGACGGTTGTCCAGCACATTATCGGCTGACAGTACGACAGTTACTTGATCAACGTTTCCCTAACCGTTGGATTGGAAGAGCGGGCCCAATACCTTGGCCAGCGCGAAGCCCTGACTTAACACCCCTTGATTATTACGTATGGGGTCATATGAAGGAGATGGTCTATGCCACACCAGTCAATACTATAGAAAACCTTAGACAAAGGATAGTCGATGCTGCCCAACACATAAGGCATAATCTGACAACCAGAGTAACAAGGACGGAAATAAGAAGACGCTGCCGTGTCTGTATAGGGCCTCCCATTTTGAGCAAGACATATAAAAAATAAAGTACAACTTTGAAATTAATGAAGAATTAAACTCTACTTTTAAAATGTTTTTTACTGTTTATCTAAAAATAAAATTCGTACTACTTGTGTTATTTTTACTAGTATTTTCTTAGAACTATTAAGGGTACATTGAACATATGTACCTTGTTAGATAACTATTGAAATAAGGCAGTTTTTATAATAATTTATACGCGTGTTACGTTAATATTTTTTTGAAAAAACCTAATAGGTAAATTTCATAGCTGATTTAAAAAAAAAAAATTTAAAGTTTTTATTTCAGATGTTCACATGATCGAAATGTTTCCAGATATTTTTCATTCCAAACGGATATCTATAATATTGGACAAGTAATCCAGTAAAAAAAAATTTAAAAATGTCAAATAGATTTTTCGAAAATTAACTTTTAGGACATTAAGATCTACTTTTTGAGAAAAACAAAAAAAATTAAATATCTCAAAAACTATTGAGTTTCGCATAATATATGTTAGGACTAAATTTACTTCTTAGATCATGCCCCATCACATCTCCAAAGGAATGTGTCGAATTACCAGTAACCCTGTATTTTACGTTTAACACTGACCTGTTTTCAAGACATTTTATCAGTGAATAAGACGCAATAAAATTTCATAATATTATTAAAATGCTTTTAAAAATCATTAGTTGATGTGTTAGTTCCTGAGATTTCGGATAGGTCAACCAAAATGTTTTTTACTTTCTTACTTTGGTTTATTATAAAACCATCGTCAGAGAAAATTACATTTATAATTAAATTTGTTGAGCACTGAATTTACATTTCATGTTTTTTTATATCTGTTTAGGTGCAACTGATGTGCTGCTCCGCAAATTCAAGACTACAGAAAGCCTTTGGATCTGCAGATTATTGTCATAGCAAATCCTGCATAAATGCAAAAGATGTAGATATTGACGGAAACGAAGATACTGAAACGCATGAAATTGATGATAAATCAGAAGATGTATAATAATAATACTTTATTCCCTAAAAAAAGTATTGCAGGAAACGTCAATATAATGTGAAGTAATATCAAATATTTATAAAATAAAAATAAAACATAAAAAACATAACAATAATAATAATTATTATATAAATAAGATAGATAAATAAAATAACGATACTACTTATTGCATTTTGTCACAAATAAGAAAAGAAACAGATATATATATATACATATATGCATGTATACAACAAACAGAATGAAAGTACAGGCCGATATTGGTACAAATGTCTATTATCGATGTTCTAAAAACTCAGTTATACTGTGGTCAATAGATGTTTCATCCTAGTGCAGAACATATTAAAATTTTTATTTCTTATTTCCAGAGGGATTTTATTATATAATTTTGACTCCCAGTAGCCCACTTCCTGCTGTGATATATTTAATCGGTTATATGGAATTTGTAGAGTTGTTCTCTATTTCTGGTGTTATACTGGTGATTTTCAAAGTTATGTGTAAATTTCTCTTTATGTAAGTGTATATATTTTAAGCAATTGAGTATGTACAGTCCTGGAATGGTAAGTATGTCATGTTCTTTGAAGGCCTCTCTGCAACTCCCTCTGTAGGTCATACCACATAAAGTTAAGTAAGAAGGCAATTATTCTTTTTTAGTATGAAAATTCGCTGGGCATCAGATGATGTTCCCCATAGGAATATTCCATATGTTGCGATGCTGTGAAAATTCGAATAATAGGTTACTTTTGCCGTTTGATAGGTGGGCACATTTTTTAATACTATAATGGTGTAGATAGCTAAAGCTAGTTTTTTGCAGAGCTCACTAATATCGCCTTTCCAATTTAATTTACTGTCCAAAGCTAAACCCAGGAATTTTAAAGATATTTTCTCAGCTTCTATTTTTGTAGATAAGATTATATTTTGTGTTTTTCCTCTGTTTAATGTTAAAGAGTTTGCGGTGGACCACGTATTTGTATCATGTAGTACATTTTGAGATTGTGCTGTTAACTCAATTTTATTTTTTCCTTTAGATATAAAAGTAGTATCATCTGCATACACATACCCCATAACTTTTGACATTAAACAGTAAGTCGTTGATATATATATATATATATTATAAATAGTACCGGCCCCAACACTGAGCCTCGTGGTACACCTTTGGTTATTAAAGTTGGTTCTGATTTTTTATCATCCCACCATATTGTCTGATGTCTAATAGTCAGATATAAGCGAATAATTTATGAGGAATTTCTGTCACATCATAATAATATAGTTTGTCGAGTAAGACTTTATGGTCAACTGTGTCCAAAGCTTTACTCAAGTCACAGCAGATTATTATTTCTGTCGAGAGCCTCTGTTATTTTTTCTAACAGCTTCTATGGTACCCATGCTGACTGCTATTTCGTTTTTTTTATTTTGTTTATAAGTGTCAATGATATCATTACACCTCAACAACGGTATGACTATCTAAAAGTACATTATCAGTTATTTAGTTATATTTAAAAATGATATCTCATTTGTTTTCAGAAGTTTTTTGTCGACAACTATATTTTTCCAGGATTCAACATCGATGGCTCAACATATTGGATGTATACTCGGATGTATACATGAACACTGAGAACAATGAGCCTATTTTTCTTTTAAATATATAATATTCTATACTTATAGTAAGATATGAAAAGTCCAAAGTTTTATAAATGCGAACGTCGCCGTATTGAAAAAATGGCGGCCACGCAGTGTTATTTATTTTAATTATATCTCGCCCATTTTACAATTTAAGAAATATTTTAAACTCAAATGAAGATTATTATTTATTAACTAAGTACTTTACTCCATATTTTATAATGAAGATTTTCTTTTGATGATTTTTTTTTAGTAAGTGCTACCGGGATATTTTCTAACCGCGGCGCATTCGCCATTTATTTTATAAAATATATATACCTGATGCTTTTTTGGGACTGTTACAGAGGATTGTATTGATGAAGTACTACGAATACCGAAAAATCAGCTCGGCTCTATCAATGTCTAGGTCTAGATAATTGAATGGTATGACATGCTACTAAATATCCTTCATTAACTGCAAATTAGAGAGAAACCAACTTTTGTGATGCCACGACATGACATGACAACATAATCGTCGGACAATAAGCAAAATGTGGTGCGATAATAGTTTTATTCACTTATACTTAAAAATTTACCCATTCGCGAAAGAAAAGATACCTTTTTAGATACATTTTTAGCTACATATTCACAGTGTCGGGAAAAGCTTAATTTGTGTCAATGTTGACACCTAGATATTTAAATTCGGCAACATTTTATTTATGACAATATTTAATGATTGTATTTATTTTGGAGCACCATGCATTTAGTTTTCTCTGAATTTATGTTTAAGCTGTAACAAATCATAAAACAGAAAGTAAACAGAGTAAAACAGAGTATCGTCAGCAAACATTTGAATTTGGCATTCCTGTACTATATTAGCTATATCATTTATATACAAAAGGAACAATATAGGGCCCAAAACCGAGCTTTGTGGTACTCCATATTGTACCTCTTGCGAAGTTGACGTGTTATTGCCGAATTTCACTTCTCGTTGCCTATTAGTCAAATTAGATCGAAACCACTGTAACACTGTTCCTCTTAAACCCATCTCTTGTAGTTTTTTCAGCAAAACTCTCTATCAATTGTCTCGAATGCGCATCGATAGTCAAGGAACACCACACCCACATATTGTTTATCGTATTGCACTTTTACACTTTACTAGCACTGACTGAAGTACCGTCTCATAGGAGTTACTCTTCCTAAAACCCGCCTGATGTTTTGTCAGGATATTATTGATTCCAGTTCAGTATGTTTATTGGACGGAATTGGTTGCATAGAATAGTGTTTTTTTTTTCAATAGGTACAACGACTGATTTTTTCCGGCTTTCAGGAACTGAACCTTTTTTGTAGTGAGAGATTAATGAAATCTAGGAAACTGTTACTTATTACTTCAATCGCCAAATTCACTATTTTTATTGTTATACCATCCGTACTGCTTATTTTATTCGGTATACTATTTATACTTTGGCGAAGTTTAGACAAGTCAACCGTTTCAAAATAATCTCATGTACTATCTATCGGTTATATATTATTTAATTCACTGCATAATTTTTAGTTATACTTCTCTAATTTCTTCTATTGAGTTGATAAAATATGTGTTAAACTCCTCACAAATTTCTGCTTCCTCTGTAATAATATTGTTCTTAAATTTTATTTCCTATATCACATTCATCTGCTTTCCTCTTAGTAACTCTTTTAATGTGTTCCACATTTCACTGGAATCTTCTCTACACTCCTCTATTTTGACCTTTCGCATCTCTCTAACAAACTTACGCCCTCATTCCTTGTCACTTAAAAGCTTCCCAGTCTTCTATCTTTTTTGTAATTATAGCTCTTTTATACAAACTGTATCTCTCTTTCAGTGTATCACTTAATTCTTCACACTACCACCCTTTTGGCCGAGCATTTGGTTTCACCAATGTAATGTTGGTCCAGTGTTCAGTGAGGTTATTTGCCATTACATCGACATTTGTTATACTCGAGTCCCATTCTGCACTAATTAAGTCACGCTGAAAGTCTGTCTATAAAATTTTTAAAGCATCTGGATGCTTTAAAGTAGCCTTCCTTCTCTATTGTTTCTTGAAAGTCAACTGTTATTATAGAATAGTCTGTGGTCTCTGTGATCGAAAATATTCGGGCAGAGATTAACGCAATGTACTATTTAAAAAAATACAACTTCAGTGTTTCTTCAAGAAACTTGTGTTGGGGCAAAGACTTTTGATTGTTTGCAATTAAGCTAGCTTGCCTTTTGTTCCTTGCTATCCCATGCTGGACCCCTTGGTAATAATTCACTGGTTATGGGACTGTATTGTATGATTGATTCAAACTATTTGTTCAAGCAAAATGACATATTGAAGAGTATCAAAAAATACAATGACAACTATTGACAGCTGCAGTGTTTAATTTTTAAATAAAAATAACTCAATTTGAAACGGATCCTTCATTTTGCCGGATCCGTTATAAATATACTTGCTCCAACTTTTTTTCTGTTTATAACTACCTAAAATATCATTTAAAACAAAATAATCCGAAGCCTGGGCTAATGCATTTGTTAATTTTTATTAGTTACCAAATATACGGGCTATAACTTACATCTGTCATCTTCAAATCATACCTGACAGTATTACAGACAATGTAGTGTATAAGAGTTACATCATTACCAATAACCGAAATTCACAGGCTCATGAAAACAGGCATCTTACTCTACATTTTATTTTTTTTACTAAGAACATCCATTCTACAATCATAGCGTTAAAATAATAATCTTATAGGCTTGGCGGTGTCTTTAAAAGAAGTTCTAAACATTTCGTAATGTTCATTTGGGTTATTTTCGTTTTGGTATAGATGTAGGCTAACAACGATAGTTAATACCTGAGTTTTAGCTTTATTGCAACAACGGTAAGTCATAAATTACGGTAGTATTTGCTCGCTTGGTGGTGCAATAAGACCGCAAATACATCCAGGTGTAAAGTACAGTACAGACTGGAGCATTGAACGCTAACAGCTAACAGTACGTGATAGGATGAATTGGTCTGGCATACGGGCATATGCAGAATGTTTGGAATAAATGAGTGCGTACATACTTTGATGCTTATAGTAATTTGGCTACATCTTTATTATAAAAAACTTTAAATTACATGGTCTTACAGGTAGTCTGCATTAATGAACTTCAGATGTAATAATAATAGTAATAATAGTATTATTCTACATGAGATTATACAAATCAAAAATGATATGGGATAAATAAAAAAAACAGTAACAAATAGTAATAAAACATGTTAGTGTTTAAGGTATAAATAGTAATCAGGCTAAGATATAAATTAATGATATAGAAAATAAAAGATCCAGGTATAAATTATACAGGCCGTCCATTTTATCAGGGCTCTCGAGAATATCTCACTTAATATCAGTTGTACAAAAAAAATAATTTTTACGAATGTGCCTATTTATATAACCTACAAAATGGTTTAAAGACATTTGAAATCCATGGCCTACTTTAAGAGTTATGGCGGAAAATATCGAAAATGCGGAAAACGTCTAGGCCAAATATCTTCGTTATTTGAAGAGGTACGAGAAAAATTCTAAGGCGAAAATTTTTTTGTTTCAACGAGGTTTTAACTAATTTTTTCAAAACCGCTGTATTTTGAGATTTACTCTTCAGGCTGTTAAAAAAATTATTTTGAAACGGGCGGGAAATGGCGCCATTAAATAGAGTATTTTCCTGCCTTTTCAACGATCTATCACATGCCATATTTATTCACTGGTACTACGCTAGTAATTATAAAAACATTTTTTTAAAACCAATAATTTTTTTTTTAACAAGCATTATACTTGCCGTGGAGGTATGATTAAATAAAATGATAAAATAATTCAATAAGTTGTTCAAATCTTTGCTATAATAAAATATTAACAGAAATAAGAAGAATAAAGTAAATTCAGGTAACAAAATAAATTAATAATATAAAGAATATAGCACACAGAACATTAATATTTATCTAATCCTCAAAATAATTTTTAAGACATCATATCAAGTGTTCAATGTGTCCACCGCGATTTCTTATGCACAATCGAGCGCGGCGAGGAACTGCATTTAAAACATTACTCAGCATTTCGGGGGTAACTGCAATACATGCCTGTTGAATTCGAGGTTTTCAGGTCCTCTACATTTTGCGGTGTCGTCGAAAATACCTTATCTTTAATATACCCCCATAGAAAAAAATCCACTGGGGTTATATCTGGAGAACGACGGGGCCATCGAATAAATTCATTGGTACCTATCCAATGTTGAGGCAAAATTTCGTGTAAATAATCTAGGCAAATCTGGGAATTGTGAGGAGGAGCTCCATCTTGTTGAAAATATTGAAAGTTGTGTCGATTCTCTAAAGGTAGATCATCTAACAATTCATTAAATTCATTTCTCAAAAAGTTTAGGTACCTTTGACCACTGAGGTGACCATCATAAAAATAAGGACCTATTAAATTGGTGCCTAAAATACCTGTCCACACATTTATTGAAAAACAATTTTGAAACCCAATCGGTCTATGCCAGTGTGTATTTTCAGAAGTCCGTTTGTAATGAATATTGCGATTAAAAAATTAATTATTGGAAAAATTTGCCACGTCGGACCAAAGTATTTTACTACATATTAATGGATCGGCACGCTTCTTTTCCAACAGCCACCTGCAAAAAGTCGTCCTCCTTGGTTTGTCCCCCGCTTGTAAATTGTGAACTTTTTTGTCTTTATAACACCGGTTGTATTTATATGTCAAGCAATTTGAATTTCTCTTAATGATGTTTCCAAATTTTCTGTATTTTTATTTCTAACATAATTAATAACTCGGTTTACCTTATTTACATTATCAGTAACACTGTTCAACCTTGTCTTCTTTTTTAAAAATGAACCATTATTTTTCAGTTTCGTAGCTAATTTTTTGAACAGAGTTTTATTCGGCTGTAGTGCTTGTGGAAATCTGTTTCTATATTCTACTTAAGCTAATCCAGAGTTAAAATTGCATTGCCAATATGTAACGAACATATTATAACGATCAATGTGAGTGAAAATCATTTTTGAAAATTCTAAATTCTTAAACGAGTGTGATTGAGTGAGAATTTAAGTATTAACTGAACTTAATGCTTGTTAAAAAAAAATTATTGTTTTAAAAAAAATGTTTTTATAATTACTAACGTAGTACCAATGAATAAATATAGCATGTGGTAGATCGTTGAAAAGGCAGGAAAATACTCTATTTAATGGCACCATTTCCCGCCCGTTTCAAAATATTTTTTTCAACAGCCTGAAGAGTAAATCTCAAAATACAGCGGTTTTGAAAAAAATTAGATAAAACCTCGTTGAAACACTCTGTTTCGCAAAAAATGTTCGCCTTAGAATTTTTCTTGTATCTCTTCAAATAACGGAGATATTTGGCCTAGACGTTTTCCGCATTTTCGATATTTTCCGCCATAACTCTTAAAGTAGACCATGGATTTCAAATCTCTTTAAACCATTTTGTAGGTTATATAAATCGGCACAATTTTCGTAAAAATAATTTTTTTTGTACGACCGATATTCTCGAGAGCCTTGATAAAATGGACAGTCTGTATAATGCTTAGATAAAAAGAATATAAGTACGAACGCGGGATACAAGTGTGTACATTTAAAATAATACTCAGATATGGAATAAAAATAATTATTTACTAAAATATATATAACTTTTAAATTTTAAATACTCTATCAATATGATGTGAGGAGCCTTACAATTATGGCGTAAGTTAACATGAATAAAGCTGTGCGTAGTAAAATGACTGTTACAAAGTCTGGCATCGGTATATACACCTAAAGATTTAGTATGTACTTGTTTCAAGGACTATCTATTTTTAATAAATTACCTTCACTATATTGCATAATTCTAGATGTAAACTGAATGAATACTATTTTCTTACTATTTGTTTACTAGCAACTTATTGTTATGGAACCACGCTAAAAGCTTGTTTAATATATTTTGTACTACGTCTGCACTCACACTCTTGATACTAACATCATTAACAAATAATACAAAAATAATGGTCTCAGAACTGATCCTTGCTCCTTTAAGTAGGATCAGTCTTTCGGCTTGTGTTTGTTGCAATCGAAACATTAGCGTTTTGATGGTAATATGCAATTATTACACTTAACGCGCCAGGTTTGTAACTTGTAATTCAGCGCTCGGCGGGGCACATAGCCCGGAGAGTAGCTGTTGATTGCAGTCTGGTTACGTTCCTTATAGTGAAATAAGGATTTTATAGAGGTGTTTGCGACTAAAAATATTATGTTTTAATAGGATTCTTAGTCTAGCTAACATTTAACTTGCTGTCAAAATTTTCAACGTAACCAGACTTTTCCTTTTTAAATTATTATGTTGCACAAAAAAGGTACTAAATGAAAAAATATGCTTCAGAGAATCTACAAGGAGAGTGACAATGACAGTCAGTCAGCTATGTTTAAAACTTTTGGACTCCCTTGAAAAGTTGTGATTATGTGTAGTTGTGAAGAGAGAATTTAGAAAAGACCCACGTCTACAATCAGAGATGCTCTAGCCAGCGTGTTCTTTAAAGATCGTTCTATTTTGAAAAATTTTCCAACTTTATTCAATTTGTATCTGAAGCACTTGACAGATCACAAGTTAATGTAATTTTTACCGATTTCGCCAAGGCTTTCGATCAACTACACCATCGCCACCTGTAACTTCCAACTATTAATATTGATTAAGGTGTAAATATTTTCCAAACAAATATGCAAAACGTTAATTAAATTAATAAATATAGAAAATAATATTCAGAAAAATCCAGAAGATATACCTTTAATGCCTAGGGGCGAGCGTAGGTGCGTCTTTATTATGTACATGCAATCTTAGGCTAGGATTGCGTACTGAATATATCATCCTTCGGAGGGGATGTAAAGCTCTCGGCTCCTTGTCTATTAAATGTTTAGGTAAGTAAAAGATGCCTACTTTTCGAGAGAAAAAAGGTTCGTCATCTTTCACCTACTGATGACCAAGAGATCAAAGAGATAATAAGTAATTTAAAAATCACAATAGCACCAGACTAGATAAAATAAAATCTGAAACCGCAAAAGTTTCTGACTACATATATATTGTGATAATTCTACATACTTTCATCTGTCGCTTAAAGATGATGCCTTAACTAATTTTACATTATAGTGTTGATTAATATGGAATATATATTTTCTTTTTTAATTGTGTATGTTATTTTCACTTTACATACATTTCTATTTTAACTCAACGTTATATAGGGTGCCCCAGCACGCACTTTTGGGACAGCCTGTATGTGCTTGATCTTTTCTTCATAATATTTTCAAGGTTATATTATGAAGTTGTATCTTTGCTATATTTTTAGCATCTTGTACCTGAACTGTCTCAGACTGTTAATTTTCAATAAACTTATTATTATCATTATAGGTTGGTTGGTTGAAGAGCTACTCACCTACGTATATGTGCGGTGGTCGTGATGTGAAGTAAAAGTCTACCCCTAATTTTTAATTAATTTTGGTATCGACGGATTTGTACCTGAGTTCTAATTTCATTTTACTTATTTCTTAGCAGAAACTTTGTTACCTCTATCTGAAAACCAGGTCGATCTTAATACACAGCAAACGGATATGTTACCCCTACATTTCCAACTTGTGACTTACGAGACATCGCATAAATAAAAGAAAAAAGCAAACAGAAATCATCCCCGTCAGCAAATTCTATGCATAATGGATCCAGCACTGAGATGGATATGAAACGTGTGAGACCATTATATCGTTTGATTTACCAAACCATAAAATTGATTTATTGCGACTAATGCATAGTGCGTTAGGTAAAACACAAAAGGATCCAGTGATATAAATCGTTCTGATCTTTGTAGCAAGCTGTCATAGTGAGCGCTGACGGCCAATGCTAGCTAGATCGGATGGGTACGTCATGCGGGTCATGAGAAAACCAGATTAAGGGGGATGAGATGCTATACACTCTATACGCAATAAATTATGTTTTCTATAAATTAAAAGCCGGACTCGAGCAGTAAATTATCTTTTTAATAATAACTTTTATGCAGCTTGGATTCTTAATTTATTGTTAGCTGCTGATTAGATCTCGAAGAGTCGATGTTATATTAAAAATAGCGAAAAAAAAAACCGTTTTGTAACGTACGCTGCAAATGCGGGACCGTATGGAAATAAAGTATTGTGCAAAATTTAGGGCCCAAATCAGTACATTTAGAGTTTCTTTATAAACGTGGCAAGTGTAAACGAACCTTTATTTAAATTGCACAGGATCGGACTGGAGTTTTTCCTATTTATACATTCAAGGGTCTAGACTGAAAATGTTAATTTAATTTAATTAAATTTAAATTTTAAATCATCTGTACAATATTTAAAAGCACCAGAATTATAACACAATAATAATCATAACGGCTAGTCTGATGATTATCATATTATAAGAAACACAAAAACTGAACGATCATCTTTCTATCCAATTTGGTAGTTCGTGATCAAATTGTTATAACATATATTTTTTTTATCAATGCTCATGAAGTTATTTTTTAAAATATTTATGAAGAGTTTGTTCGCGGGGTATCTTGTAGGTTCGGCTTCAGCTAGTGATCAATAAGACTCACAAGCTGAGACAAGAAATAATTATATTGAAGAATTAAATGGTTTGATAACAATAACAGATCTTAATACTAATTGGGGCTATTTATTTTGTAAATTAACGAATTGAATACATGTTTTATTCATAAATTTTTTTATTCAAGAGCTCATATGAAACGAAAAGGTACACCTTTTATAACCATCCGGTCGTTGGTATGCTCCCTCGTTGTCTCGTAGAAAATTGCCTCAATCGTTTTGTACCTTTATTCAGCATGGACTGACTTCAATCTATACCAATTACTTCTGTCAACTTGCGAAGTGAAAAGTTTTTGTTTGTACGATGCTAACTTTCCTATTTCTTGTTGGATTATTTTTCTGGATTTATGGGATTATTCGAAACACTTTGTTTTATATATATTTTGATATACTGACTTGACATTTACTTTGTCAATCAATCATTTATTTAACGTCGGCCTATTTCCGCTACCAAGGCCAATCACCGACGCCAGGGGATAGCTTATAAGTGTCTGTGTAGGCACTGGGACCCCTTACCTGGAAATTTTGCCGAACCCCTACAGTTTGTCGTGAGATCTTTAACATGCTCACATCGTAGATACACGGAACCCGCAGTTTTACACTTCTTTCGAAAGATGGTGACGCGAGCAGATCCGCTCATCCAATATATCTCATCGAGATACTGTGATCCAGTTTTGAAACCGGGCCATCTGCGTGGGAGGACGCGCCACTGTCCATGATACCATCAAGCCGACATCAAAATTTTTGCTTTCCTCTTTTGAGGTTATGCTTTCTCATCAAATTTGTTTAGTTCAAGTAGGAAGAAACTGAGACATAAAAAACATATCAAAAACTTTACGACCTCATTATAATACCGGTACTTTTTTGTGCTGTTCGCAATTTGACTCGCTTACCTTTATAGGTTTTTAATGTGCGTCGGGAATGTTTCATGTCATGGCCCGCGGCGATATAATTATGTCGTAAAGTTTTTTGCGTTTTTTATTTATTGGGATCTATTTATTTCAACTAGCGCCATGGTCCGCGACGATAATAATTATGTCGTAAAGTTTTTGTTAGATTTTTCCTGTCTCGGGAATTTATTACTTGAACTATACTATGATGTTTAGCTAACGTTCACATACAAACTAAAATTGCCGATCTGTGCCTAGAATCGTCTAAATTTGGCGTTTCTAATCAAATCCGGCTGCTTGATATGAAATTCTCATAATTAATTTTTCTACATTTTTTACTTTTTACAGCTAATGTTGATTTTTTCTGAAAATAAATATTACTAATGTGTTTCTTTTTATTTCTACTTTAATTTGATATGCTATTTGTTAGGTTTTTAAATAATTTTCTGAACATTAAATTATCCGAGATAAATTTACAAATTTCTTTATAATTGGCTATTTTCTATTTATTTTACTATTTAAATCTTTTTCTAAACACTTACTACTAAATAGAATATACCTTTGCTTTCAATTTTCAATTATAAATTACTAATTATACATTTCTTCTTATTTTTCAGGTGACATTTCCTGAACATTGGTATCTCCAGACTTTATTGAAATGTTTACCTAGTTTAAATAATCGTTAATTGTTCCTCATGACCTCTAGTTTGACCATGGTATGAATTTACACCCGAATTTACTAAAAGTTTTTATAAAAGTTCTGTGCATAAAATGTCAGCTATGACACCTATACCACCTTTTCAAGCTGATGTGTTTCATTACTTTTTAAATATTTTAACTATTATTCACCATTTTATTCATTTTAAGTTAAGTGCTTTTTAGTAACGGTGACCGTTCTTACTTTCTATCATTTTCATAACTTTGCTAATTTCATTGTTCATTTTGAACTTAAATTGTTCCTTAAGTAGTTGGTCTCTTTTATGATTTTAGATTCACTTTTATCACATTAATTTATTAACTTTTTTAGGTCAAATTTTGGAGTTTTATCACAGTTTTTCTCCTTTCCACTGGGGTTTTTGAACTCTCTTTTTGAAACACTGTGCCACTATGCAAAAGTTTATTACAGTTTTATATTGAAAAACTTAGTATACTTTACAGTATGGTTATAGCTTTTTGTAAGTACAAATTTCTCTTTCATTCTTTCGAAACTTAAACTATTAACAAATATTTAACAATAATTAACTAAACTAATTAATCTCTTACTTCAACTGCTTTCCCTGATTTGTGATACCAAGTTGACTCTTGCGCGCTCGTATGTGAACTTATTTCGTCTAGCATTGTGTAATACCTCTTTTAAAACATTTTGATTTTTGTACTTTAAGAGTATAGAGTTTTTTATTATACTTTATTTATATTTTATTCATTTATTAATCTTATGGGATATCAAAATACATGTCACTATCTAGTGTTGGTATAAAACATAATGAAAATAAGGCTCTTAACAATACGGTTGTGAAAATTTACTGAGTTAATAGCTGACTTTCGACTTTATCACTTTTTATAATTTTACAACCATACGAAAGTGAGAATATCATTGACAACGTTACATAAAATAGATGGAATGATGTCATAATGCTTAACCAACAGAACAATTACAAAATCAATCGTCGTACCGATATGGGTACGTTATTTATCGACAGTGAAAAAATTCCATAACAATTAATTATGCATAATGATGTAGTGTTCGGTGTTAGAATGCTGGTACCCCTAAGCAAGATATGTGCAAATAAGTGATTTATGGGACGCAGTTAACACGCAATTGTTGGTTCGTGGAATAAATTTATTGTACTCAAGCCGTTTAGTAAAAATAATCGATCCACTGAACGGAACTCATTTTCACTGTAATTGTAACCACACCCCTTAAGGAAATCTATTTACAGCATGAATTTGTGATTCATCAAGTCAAATAATTTAATGTTCACCGATAACCTAAATAAATCTAAGCCTTAAGAAAACAAAGCAAAATAAACTAACTTTGTGACGTACCATCTTTCGCTGGTTTCGAGAAATTAATAGTACCATGTAAGAATAGGATTTTAGTCGATCAATTCACCCATCTATAGTGATAAATTACACTTTCACCGATAGATGTCACTTCACCGTAACTCCCTGTCCAAATTAACCACCTAAATTTGAGCTTTCCGCCAACAGATGGCTCTCATGGAAAGTATAACAATTTGTTGAATATTATATCAGAAATATTAAATGTAAACTGTTATTATTATTAGTACATAAAAATTGTGTATAATAATATAAAGATAGTAGTAATGATCGAAAAAGTTCATAACCGTCGATTTAGTTTTAACATTCCTCAGGTTGGTATTTCGACTGCCATCAGTTTAAGTCATTTCCTCTTATTTTTGTGGGTCAGAATGGTTATAAATATCACTCAAGTCTCTTCAAACTTCCTTTTTTGATCAAGAAATTGAAGCTGAAAACTTTGCTAAGTGATTAATTTAATTTAAAAGGCACGTTGCTATTCGGTTTGGTACCGGATCATAAACTAGATTTCATATATTTTCAATTAATATTTTGTATTATTTTGATTGAATTTTCGATTTATTCGGATTTAATTAGTGAGTATCATCCAGAAATATACTCTGGAGAAGTTTTACTTCTTAGACTATTATAAACACGTGCTCACGTTAGAGGTTAATTTTGTGACTAATTTTGTAAATTTAATTATAGATGATTTTGGTACAGTTAGATTTTTTATACAGAATTTACTAACTGTTCTGTTTTTGATTATTTTGGATTGGGACTTTTGGATCATTCTGATATTCTTTGGTACTGTCGTGAGCAGAAAAAAATAAGACAACTTTTTTTTTCTAATGTAAATCTGTCTCTATTTGAATATGTAATGAGTAGCCGAAATAAAACAGATCTCACGTTTAATTTATTTTTTATTTTAATGCTGTCGTTATTGCTATAGTAAGTGATGGATGGCTAATGAGACAAATTGCACTGCGTTATAACATTAACAAAAATTTGGTGTGTGACATTTTAAGAAAGTCGAGAATAAACGATACGATTAGTAGAAATCCTGACTATTAATATTTCGTTAATACACCATTTCTATTTATAACTTCTATAAGTCTGTTTGGCATAGAATTAAATAACCTTATACAATAATCATTAGTAATAATATTTTCCCATGCATTATTTACTATTTCCAGTAATTCTTCGGCATTCCGTGGTCTCACATTTCATTTTTGGATACTTCTTACGAGTAGCCTCATACTTCCTCCACGGGGTTAAGATCTGGACTATGACTGGGCCAGTTAAGAACACTGATGTTGTTATCATGAAATTAGTTAGTTACGGTATAAGCAGTATGAACGGAATAATTGTCTTGTTGAAATATGAACTCATTATTAGGAAATAATTGTGACACAGAAGGGAGCATAATATTGTCTAAAATCCTAATATACGTTTCACTATTAAATATCCACAAAACACCAAGACCATGTGCCGATATCCAAGCCCACATATTGACGTAAAATCTACCACTTTTATCATTGTTAGATATATATTTCTCATCGAATCGAGTATTCGGAGTGCAGTAAACACGAACACGACCGCTGTGTGTTGAATGGGAAGTTTTTCCGTCTGTAAAGATTACATTGTTCCAAAAACTTACATCATGCGCTAAAAATTCAAGCGCAAATCCTCCTCGAACTTCTTTATGTTCAGCTTTAAGTAAGTATTTCTGTGCTGCTGCATGACAGCGTAGCTCCGATTCTCTTACTCGCCGGCGACCAGTACTACTCTATCCAGGAAAATTCGTTTCTTCAACAGCCTGAATAACTGAGTAAAATGGATTTTCTACTAAAGCATTTACCAATTGCAAATCTTGTTGTTGAGTTGACATCCTTCGTCGCCCTGATCCAGAACTTCTACTAATCGTACCGTTTATTCTCCACTTTCTTAAAATGTTACACACCGAATTTTTGGCAATATTCTAACGCAGTGCAATTTGTCTCATTGACCATCCATCTTCTGCTTTAGCAATAATTCCAGATTTAACTAAATCGCTTATATGAGGCATATTAGTTTTTTGCACACCTGCAATAAATTATGACAACTAACTGACAGTCACAAAAATTAAAGTTAGATGTACACAACTAGAATTTAGCAAAATACCATTATAAGACTTGTCCTTTTTTTTGCGACCGTACACGATTTTTGGTATTCCAGTTTGACGCGATTTACACTTTGCGATTGAGAAAAATCCTATTTAATTATTTGTGAAGGTTTCTACAACCAGCAAGATCTTCGATCTGGAGCGCATAGAAAATCTCCAATTCTATAAAAGCTAAGTACCTAATTCCTGAATATTACTTTTCTTGTAAAATTGTTTTCAAACTTCTAGTTCTTTTCCTATCGTTAGCTTAGAAAACCCCAGACGTTGATATACAGACTGACCCATTTAAAAGCGGGGCACCTTTCCAAAATTTTTATTTGTAGACCGATTGAAATGATTATTTTTAATTATAGGGCTTCAATAACTCTACTGTGGTGCAAAACTCCAGATCGAAATTAAAAATTTCAAGGCCTATTTCGATTTTTTTTCGAGACCAAAAATCCAAAAAAAGTGTTAGCAATTTTTGTATCTCAAATCTGACTACGCCACTGAATTTAGAATATCTTCAAATGCGTGTGACCGAAATTTAACAAAAAATATTGGTTTCTAACAGAAATATAGCATAATTAAAATTTATATTATGTTTTAATAATAATAATATATATTTTTTAATAATTTAATAAATTTATTAGCTGTTGACACATTATCGGTCTCGGGAACTGATCCTGTAGAAATAACCAATACAATGAACAATGAGCGTTATATAAATGGTATGTAATAATACATTAAAGTTAAATGCACATAAAACTAAATGTTTGATTCTAGGTTCAACACAAAATTGTCATAAATACTTAATTAATGACCTCGATATTTATATCAAAGTTACAAAAATCAATTTTGTGTAAGAAATCAAATATTTAACTTAAACTTAACTTAACTTTATTAATATATAATTCCAAGTACATATATACTTAATTAAATTACATTTGTTGGTAAAGACCAAAAGAATTTAATATTTTTCATTCTCGTATGTCTTATATATATATATATATATATATATGAAAAATACTAGGTTCTCGGGTTGAACCGCGTCTGAGATTGTTAATGTCTCATTCCGAGACATTAACAATCTCAGACGCGGTTCAACCCGAGAACCTAGTATTTTTCATACCAACGACCGCGGAAGCTTCTCGGAACATTTTATTCGCCTCTACGGGGAGGAAATTCATTCTCTGACTAAATCCTATAGTACACTTCTACTTCGTAAAATCAGACTTCTTTGTGACCTTACTTTCCTGAAAGCGTGTCGAGATCACCAAGTCATCCCAAAATCTCTCCAACTTAAATATCACTCCAAGTCCCCCTCTATTTCAAAAATTCTTAACAAAGCAAGTTTTGCCCTACTTCGAAATTCCATACATAACACCAGAACGAACCTCAACACTACCAGCACACGTCTATACAAAACCTATATACAGCGTCACGCTTCCTGTATTCACCCAATTCTCTGGGACACCTTTGACCGATTATCCAACGACAAAGCCCTACATATCTCAGAACAGAAAACCAACACACAGAAAAACAAACTCTTACAACTCAGAGACATTAACAATCTCAGACGCGGTTCAACCCGAGAACCTAGTATTTTTCATACCAACGACCGCGGAAGCTTCTCGGAACATATATATATATATATATATATATATATACACATACATTAATCAAAGACAGGTAAAAAATGTACAACTAAAAAAGAGAAAAAATATCAAAGACAGTTTTCTACATATTCTGACACCATCCTGCAATGATACAGTCGCCTAAGCATGCTGTGGCTTGTTTTGCAGAGTATCAACACAGGATAGGTGTATTTTCTATATAGACATAATATATTTCATATAGTTATCATATTGTCTTTTTTCTTTGTTGCATACTTACTGTTATAATAAATTGTATTTTTTTGTACTTGTACTTTTATTGTAATTACTCTCACTACAAGTATTTGTGATATCTGGGACCTCGTTATCTTTATGTGGCTTTAGGTCGTAATAACTTCCAGATCCATAAACGGCAACTTTTCTCAGGACCGGATTCACCAGGCGGGTTGCCGGAAAATTTCCCTAGAGGCCACCTTACAGGGATACCTCAAATAATTGCTTATCTGATTGTTCTCCTGAGTTAATTAATTTTGTTAAATTTATTCATTATGTAAATTATGAAATTTCTAATTCCTGCTTTTATCCTTGCTATAATATGATTGAACTACAATCCTCCTATCTTCCGATTTCAGGCCGGCCATTGTATAGTTGAAACAGTAAACTAGGAACGTTTTGTCTTCATCACCTGGATTATCATTTCCCATAATATACATACATTTATTTATATTTTTATCTGCCATTACTTGCGCTTACGGCAATGAGCGATATTAAGTTATTAATTGAAATAAAAGATGTATATCCTATTATTAAATACAATAAATAAGTTAGGCAGCTATCTATAAAAGGACAAATTGGCACATTAGAGAAAATGGGAACATCAGTAGGGTCTAATCGGTGGCAGAGAACGAAGACCGGAGGGTCCAGCGGGAATGTGGGGCTGAAACTCTAGCTGCAGATGTGAGTTTTGATGTCTCTGTCACCAAAACTTGAGGACCTGAAGTGTGCCATATTGAAGTTTTCTTAGTGTCGTTAGTTATTTGTTATGGTAGCAGCCTCCAAAAATTGATTCGGCTTATGTCTCTAGCAGAAACAATAAATATCGAGAAAGTTTTCTGTACGTTTATCAGCAATAATGCCCGCGATAATATCCAATATTAGTTTCTCTATATGGTAGTCGAATATCATTGAATGGTTGTTGGGTCTAATATACGTTAAGAATATTTTGTTCATAGACTTTTGCATATAAATAGTTGTATATGTCTGTAAAGAAAATTAGATATAAGTCTAACTTCTAAAATAATACGCTAAGTTCACAGGGCCTCGGACAATGAACATCAGTAAGGTCTACTTCATATTCATATACAGTGTGTTTCACTTAAAGCGTAACAGCGTAATAATCCTTTTGTTTCTATCCGATTTAAATCAAACTGGTCTTAAACAATAGAGGTCACCAAGGTCTATTTAAGACCACAAAATCACTTTCCATCTTTAAATGCAAGGCCACCTACGATGCTAAATTATACGAAAAAAATCAAAAATCATAGTAGGCATTTTACAATCAAAAAATTTTATTAGCAAAACTTGTTCGAAATCATTCATCATAGTTAAATTCTAAAAAAATGAGGTCTTGATGAAAAATAGTTATTTATTCAACAAGCGTGAAGTGATACTCTTTTCACGAATGAGACAATCCCATGAGTCAAAAAAGGCACTTTACAGGCGAGTTGCATACACAAATATGTGAATAAATTCTACTTTAACCACTAGTGCGTAAAGTATTTCACTTTACGCACTAGTGTGTAAAGTAAAATAATAAGATAGCTATATCATATCTCTGATTATAAATTCACGCAGACTTTTAGGGTAGCAAATCTAATGATGCTTTTTGTGCGGCGTCAGCTATATCAGGAGGAGTGCTTCCAAGATCTGAGAGGTCTGATAAATCGAGATCCATATTTGATTAAATTTGAAGTTAAAAATTACATAAAAATCGAAATATAAGCTTACCTGAATCTTTTAATAATATGAAATTAACTTGAAAAATGTTCAAACGTAGGCATTACGTTTAACTGTCAAATTTACTTACTCATATAAAAATCATAATAGCGCTTTGGCCAACCTAATTTTAAATGAATGCAATTCTTAAAAATGCACTTGAAGCTTCAAACTTGTAAACAATTCAAGCATGACTGTTATGGAACACATAAAATAGATATATTTTATAATAATATACCCATTGATAATAAATAAACATAAAATTAAATGATTAATTTATTATAATTTAAAAATAAGATATGATTATTACAGACGCTCCGATAGGCATTTTTCAACTTTTTTTACTTTACGCACTAGTGCGTAAAGTGAGTACTTTATGCACGGTAGTAGAAAAAAATTATTTTAGACATTTTAATAAAAACTATTTTTATTTCCCTCGAAGAAATATGGACCAATTTTTTTGAATACTAGCATCGACAGTTTACAACCCAATGAGTACTTTCAACAGACCGATATCTAGTATTTTGAGAGTTAATTATGCCATTAGTTGTAAATGTCGTTTGATCTGAGAATAGAATATTTTTAGAAAAATTAGGGTTGTTCAAAAACTCCCTGGTACCAAAAGCAATATTCCAGCCGCCTTTCTTCGTCTCCTTCTTCTAATGTGTGTAAGGCTTACAATTACTTTTATTATCAAAGCCCATGAACCAAAAATTGCCAGACCTTAAAAAAATGCGATATTGAGAAGAGAATAATAAAGTGGTATTTTTAATAAACAAACTGCACATCTTTTATTAAGATCAGTTAACATGTACATTACAATTAAAAATTGACCAATTTATTATTGTTTTCTCAATATGCTACTAAGCCACAATTTGACTGGTCACAATTTTACACAAAAAGTTCCACCTAATTATCTGACTCCTCTGGAAAGAACTTATAATAAATATGCTGATTGTCACATACTTCAATTTGGTATCATCCACAAGCAGTAGTACATAGTAGTCCGTTTTTTCTACAAGAACAATAATAGCGCATTTTGCAGAAATATGTAAAATATGTAATGTATGAACCATTTTAGTTCTGACCTTAAGTCTTGTAAAAAGCGCATGAATGTGTGAATGCGATCACACATTACAGCGAATCATGAATGTATGCTGCGGTGGAAACTCTAATCAAATTGAACCTTATGGCGCATGTAGTTTAGGTTGAATTTAGGAGTATGAAAATATAGCTCTACGTTTTTATTGAAATGTGAACTTGCACAAAATAATTAAATATTTCTACGTACTACATGCTGTTCTGAACAGATGTAGAATTAAGTAAAAACTCTCCATACTCCATATAAATACGAATTTATATGAAATATTAGACGACTGTTTATAGGAGTTAATTTTGGTCTTGCATGTGTAATGTACATAAGGTTTACAATAAATACATAACAAATTATCATTGAACGTGCTATGACTCTATGTACCACAAGATTCCCTATTTTCAAAATGGCCTATTCACTTGCTAAATCATTGATCGCGTTTTTGTCTCAAAATACTCCCTTGAAGAACTTGCAGATCCTTAAGCGGGTATTTCAAAATATGAGTTTTATCAATAAAACAAATCTTAAATATCACCCCATCTGTCTGGCCGATAGCCGTGTCGGTTAAGGCGCGAGGTGGCAATTGCGATTAGTCACACGGGTATTGTGCCACCGGGTTCGAATCCCTGGTCCGGTACTGGCACTGTCGGAGGAAATGGTTGGATGTCCGCGTTTTTTCAATGTATAACCCCCTTCCATATAAGCCTCTGGCTTCTGGAATTGGAGGTTGTCTAATTTCTGTGGTGTTATTTATTTATTTTTTTATCTTAGACACATATTCGTAGAAATTCTTGTCCTGAGAGAGGAGATACCTATTGAAATATTTACCTCTCTTTTGGAAACACCCCGTATAATAGACCCTAAAGATCAATACATAATTGTCTAAGTTGGAAATTCTTTGCTTCCAATTAAATACGGAGAAAGTACAAAAATTCTGATGTATAAAAAAATCCCAGCAATAATAAATATGCGATGTATACTGTAGTGAAATGAGAGTTGAGAAATGAAATGAGTATGGCGCAGATATTATTGACTATCTGTCTTAAACTTATAATTTACACCCTTAACATTCAGGGTGTAAAAACGGGTCCCAGTCTCAAACGCATATGAATCATTATGATGAATTAACGACAAACATTTAGAAAACACCCCTCAACCGGCACCAACGACTCGACGTCGTATCCAAAATGGCACTAACGGCAGCGCCTACGTAGATCTTTCTTCCATTTATTTGTTCTGATCAGTGTCGTGTGGGGGTGAGTGGAGAACACATAAGGTATTTGACCCATCACGGGGTACATTATATGGAAAACAAACATCACATTGACATAATATGACATTTTTATTGTATCAATTTCTGATGATATAAGCTAATGTCCTTTTTTATGTTTAACTCAATAAATTGCCTAAATACACCAGCTCGGTGACTCAACGCTTACATGTTAGGCTTGAGACCAATGAGTTACGGGTTCGAATCCTGGTTAGGGCATGGATGTTTAGTGATGCTTTAAATGTTTTACAGTGGAGTGGATGAGTTTGTGCGAGAGACAATACCGTTAGTCGTTGTAGCACTCCTAAGTTCGATCCTCAGCTGCGGTAGATGGCAAAGTCGTAGGGAATGGTCGTTGTATGTCTGTGTGCATGTGTCAGGGTTGAGTAGTGGAAGAGTCAAAGCTAAACTAGACCTAGACGGTAATCTAAATATGACGATGAAAAAAAATGTATTCGATCTCATCTGATTCCGAACAGAATTCATCTAGTTCAAATGTGCTTTTAGAGGGCGGAATATTAAACATAATATTTTTAGTCGCAAACTCCTCTATAAATCCTTATTTTACTATAAGGAAAGGAATTCATCTAATTTAAAGTTAAATCTAATTTAAAGTTAAATAGTCTGTTATTCTAATGCCAGAACTGCTGTAATATTAAATCATGTATTAATCAAAAATCAGTTGGTATCAGTGAAACTTGGTTCTTTCCTGATCTAATGGATGATATGTTAAAAATACCTTACTACAAATTAATAATAATAATAATATTCTTTATTTTCAAGTTGACATACATTGCATGTATATAAAAATCGTCAAGATGTAAAAATATGATAATAAGTTGATAACAACATAGGCAACATATAAATATAAACAAAAAACAATATGTAAAACATATATAAGGACAAACAATACAGATATAAAATATAAGGGATAAATACAATATTTGAAGAAATAAATAGTGTTAAATTCAGCGTTAAATGGTAATACCAAAGAATTGATCTATAGAGTAAAACGATTTTTGTAATTCTCTTAACTTTAATTTAAATCTCTCTAGGTATTTCTTTTAGAAAATAAGGTAGGTGATTATATATTTCAATAGGCATAACAGTCACACCATTACTAACTGCAGATAAATTATGTTGAGGAAGCAAAATGTTTGTGTTTATCAGGGTGTATTGTATATTGCGATCTGAAAAATTAATACACTGATCAACACATATACAACATGACAGAATAAATAAAGCTGGTAGTGTTAATATTTTAATTAAGACAAACATCAGTAGGTGGAATTGTTGAACATCATGGTTCTAATTATTTTTTTTCTGGACTACGAATAGATCATTAAGTCTACTAGAGTTTCCCCAGCAAAGAATTCTATAATTCATCAATGATTCTACATGTGCAAAGTAGTAAATTCTAAGCAGTTCTAAACTTACATAAGCACGAAGTTGCCAAACAATATAGCATTTAGCAGATATTTTTTTCGATACCGATTCAATATGTCTAAACAAGTTTAAGTTTTGACGAACCGTTATGCTTAATAAGTTGACGCATTCACTACTTTTTATAGACTGATTGTTGATTTTTGTCAGCAGGCTATAATCGGGAGTATTTTTGGTAAACATAAGCATTTGAGCCTTTGAACTATTAAGTTTTAAACCGAATTTATTACAGTAGTCGTTCATTAATGTAGTACATCTATGTACGTTAAGTGAAAGATTCTGTAAATTGTCGGGTGTCAACGCAATTGCCACGTCATCGGCAAATCGAGTGACGTGAAAATCTGTAAAATTATTTTGCAGATCATTGATAAAGATTTAAAAAGAATTGAACCTAATGTACTACCCCGGGGAACACCTATTGGTACCAAATGATCAGATTGATAAAATTTGCCACACACTTTTATTTCAAACATTTCAAATATGGAAATTCTGTCCTCTAATTACAATATCGTACGGTGTGATCGTAACTTTGTAGACACGAATAGAAGTAAAGGCGGCGGCGTACTAATTGCGTTACATAAAAAATATACATATGTTGAACTTGATCTCAAATTTATTCGTGACTCTCTTCCTCAAATTGATATAGTTGGTATTAAAATATCAATTAATTTTTAAACTCTTTTTATTTTAGTTATTTATATACCACCAAATATATCCAGCGATTCATATGCAGTACTGTTTGAGATGTTTGAATCACTTAATTATTTAAATGATGGTGACGTTTATTTTATAGGAGACTTTACTATTCTAGATTACAATAACGCTAACATTGTTTCAAGCATACTCTCTCCGGCAGTTTTCCCAATATCTTGACATTACGCAATTTAACACCGTTACAAATGTCAATAACGTTACACCAGATCTAGTATTGTCAAACAAAGACTGCCGTGTTAGGAGATCTCCAGGGTGTTTACTGATTGAAGATTTACACCATCCACCTTTGAATATATCAATAACAATAAATACTTCTCAGTCTGAAAATTTCCCATGTAACTCAATGGAAATCTACCATTTTTAAAAAGCAGATTTTCCTCAACTGTACGAGATTTTATTCAAAATAGACTGGTCCTTCTTAAATGAACTAAAAGATGTTAACATCGCAAAATCGTCTGAAATTTTTGATAAAACTGTTCCTAAATATGTTCTCAGACAATCTAAATATCCACCGTGGTACACAAATAACAGTACAGACATAAAAAAAACGTATTGTCTGGAAAAAATATAAACAAACTAATAATACATCAATATCTACAGGGAGTTTAGTGACATAAGAAAAAAGATAAAGAATGACAGGCGCATGAAAACTATCTGCTGAAAATACAAGAAAATATAAAAAGCGATCCGCAAAAATTCTGGTCTTACATTAACGGTAAAAGAGGTAGCAGTTCCATTCGCGATAATATTACATATAATGACACTCAATGTACGAATCCCCAGGATATTGCTCGTTTTTTAACTAGCATTTTAAAAGGTCCAATTAAAACTAAAAAGCCACTCTTAAAAATGACCAATTTACCACTTTCTCGCGAAAAAAAAGGGTTCCCCCACCTACTCGAACCGGAAAACTCAGGATAATCTTAGTTGCACCAAAACAAACTTATTTTTTTATGTCGCGTTGCTTCATGTAAAATTTTCTTTGAAAATCTAATTTTACTCTACTATAAGAACAAAATTGTATTTTGTAAAATTGGGTATGAAGTAGTACAGCACAAACAATTAAAGAAAACTCTTTGTTTCTATTCTAGCATTTGAGGCTTTATTGTTTCTTGATCAGGAGCTGAAAATTGAGGTTATGTAGAAGTTGCACATGTGGAACAGTTAGTTTTATAATGTATAAAATATGGACAATTACTTAACAATAATCACAGCTTACAATATTTCAAGTTAAAAAAATCACAAAAACTAAATTAAGAAAAATTTTAATTTAAAAATTGAAGAAGCGTTGCCCTGAAGGGAGACCATCTTGTAAAACCAACGAAACGATATTTTGCTACTTATATGGTCATATTCGTATGACTGATGGTCGAGAGGTGAGCGCACTTGCCTCTCCCCCAAAAGTTCCGGGTTCGATCCCCGGTCGTGGCAGTGGAAAATACTGTGAGAATGATTTTTTCACTCTACACGGATATTGGGTGTGTGTCCCTTGTCTCTAAATGTGTAGCCCCCTCCCACACAAGGCTCCTCTAGAGCTTTCCGGTATAAAGAGGGTTTTCATTACCTGTGGCGTATTACGACCGATGGAAGATTCGGGTAAACGCTGAGAAGTCGGAGGCGATGGTCTTCACGCGCCGATTTACTGAAAATAAAATCCTAACACCAATCTTGATCCGGGGAAACCAAATTCCAACCAAGAGATGCGTGAAGTACTTGAGGGTCAGACTGGACCAGCGACTAACGTTCAATACGCACATAAATGAGACAGTACGGACGGTCTACTCCATGTCCAGGAGTCTGTATCCCCTCCTGGTCAGGGGTAGCAGACTTAACCGACAAAATAAAAAATTGTTGTACACGATGGTGGTCAGGCCGTCCATCACATACGCGGCGCCGGTGTGGTGCAGCATACCGACCACGACAATGAGAAAACTAAAAGTGCTCGAGCACAAGTTTATGCGCCTCATTTCTAATTCTGGAAGGTACACCTCCCTCAGAGACCTATACGCACTTTGCCACGACATAACCCCAATAGCGGACTACATCCGGGACATCTCCCAAAAATTCTACTCTTTCAAACTGAGCGATAGTCCGCTAACAAGAAACATAACACAAATTAGACAGCATAATGCCCCATTTCGGATAAAACACTCTCTACCATACCAGACGTTACCGATCTTCCGGCAACCTCTGTAGCCAAACTTCACCAACTATAACTTCCGCTTATCCTATCTGTCTTTACTGATATTTCATATCTTTGAATCTTCAAATCTTTTCTGTCTCTTTCTTCCTTTATGTTCGTTCATGTTTGTTCCGTTTGTTTCTTGTTTTCCTTTTGTACATTTTTGTTTCTAAATTAATTTCCCATCGGAATTTTTCAACAAAAATCAAAATTTTCGAAAAGCCAAAATTATCAAAACCAAAGTTTAGGCCAGCCTATGTGCAGCCCGGCATTTACATGTTTCGCAGAAGGTTCTTCGTTCAGATTGAGGTACTTGCGTTGGCATCAAAATTAAATTTAAAAAAAATATGAGAGTATCCAAAACCAAGTTTAGTTATAAGTTTTTTAAAATCTGTTTTTGTTAGATATAGAAAATGTTATCACCTATTTTAATTCATCTTTTATGTGAAAGGAGTTTAGGTTAAGTTTTAAATTGTGTTTTAGCCAAACTAGTTCTATTCCGCCCGGCCCTGCAACCCGCCACCGCGAACTACGCGGTGGTTGCATGGTTGGTCCCCGGAATAGGTTCTGGGGCGGCACATGTATTCATAATGTATAATAAAGAAGTTTTGAATTGAATTACCTGTGGTGTATTATTATTATTCACATTCACATGATTCCACACTATTAAATATGCGTGAACGGAGGTTCATACGCGCAGTATGAATCATTTTAAATATTTTCAGAATATACAAACTTGTTCAAAAAATACAACGACGAACTAAAATTCATAGCAGAGATCTGAGACATGTTGATAATAAAGTAGTATTCCCTCCCATAGAAATGCATTCATTTTCGATCTTCCTTTCCTTTCATACCAGCGTACATTATTAATGATCTGCCAACTCAGTATCATAATACGTATGTGAAACAATAGTAAAGTGTAAACTAAAGACACTCGTATCAATTGTTTAACACGGGATTCAATAGAATCTTAAAAAAATGTTCGGCCCATAATCAAAAATATTTCTTTTAATGGACGAAAAAGAAATTTAGACAAAACTCTTTCTCATACTTCATGCCTGGACTAATTACCAAAATGAATTATTTATTCTCCTTAACAAATTTTTAAATATTACAACCTCTGTACAAACTTCCGTGTACGTCTTAATAAAATTCAAGACCTTTCTTAATTGACTTTCCTTAGTATTGAACATAAACTGAAAGGCTAAGTTATTAGGCATATATTCATACTGCTACCGGAGACTGGCGGCCATTTTTTTTCACTAATTTAATTAAAAGGCATGCCGAGATGCACTTTTAATAAATTGCCTTTAATTCAACATTTAAACCTAAGTATGACCATTACTGGTTCGAGTTAATGCTGATTAATATTCATTTGGAGATACAGATAGTCATATGGGTTTCTTTGTGTATGGTGCCCATAAATTAAAGAGTTCGTCACACTGATGGTACACCACAAGGTCTACCAGCTAATAACGTGAAATTGTTACTTCGATTCCAGTGATTTATCTCACAGGTGCCATGATTTGTGATGAGGCGTTCCTTCAGATATGTTTCTTAATCGGTGTTTTAATTGCCACCTTCTCCGATATTCGGCAGTATTGAATTCTGGATGCCCCTCCGAGCTGATGGGCCAGTTTAATATCCTCTCTAAATCAGTTTCTTATCTCAACTTTTTACTTTATAATTTATGACCCATGTGATAGTGGCTCATACGTAGGACTTTGAGATATGGGGTATTTTAGATCGATCATCGAATTTCAAGGAACAGCAGGCGATTATATTTTCTCGTATCTAATAAATAATATTGAAATAATTACCAGGTACATATATTTCTTTTTTAGAAATGTCTAACTGATAATCTGACCGCGTCTTTGTGTACAAGTCGTTCGTTTTTAGTAAGAATTATTGCGTCAGAACTAGGAATATTTATAATTCAATAACTTGTATTTGATTATTAATCATATAATGTCGCCTTGCAACATACAGTGTGTCCTATAATTTCATCAAGAGAAACACAGAATCCAAGCAAATGCACTGAATGTTGGCTACTAATATTTCCTATAAATTGATCCATAGGAGAACTATAACCTACCTGAAGAAAGTACTCTTCTGGGAACAAGATACGATACTCAATATAAAAATTAAAAAAATGTAACTATAATAGTTATTTGTGTATCAAGGCCGTAAAGTTGATCTTTCTCGGCTGCATCCGAAGTTTGCGGCCGAGGCACAGATAACATAAATAACATAAATTTTGAAAATAAAAACCCTTTTACGAATTCACGTTGTTAAGCACTGCAACTCATGCGTTGGGTTAATTATGAGGACAAGTTAATCCAGTCCCTAGTCAACGTATATCGAGAGTTTTAGCGAAAATAGCCTTTAGCGACAAGGTTCCCCTATCATTTCCTAGCAGTCGATTTTGACGGGAAAATTATGGGTTTTGACGGGATTTGCCCTAAACCGGTTCCTCAGTGATTCGGTGTCAGAAAAGTATATTTACCATGTACTCATATGTGCATGGGACCGCCTTGCCTGAACGTATGAATTTATAATTGCTAAAATATAATTGGAAGTCGTTGCGATTTAAGCATTTTTAAGCTCTGAGGAGCGAACCAAATTATAATTGAACTAATAATACGTAAACAGACAGGCAAGCAAAAGCCCACCAAAAAATTTTTAAACATTGAACTTTACTTGAATCTTTTTGTGCAATCGTTAGCTATAAACCGCATATTGGATGGCAGTTGGTACATTATAAGTCGTCCGTTCCTCACCGTGTTGTATACGGGCCAGACTATAGTATGTCAATACATTTTCCTTGAACGTTTTTGTACACCATGATTTTTTAAAGAGATTTAATATACATTTTTTGAACTTTATATTTTCTTCTTGTGTTTTCAAAATTCCCTTTCAGGTTTAATTTTAAGAAAGTGTTAGTACTTACTGTGTTAGATTTATAGTGTTACGACGTCCAATTGGTACCATCAGTGAAGCAGTTAAGCATAAACGAACAGTAAGTATAACTTTTGTATTATTCAGATCACTTTTTGTCGTCCAGTGTTGTATTTTAACTATTTCAATATTTAAAATCACCTTGTAAGTAAATTTATTCCATTCGAGAGAAAACGTTAATTAAAACAAACTGCCCATGGTAAATATCTCAGTTACAAAAACGAAAGAATAAACAGAGATCGATCACGCGTTGTTTACCAACAAGAAGCCTGTAGAGCTAGTTGGGTATTTAAAACGTACTTAGTGTATGTAAGTTGGGTGAAATGAAGTGTGCTTTTAATAAATACGCAAAGCGATCCTGACATATTTGACGTGTTATCTTGACAATTGAAAAAGGCAGAAGCACAAAGTGGAAACGGCGTAACGTGCGACGACGCCGTCACCTCGTATCAACGCAAATCCGTGTACCTCTTCGTCTCACCTCAACTATTAAAGTGGCAGATTACGTGCTTATCTAATTATTTAGGGCTCATCATGTGCTTTGCCATTGATCACTTGATGCTATCGACAAACAATTACGCCGTTACGAAAGATCACCACGCATATAACAATTTTAAAAATAGTCGCGATAGCCCACTACACTTTTTGAATGCATATTTAATATAAAGAGAAAACTGGAAGTCAATGAAATTTTGCAGATATTGATTTTTACTTAATTTTACAGGAACCGACGGCCTCAGGATTTAGGGTAAATTTATTTTAGATGAGGAAAAGTTGAGAAAAAATTCATTTTTTACAAATATCTCAGACACACAAACGGTATCCAAGAAATGCATAATCTGATGTTTTTGAAACATATGCATATGTTCAAATCTATGTATAGCCACCTCTTCCTGATTCACGGAAAATATTTATTTATCAGAAGAATCTAAAAATAGCCAAGAAAATAAAATATTAAAATTGCACATTAAATTAGAAAATTAACTAATATGCATCTGAGTATTGTTTCCAGATACAGTATAGAATAGAATATAACTTTATTAACTACATTACATACAGAATACATTTGAAGCAGGTCAAAAGAACAGTACAGTATATAGAAATACATGATACACAGCAATATTACATACAAACAAAAATAAAAAAGAAGAAAACAATTTTTTGAGATAAAATATGAGTAAAAAATACACTGATATACAAGCCGCTGGAAGATGTGTGAGGCGAGGACTTCTCAATAATAATTGTGACACAGAAAGGAGCATAATATTATCTAAAATCTTCATATACAATTCGCTATTAAATCGTTCCTCAATATAGTGCAATTTGTCTCACTGATCATTCACTTTCTGCTTTAGCAATAACTCCAACAAGTAAATCGCTTATATGTGGCATATTGGTTTTTGCACATTTGCAATATATTTTGACAAATAAATAATAATATCACAAATATTAAAGTAGAATACAAAACTAAATTTTAGCAAAACTGCGCTAGAAGACTTACCCTATTATTTATTGTCCACGGCAGTGTACTTGCTATTTGTTTTGTTTAGAAATTGTACAATAATTTCTCAACAGAATAATTGCAGGGTAACTAGAAAAGAAGTTAAAACTGAATATTGATGTGAAGTGGCACGCTCTGTAATCAAAATAAGTAACCGATTATTATTTCTCGCGTTCTTAAGAGTTGTTCGGAGTGTATTAGTCATCCATGCTTCCAATTTTAATTGTAAACGACTTCACGTCGATAAAATGACGCAGCCGAATGTACGGTGTGCTTGGAAAGAGGGAGATAGAGATGTAATAGAATATGACATTGGACAAATTTATTATACCTTTAATCTTTAAATTTCTCAGTGCACTTGAGGACATTAGGGCTAATTTTATTTTAGTTCTACAAAAGGGAAAATGTTTATTTTAATAATACCTATGTGGGATGATAAGAATTATTTTTGCAAATCGAAAATAAAAGAAAAAAATATTTTTTTATATATACTTTTTTTTCTCTCATCATCCCACATTGTAACATGTTTTTAATGTCTTTTAGTGAAAGCCGTTTTTTAGAATAATGATTTATATGCGAGTAAATTGAACCGTCTTTCCGGCTTATATCCGGAGCGCTCTTAATAACGTGTTTCCACCAATTTTGAAAATGATGTTTAAATCAGTTTTAAATTTAACGCCCTGTATTTTATTACGCAGCAACATTTTATCAAAGCATATTAGATTCACTCTCCATATTGTGACCTCTGGAATATTAAACTGAAGTATGTGTCATTATGTATCTACATAAATAAATTGATGATTGAAAAAATATTTTAGATATGGTTAAATTCAAGACGCGCGAATTTTATGATACGGGATACATTATTTGCGACTTTTCAGATCAGATATATTCCCAAAAAGTAATACGTAACTATTTTTTAAAGTTAATCTGACTCAGAGATAGAATGGTGTAAAAAGACTCCCAGGGGGCGAGTCCTCGCAACAAAACAATAACATACGAGCGGTGATTATTTAGTCTCACAGTTTTGCAGAGGATGTGACAAACTATTTATGATTGTCATAAGTAACGTGACATGTGGATGGAGTGTTTGTAGGAGATGCGTACTGACCCCTGCCACGACACATCTCTCAGGGCCCAGCCCAGCCCGGTCGAGAAAGACAGTCCAGGAGAGGACGCTGTTTATTATCGTCTCCACAAACAAGAATGACACCGAGTCGCTCGAGACAAATTATGCTTAAAATATGCCACAACTGCAGGCAATATTTACTCGAAGCTCTGTTGTCGTATTTCACTCACCGGGACCGGAGGTATTTGAAAAATATGAACAAGTCATTGACGTATTTATGATAAAAAATGTTTACTCAAGTCAGTTCCCATCCTGCAGTGCAATTGTTCAAAATGCCTTCAATTTAGAGTTTAAAATAAATGAAAATAACTGAATTAATAATATACAGAAAAATCTGAAATTCTTCTATGACTAGCCCAGCAGTAGGGACGCGGAGTTCAAACTAGATATACAGGGTATCCCGAAAATGGTGGGCAATCTCTCGGATTTAGGTAGAACTAGTGAAAATAAGGTCACAAGTTCGTATATTTTTCTTTCGCCCGAGGTACCCCTATGAAGATATTCGCTCTTGAAGTTGAAGGTTAAAAATCTATTTTTCGCGATAACTTTTTTATTGTTCAATCGATTGTAATCATTTTTAGATTAGTATCATATTATTTCAATTCAGTTAGGTCGGTGTATTAGAACCTTGGATAACATTCTTGGGGGCTCGGGGGCAGAGCACCCATTGCCTTAATAAGTTGAAAAAAAAAATGTTCAGTCTATTCTCTTTTATTTCTAAGGTTATTTTCAAATTTTTGAGCCATCTTTACGTAAAAAACGTATACTTGTTTGATGTCGGTAATACGAACGTTTTCGAGATAAACGCACCTAACGATGAAATTGCGATTTTCAATCGCACAAATAATAGTAATTTTCAAAAATTAAATAAACGCGAGGATTATGTACAAAACAACATTTATTTCTCTATGAGGTAGTACATACTTACCTAAACTTATAAAAACAAAAAATCTTGAACACACAAAACACAAGATTTGAAACCTTACTGTATAAAATTAATTAGATATACCGTCTTTCCTTGGCGAGGCGTTGTTTTTAAGGTTGGATTTCCATTTATGTCTTCGTGGTCTGTAAGGTTTTGTGCTTGACGTTTGACTGGGAGTTTTTCTTGTGATTTGTTCATCGACTTCAATAAACAAATTGTTGAAAGCATTGGCCATCTCTTTTTTATCGGTTATTGGCTTATCATTCTCAATGATTTTGTGTATATTATCAGTATATTTTTGTTACGATTTGTAACTTCATCGATGCAATTCCAATTTTTTTTATAGTTTTTCTCAGAGGATTGATTTTTTCTTTCTAGCAATTATTTTTCGTGGCTCTAATTAGTGTTGTTACGGTAATTCTATAGCTATTATAACATTTTTTTAGTTGTCTGATTTCTTTGTTTTTCATTGGTTTTTGTTTAAGTTTGTCGCGTTTTATAATAGAATTTAGTATTCTTGACACATCAACGATTTAAGTTTATTGTTTAAAAGAGTGATCTGTATTGTATTATTCATACCGATGTATGACATCACACTGCCTTAGATTTTTTAGGTGATTCATTACCTTTCAAATTCAAATGATATGATTTTGTTGAAAAACATTGACCAATATTGAGTATTTCTAACAAAATGTTGCATATTATTATTGGATATAAAACTAATATGTCAAAAAATATTTATCCAAGTTATAAAAGTTAGCCGCTTTTTGGCCAATATTTAGTCTATATTTCTTGCTATTGTAGATGTCCTAATATTCCCAATTGCAAGTAGTGGGTTTAACTGCAATAAAAAAAATATTCACATGGTTATTTGGTATAGTTTATTGTATTAAAGTAAGTACCATGTATATAATAATGTATGTATATCGTAGATACCCTAATTGATCCTATATTTGTTAACAACAGTGAGATTATAAATTGTTCTGGTACCATTAACGCAGATACACTAACAGACCATCGATTAGTATATTGTGAAATAAATATCAAAACTAATAAGCCAAAACAAAAGATGCATATGTATAGAGAATTTAAATCCTTAAATATCGATCTATTTTCTGAAGATTTGCAAAGCATACCGTGGCAGAATATTTTTTAAGGTGGACTTTTTGACAAAAAATATTATTTCATTATTTGACGTACACGCACCTGTGCGTTATGCGCGTATGAATAAACCTTATGCGCCGTGGATCACAGACAACATAAAAGTTTTAATGAAGCAACGTGATAGGGCCCTAACGAAATATAAACAAAATGCAAGTGCTGCAAATTGGAACAATTATAAAGAGTTGCGCAACTAGACAACCGCCTCAATACGTAGAGAAAAACTGGCTTTTATTCAATACTCAGAACAACAAGGTTCAAAAGTTTATTGGAAATCATAGATGAAGATTTATGAAATTTCATAACAAATACCTCCTCCTTCTCTAATGCATGCTTGTCCACGACGAACTGACGATCGCTGGACTCGCCACAACATTCCTTCGTTTTCTCTAATTGCATTTGAATGGTACAAAATTCTGTCGTATAATTATTCTCTTGTCTCTACTGGTGTGGCATATATGAGACTATTTAAATGTCCCCACAGGAAGAAATCAAGGGATTTAAATCGGGTGATAGGAGAGGCCAAGGAACAGGCCCACCCCGACCTATCCACCGGTTTGGATATACTTTATTCAAATGACCCCTCACTATAAGACTAAAATGCGGGGGCGCCCCATCATGCATAAACCGCATGTTCTCTCGATATGCAATGTCAACGTCTTCTAAAAGTTGTGGTAACTGCTGTTGGAGAAATTCAAGATAAAGTTGCCCAAGTACAGGCCTATAATTCCGGCCCAAACAATATGAAATTGCCTTTGATGGCGCGTTTGAATTGTGGCATGTGGGTTTTCCTCGCTCCAAACGTGTAAGTTGTGGGAGTTAATTACTCCATTTCTTCCAAAGCTCGCTCCATCCGTATACAAAACCGATCGAATGAAGGCATGTTTTTGTTAATATTTCTGTATATACCACTGCGAAAATTGCACCCTAGCAGGAAAGTCATCTGGGCTAATGGCATGTACGTTCTGTATATGGTACGGATGAAGCAGATGCTCTTTCAAAATTCTTCCAACGATCGATTTTGGGACATTCCTTTGTAATGATAAAGATCCGACACTGACAGATGAATTCGCAGCGACTGCCTCCAATACGTTCTCTTCTACTTCAACAGTACGTGTTGTCCGCGGAGCACCCCTGTCTATGTAATTTGGCGCAAATCGATCTAAGTAGAGATATAACTCTTAGATTTTTAGTTTTCAAAAAAATTATCATGTTTTTTACCAGTTTCTCTCAGCCGTTGATCAACACGTTCAAAAGTTTTGCGATCAGGAACCCTTGATGGCGATACCGTCGAGCGTATAGTCTTCGTGCTTTCGAGGCATTACAAGAAGCCATTCTATACATTAAATGCTTATTTGTGTATTCATTGTTAGTGTAAGCCATATTTCAACCAACTAATTACTTAATTAATGTCGGATTAAACTAATACCGAAAAATTATGTCACTTTCAATTTTGATCCATGGCAATCATAAACTGTCGTTATTACTCGTTTTGTTTTGTACATAAACAGCTACATCGTTTTATCTACACAGATAAGAGGATGTAGCTGTTTTTTTTTAAATACTTGAAAAATTTTATATTAACACGTTCAATGCTAACCCCAAAACTTGGGCATCAGCATGTGCGGCACCATTTTTTGTCGTTTTTTTTTAATCGACGGGAAGGTAATACATAAAATGACAAAGTAATACTAAATAAATAGTCTTTGTTTATTTACTTTATACTATTATTACTACTATTATTTGTGCGATTGAAAATCGCAATTTCATCGTTAGGTGCATTTATCTCGAAAACGGTTCATATTACCGACATCAAACAAGTATACGTTTTTTACGTAAAAATGGCTGAAAAATTTGAAAATAAGCTTAGAAATAAAAGAAAATAGGCTCAAAGTTTTTTTCAATTATTAAGAGAATGGGTGTTCTGCCCCCGAGCCCTCAAAAATGTTATCCAAGATTCTAATACACTGACCTAACTGGATTGAAATAATATGATACTGACCCAAAAATGAATAAGATCGATTGAACAATAAAAAAGTTATCGCGAAAAATCGATTTTCAACTTCAAGAGCGAATATCTTCGTAGGGGTACCTCGGGGGAAAGAAAAATAACTTGTGACCTTATTTTCACTAGCTCTACCCAAAACCGAGAGATTGCCTACAATTTTCGGGACACCCTGTATAAATAATATTTTTGTCTGGCACGGCCGTAGCAGATAAAAATTATGCGAAAAAATCTTCCGGGATAAAAAAGGTTATGCAAAACTACAAGCGGGTAAAGGTAGTACAAAAATACCTGGACTAATGTTGTATAAAGACACGTAATATACTGCTACTCATGACATCGCAAACGCTTTCTTTTCTTACTTCAGCTCGGTGTACTTAAAATCATCACCTGGGGATATTCATGCTGATTCGTATGTGTTTAGTGATAACCTGCTTTCTGTTAGTGAAGCGGCAAAAAGTTTGAAATGTATTGGAAAATCTGTTGACGAAACTTGGATTTTTCTGTAATTACCTATGAACATTTAATGCTAACGACCAAAAATATTGTACCATCTATTACCAGTACAGACACTGCTATTGTATAAATGATTTAGTACATCTGTTCAGAATTTCTAGTAGCATTTTTTGCTACACCTCACAATAACTGGTAGCTTCTTCAATATGAAAATGGTAACCAAATTGGAAACAAGCACATCGAAAAGGGTTCAGACATTAAGCGGGGCAGAATCTCTCTTCTGCAGGTTCACCCACACATCTGAATATAAATTGAAAGTTGGAAAAAACACGATCGGCATCTATCTCCTTCAGAGATTTTGATGAAGTAGGAAGCTCATTAAATAAAATGTTTATCTTATTTTTATAAATAAGTATATAAAAAGTTCATTTTTTAAAATAATTAAGCTAAGTTGTTATAAATTAATAAAAAATAGTCCTGCGACGTGGCTAAACGCTAAATTAACTTTTCCATTAATAATACTAATACATTTAACATAAAATTAATTAATTAATGAAAACTACCTTGCGGCCCACTTGGAATAATTTATGTAAAAAGTTACGTTGAGGTAGAACTGGTCAACTACGGATCTTGAACCCTGAAAAAAAATAATAAATACAAATATTGCCATAAATTATAAAATGTGCGTGTTAACTACGACATGTGTTATCTAAATTACATTTGAAAAACTATAAAGACAGAATATACCGTGTGGCCCAATAATAAGTTAAATTAATTGTGTTGAAAGTTGGGAAGTGCGCAATTGAGTAGTTTCTATTGATATTGTCACATCGTGTCCACGCCTAGGAAAAGAATTGGCCTGTACAATAATGCGACATAAGAAACATCTCTATATTCTGGTTCTAAGGCTTTCGCGGAGCTGATGATGATCCATAGTTAGGTTTTCGGGTTCTCTGCCGCGTTGATTGTTTTGAATACTTGACGTTTCGACCATCTTGTAGTGGTCTTCTTCTGAAGCGAAGTGAGCTCTGTTGGTCTGAGCTCCTCTATTTATATGTATCGTCAGGAGGCGTGGCTTGGTTCCGATGATGTCACATGGTCAGTGGACCGGAACATTGATTTCCGTGGCTGCAGTCCGCCGTCACGGTTGAAATTATTTGGATTTTTGTGTATTTCTATGGCTCCTCTGTATCTTCTGGGCCAGTAGTATCTCGTGCTCACCAATCTTTTGGTCTCGTCAAATTTTATCCAGTAGCCGGTTCCCTTAGAGTGTTCCGCAACTGCAGACTCAGTGATATTTTCCTTCTTTGTGTGCCTGATATGTTCTTTAAGCTTGGTATTAATATGTCTCTTGGTCTCTCCTATTTAAACTTTTCCACACGAACATGGAATGCTATAAACTCCTGGTGAATCGAGCTCTTCCCGTGGATCGTATTTAGGAAAATGTTGTCCGATTTTTTGTTGTGTATTGTAGATCACTTTGATGTCCTTCTTTATTAGCACTCTTCCAATACAACCTTGTATATATGGTAGATAAATGGTTGCTGTATATTTCTTTTCTTTTTTCGCATTGACTATGCTTTGTTTCTTGATGGCGTTGTTTATGTCCTTGGGTCTATATCCATTTTTCTGTAGAGATGTCTTCAAAGCCTGGTATTTGTTTTGTCCTGTGTACCAATGTGTTGACGACGCGACGGCCTGCTTCTGTGCTGGATGGTGGTGAGACTGCGCATTTAGATACCTATCGGTGTGTGTTGGTTTCCTGTACACCTTGTGTCCTAATGTTCCATCATTTTACTTGTATACGAGTACATCTAGAAACGGGAGCTCTCCATCTTTCTGAATTTCCATGGTAAATTTGATGTTTTGGTGAAGGTTGTTAAGGTAGGTTTTGAAATTCTCCAGTTCTTCCCATTCATGCTGCCAGATAATGAAGGTGTCGTCCACATATCTAAACCAACATTTAGGTTTGAGGTCGTAGGTGTCCAGGGCATGCATTTCAAATACTTCTACGAAGATATTGGCCAGTGCTGGTGACAACGGTGAGCTCATTGCTGCCCCCTCCTTTTGTTTGTATAGGTTTCCGTTGAACTGGAAGTATGTCGACTTTACACAAAGTTTCATCAGATCGGCTAGGTTGTTGTTCAGTCCGTTGTGATGCAATTGTTCTCGGACTAACTCTATTGCTTCGGTGCTTTTGTGAAGAGTGGTGTTACATCAAAGCTGACTAGGATGTCTTCTCTTTCCACCTTGTGTTCTTTTATCTGTTCTGTAAAGTGGTATGAATTCTTGACGTGGTTTTCCGTCTGTCCAACCAATGGCTTTAGGATGTCGGCTAGGTATCTTGCTCAAGTGTAGGTCGGTGAACCCACAGCACTTACTATTGGGCGGAAAGGTACATCCTCCTTGTGGATTTTGAGTAAACAGTACATCTGTGGTGTTCTTGATTAGGACGGTATCAGTTTTTTCTGGTCTTCTTGGGATTCTTTGATCGCATCTGATATCTGGTTTTCGATTGTCTTGGTAAGATTTCTTGTTACTTGGCGATAGGCTGGGTCGTCTGATACCGTCCGAATCAAGAACACCACAGCTGTACTGTTTGCCGAAAATCCACAAGGAGGATGTAGGAGGTTATCCCATTTATTGTGAGGTATATTTCAGTAAAAAGAAATTTGAAACCCATAGCCTACTTTGTGAGATACATTACAAAAACCTGAAAAATAGAAAAACCACAAACGGCTATAGCTTCTTTATTTGAGGAGATACGAAAAAAGTTAAAGGGATGAAAGTTGACGGCAAAGACAATAAGAATAATAATCTGTATCAAAATTCAAAAAACGCAGTTAGCTTTGACATACGCTTTTGTGCAAAAATGAAAAGAACAAATCTGAAAGTAGGCGATAAAACCGTTAATTCCATTTATTTTTTCTCTTTCTCATATCATTGAATCGTAAAAATCAGCTATGCCATAATAGAAAGAATTGACTTTATTATCTGTATACTTTCTAGTTCTCAACATGGATTTAGAACCAACAAGTCAATAGAGACAGCAACCTGTGATTTGTTAAGTTATGTTTATCAACAATTAGATAATGGAAAATGTGTTGCTTCTCTATTTTTTTATTTGTCTAAGGCCTTCGATTTGGTATGTTCTGAATTCTTAATAAACAAATTATTTAGCATTAATTTGCCGAAAAACATAATCAACTGGATTAAATCGTACCTGGAAGGGCGAACCATGGTCATTAAAGTTAAGGGCGTTAAGCTTGGAGTTCCACAGGGATCGGTGCTGGGGCCACTGCTGTTCCTACTATTTATTAATGATCTTCCAGAACATATCACTAGTGGTATCATGGCAATGAACGCGGATGATACCACAATAACTGTATCTTCAGAATCTCCTCGCGAACTTGAACTCGCGATAAATGTACAATATGTAAATTTGACACTCGGTGTCAACGTAATATATTAATTCTAAATAGTAATAAAACCAAATGCATAAATTTATTTATCCGAAAGGATATCTCGAGTGATATTCAACGGGTGGATGGTATTAAATTTTAGGATTCAGTAGTGTTTCTAGGTACTCTCCTTGATAATAGACTTATCTGGGATCATCAGATTGACAATATTAGTAAAAAATGAAATAAGGCCTACTACGCCATTTTGCAAATGAAAGACACCCTGGATATCTCGGGTCTTTTAAATATATACTATGCTATGGCTTATTCACATATTTCGTTGAATATTATTAGTTGGGGTCATGGTAGAGACTTTACTAGAATTTTCGTAGCGCAAACAAAATTGTAAGGTTAATATCTAATATGAAAATTACTGAAGGTTGCCGACAAGTGTTTAAAAATAAGGATATCCTAACTGCACCTGCTATATACATATATAAATGCTTAACTATTGCAAGAAAAAAACTGCAATTCCGCTGTCCATGACTATAGTACAAGGCATGGCAATCTTTTGCGTATCCCCCGGCACAATACCACCGCATTTAAATACTCTCCAATATAACTATATAATATTTTATAATAAACTGCCAGCTAATTTAAGGAACAAATCTAATTATACGGTATTTAAGAGGGAAGCTAGAACATTACTGAGCAGTGCATCCATTGCTCAGTAATGTTCTAGCTTCCCATTATAGCACTGGTGAGTTTTAAGTGACGCAGATATTTAATGATTTTTTTTTTAAACTGTGCATATCATATATTTTCTTCTTTTCTTACTTATTTAATTACCTATAGCTAAATATGCCTCATTTTTTATGTGAGCATGTATTTTTATGATTTACTATATGCATATTTGTATGTATGCATATGTGTTATCCCTCTAATTTTTTTCGTATCTCCTCAAATAAGGAAGCTATAACTGTTTGTGGTTTTCCTATTTTTCAGGTTTTTGTAATATATCTCACAAGGTAGGCTATGAATGGATTTCAAATTTCTTTTTGAAATGAAGCAAATATTTGTTCATACGAATTCACATATCTTTTCTTGTCTGAACGCGTCTACAAACAAACCGAATTGACATATAGCATTATTTACACGGTAAAATTTGCATATCTTTTTATTTCTGACGTATAATTAAACCAATTTTGGTCCTGTGTCATTCCTCACTGCAATACCAGTAATAATCATATTTTTTACCGTCACCTTAATCGTATCAGGAGAGCTTCGGCCATATCTTATTAATCCTCGAAGAATTCTGATATATTTATGCAGATATGTAAAATAATCAGGTTTGTTGATACAGTATTTATTTGATGGAGGCATTTTGTGTAGTTCGCTGCAACCCTATAAAATATGACAAATAAGCATGAAATGTGGATGGCTGAGCGCTGGCCATCGTAGCAGCCTGGCACGGTAGCAACATCGCCTGGACATCACGCAGTGCATTATCATAAACATCAAATAAATTAGTTCAGATAAATTAGTTGTCTCGGTTAGTTTTATAATGAGTCAAGATTTACAGCCGGAGCACACACATGTCCGAGTGACATCAGGTTAAATATTACACCCATTGTGATGTAAAGATGCCATCTCCAGCGAGCGATTCTCTCACCAGACAGTTCCGACCGCCCTGGGACGTCCCATTCATAAGTGTCCGTCGTGTCATAGGAGGCCGTGTCTCGAAGTTGAACACGTTAATCCACATCTTGGAGGTAATTTTTTAACGGGGAAGAGTTGTAAAGGAAATGCTTAGATGTCCAGGTGATATATTTCAAAAATCCTGTGGATTACGCTGAGAATACATAAATCTCTGTACAGATATGAAAAACTGAGGAGCGTTCTCAGTAGTATCTGCGCACAAGGTTCCAAGCTTCCAAGTTGGCTGTGTATGAAGTGGCAATCTGTAAAATGTTAACGGGGCCTTTCAAATAAGAAGTCGAACAAAATCTGCAGCAGGTTAAACTTTGCCCTGCTTCTTTATTAACGCGTTAGAGTTATTTCATTTTAAAGCGATTACAGGGGGTTAAAATTAAAAAGAAAAGGCATAAAATGCCACCGACTTGCAGCGAGCTCCCTTTCAGACTTCTTTTCATTTAAGATAATCAAAATATATGTTTCTATTAAAGTGAGCTTCTTGATAGCAATATAATTTGTCGCCTTATTATTGAACCTCTAACACACTTCTTTATATTCTAAGTGAGGAAATACATAAAATATAGTAAAAATATTATTATAGTTCTTATCCTCTAACCGATAATTGCATATAACATTCCTGTAGTAAAGGATTTTTATTTATTTATTATCAGTCGTGTACTTGCTTCTGGCTATTGGCTCTTGTCGGCACGGAACAATCAAAGGGGCCCCTTCCTCGACATTTCAAGTTCCTTGGGTCAACTTAAAGTGGTTCCTCAAAGGAGGAGCAATGTTTGGGTTTAGAGAGAATAAAACTACTCTACGTAATAGCATACCTCACATATCTTCGTATACTCCCTCTAAATCAACATACAAAATTGTACATATCTTTTTAAAACGTAAAAAAATACAGGATGTTCCATTTGACCTAAACAAGTTTTCGCGATTTGAAGTTGACAAAATGTAACGCGAAACACGGAACACTTGGTATGATATTATTGAATTTATTTCAATTGTAGAACGTAGTTCTTCTTGTGTTCTTTTTATGTGACAAGAAGCAAATGAGGATCTTTTACACGAAGAGAGTTATAACGGTTCTTTGCACCTGTCAAATTTTCTATAAAATGTCAAATATATAGTTGGATTGGCCACACCGACATTAGTAATTACCTAAATTTTCAAAATTTTCTGATGCGTACTTTTCTGTATATCGATCGATTCAGTTCCCGGTGAGACACCCTGTATATTGTCAAATTGCTGGTTATCAGTGTGAATAAGTATGATACTAAACAATTATAATAATAGATTGCGCAGTTAAGCTCGGCCAGACTGAAATCAAATTAATGTTTTCATTGGTGTCAGCATTGTCAGCATTAAAAAAGTTTTTACGGCTCCCGTTGTATTCTTTCAGCGATTGTCGTATATTTTGAGAAAGTTTTGGTGCAGTTGTGGCCGTTATTTCGTTCATTTGGAACAATCAAGTCCTCGTAATCAAGCTCAGTGTTTGGTTATATGGAGGAGACGAGTCTGTCGACACTTTTGTCAATACAGTGCAGATCCATAAAGACCACTCGTGTCATTGCGAATCGCAAAACTTTTACTTCAATCTCGTCGAAGCTATTGCTCTATAGTCTCATATGTGCATGTCACTTAAATGTAAACGTTCGCGCGAATTGATCAATACCCGGCGCTTTACTTATTCATGCGTATTTCTCTGTTTATATTTTTTTTACTGAAGACTATTATTTACTCTCACGAAGTTCAATTATTAAACCCACTTAAAGTTATAAAATGAAAACGACATTAAAAATTAACACTATAGCGTAGTCATTCTCTACACCAACACTAAAACCAATTTTAATAATAAGCATAGGAATGAGATAATTACGTATGTTCACGAATGAATTGAACAATACTTTTTACAAACAATTTTATTTGTCAAAATGTGCTTTTTAGAGGGCGGAATATTAAACATAATATTTTTAGTCGCAAACTCCTCTATAAAATCCTTATTTTACTATAAGGAACGTAATCAGACTGCAACCAACAGCTACTCTCCGGGCTATGTGCCTCGCCGAGCGCTGAATTACATAATTAATACATTAATATTCCGCCCTCTAAAAAGCACATTTGAACTATGCTAAGCCCAGTCAGGCTATTTATTTTTCGATTGCAACAGATACTGGACCGCTAGATGGCGCCTGCTGACTATTTTACATGTCGCTATTGTAAAAATACCGGGATGTACCAAATAGTCAAAGGATCCTCGTGCCGGTCGTCACATGCCTACCTTGCATTGACGAGAGCCAACAGCTCGAAACTGCAGTCTGCAAGTGGTGTGTGACGGCTAGCAAGAGAGCTCCTTTAAGTAGGATCAGTCTTTCGGCTGGTGTTTGTTGCAATCGAAGCATTAGCGTTTTGATGGTAATATGCAATTATTACACTTAACGCGCCAGACTTGTAACTTGTAATTCAGCGCTCGGCGGGGCACATAGCCCGGAGAGTAGCTGTTGGTTGCAGTCTGGTTACGTTCCTTATAGTAAAATAAGGATGTTATAGGGGAGTTTGCGACTAAAAATATTATGTTTAATTTTATTTGTCATTTTAAGAGAAAAAAATCATTCGTGATAAAAATTCTTGCTTTTCCGGAAAGGCCCTAGCCAATCTTACTATACAGGTGGTGGATAGTTGATAAAAAGTAGCGCGCTAATACAGCTTTTCTGCGGTTTAAAAATATACGACTTATGCATATTAGGCCAGTCGTCGGGGAGTTGAGAATGCATAAATGTCGTTTTAAATCGAACAAAAGATTTTACCGTTGGAACCAGTTCATTATTATTTTTTTTTATACATTTATTTAACGTCGGCATATTTCCGCTACTGAGGCCTAACACCGACGCCTGTAGACGAGCTACCCCCAACCAGAAATTTTGCCGAACCTCTTTCCTTAAGAACAGTAGGGATCTTTTACTTGCCTAACATTTAATAGACAAGGGACCGACGGCTTTACATCCCCTCCGAAGGATGGTATATCCCCTATACAACCCTCGCCTAAGGTTGTATAGCTTCCGCGCATACACTGATATACAAGCCGCTGGAAGATGTGTGAGGTGAGGACGCGGTCTTCGTTGTGAACAAGAATTGGACCTCTGTTGGTGAAATAAAAAATCTGGTACGGTGGGGGTTTAGAGCTGAGACCTCAGAGGCGTTCGTGCACTTATTTTTCGATGTGTAAAGTCTCAGGGTTTGATTTCTGAAAGTGCTTGATCGGAGCGAATGCTACACCCTGTATATTGATTTTTGCACTATGGTTTATCACTTTGTTTAAATTAGCACTGTTTTGATTTTTATAGCTATTGTAGGGTCAACGACTACACCCTGTATATTATTATTCTTGAAATTAAACACTGTGGTTTAAAGGAAATACAAAATTATTTATTAAAGATTGTTGAACAGAGTTGAGAAGAGTTTATTTTATTTTACAAGTTTCTTTTGAAATTGAAACTAGTCGACAACAGAAATTCTGTCTTAAGTTACTTTTAAAATATATTTGGAAAATGTTTCAAAAATAATCAAAAAAGGGGCCACTTAAGGCGAAGTATTTTTGTTAAAAATAAAAGGGGGCCACTTAAGGCGAAGTGTTTTGTTATAATTTAAAATATAAAGGGGCCACTTAAGGCGATTATTTAAAACTAACTCTTTTTAACCAGGTTTCGGCCTGGGAAGCTAGAATTGAACAGCTCGTCACGAAAAGATTGCAGGGACTGGGAATAAGAAAGCTTAGCTAGGCGAGAGTATCTACAACATAAGTTAAATAGTAACCGGACCCAGCGTCAACAGCTATTACACAAAAATTCACTTTTGAAACTTATATTTTCCATAAGAACACTACGCGAACACTTGACACTGGAGTCACTGTCAAAACTGAACTTAACTTCGGCTTGTTGCAAGCCGGTATTTATACTGTTTTGAGAAAGTGTCGTTTGTCGCGCCCCATCGAGTCTCGCATCCCGTTATAAAAAGCTGGAAAGGCTTGGAATCGCTCCGTGCGGGCGAGGATGAGCCATCGATTACGCCATGTTGCGCAATACTGGAAATTTTAAGATTTCGAAAATAAAAGTTATATAGAAAAATCGGCAATGAAAATAGGAATTTATTAAAATTAGAATGAAAGTCGGATCTATTTTGGTTTAGAAGTTATCAGAGTTTTTATTAGTAAAATCTGACGCGACCCCGTAAAGTATTAACGGAGGTCCGATGTTTAAGAGTTGAAACGATATGAAAATGTTCCCGATAGGTGCGTAGTGTCTGAAGATAAGATATTAAAATGTTCCTAACGGGTACGAGTCGAGTTGAACCGAGATATTGTATGCTTGTATGCTATTATACAAGGAGTGATCAAAAATGGTGAAATTTAAAATAGCAATTGAATTGCGGAAATTTGATGAAATGAAGTTTGAACTTTTAAGACTCGAGGCACGGAACGTGATTTGAAGTATACAGGGGGTGATCGAAAAGTAATAAGATTAAAAATTTAAATGGATGCAAGAACCGAATGAATTGAAGTTGAATGGTGTGTTTGAAGGTAAGTTGAAGTATACGAGGGGTCGTCAAGAAGTAATAAAATTTTGAAAATGAAATTGTTTATAGAAAATTTACGGATTGAAGCAAGACGTTAAAAATTTGGATTTAGATAGTGATTTTGGTTAGGTTGATGAATATATGGGGGCTATATTTTTAAGAGACGTTTTTTATGAAATTTCTTTTATAAACTTACTGGAAGGAATGTTGGGAGTGTGTTCTCGGTGATTTTACGTTATCTGTGAATTATGGAATGTGCGTGAATTTTTTCTGATTTTAGTGACCTTGGATGTGGTTTTTTGTGATAAACTATGTCTGGTTGACTTTTTATTATGGTTTGCCATGTTGCCTGAACTAATATGAATTTTCTGTAAATTTTGCATTTTTTTGATGTTTTTGACTTATAGGGGGAATACCCTATAACAGTTGGAACGGTCACCCATCCAACTACTAACTGCGCCTAACGTTGCTTTACATCGCATATCGAAGTATGTACATAGTAGACGCACCTACGCTCGCCCCAACCAGTTCATTATATAAATCATATAAAAAGAATAATTAGACGTAGTTAATAGTAAGTAATATTAAACTAGTTTAATCCCTACGAGGTAGTTTTAAGTATTGTTTAAATTTTTTAAGTATTGCTTGGATTTTAATATTATTATTAATATTATCATTTTTTCATTATTAATTAATGCTCTGGAACATATAAAGTAAGCAATGGGTGCATTCATTAAAGGTGTAAGCTTCAAAACAGTCGAAACACAAGTTTTGGATAATTTCAACGACTTTTATAATAATCTTGCATTTACGAAAAATACGAATTTAAAAATGTATCACTTAAATGTAAGAAGTCTATCAAGAAACTATAACCAGCTCAACATATTCTTAAAACAATTGCCTGTAGTTTTGACTGCATAGTGCATATTGAAACTTTTAATATTACGAAAACAATATTTTTTGATATCGAGGGATATACGGCTATTTACAATAATGGTAACATAAATAAAAACGATGGAGTAGTAATCTATATTAGAGAAAATATCGATTTCAATTGGAAGAAGTATTATTTAGGTAATAACTGTAGTAAAGGTCAAAATGAATATTTATGGCAAAACTATTTCAATCACAGCAATCTATAGACCACCAGCAACATGCCCCAAAGAATTCATTACAAACTTAAATAACTATTTAAATAATATCAAAAAAGAAAAAAAAAGATCACAATATTGTGATAGGTGATTAAACATAAATATTTGATCCCGCAACAGAGGAGTATCTTAATACTATGGCAGAACATGGCTTTTTATCAACAATAAATGTATATACCCGGACACAGAGAGGCTCAAAAAGTTGCATAGACCATTTGTTTGTTGACCAAATAAATGAGAACTATGAAGAAATTTCCCCTTTGGTTTATAAATCCTCAATCACGGATCATCTCTCAATACTATTGGCACTCGAATTACATAGTCAAATAGAAAACAATCACCAAACCACAGAAAGGTGACTGTAAAATATACAGATTATACAATACACCAGATGCGACTAAAGCAACAAACTAATGTAGTTGATTGGCAGTGGAGAATAAAAAAATTAAAAGTACGTTAACCAAATAAATAAAAAATGGATTAGGCCTATTGGGGGCATCACTTATAGAAAAAAAATCGCCAAATTTTCTACCGGAAGGTGGTGTGGAAACGAGCGCATAATAGTTGTAGACATTTGTAATTTCAAAATTGATAATAAATATATTTACTTAAACTTCAAAAGTGATAATTAAACGTAATACTAGGTAGAAAGCGTGAAAGTATATAGGAAAGTGTTGATATACAGAGTGAATGCGGTGCTTGACTTCCCCCGCCTATAACTCCAAGAATATTAATACTACGTAAAAATGTTTCTGAACCATTCCGATAGAGAATTTACTTCTATCTTTTTTTTCGTAGGATCATTCAGAACTGAGATATTTGCAAAGAAATGATTTTAAGAGGTATTGTCCCAAAATTGGGTTTTCTGGGGGGCGGGCGAGGGAGAAAAATTATTATGTCTAAAAGAGGCCTATTAGTCGAGGTCAGAAGTCGGTATTTTTTTGGGTTTTTGCTTTTTTTTGCCAGAGCGCCAATCTAGAGACCCCCTCCCGTTTTCGAGGTTGCTGAACACGATTGTGGGGGTCCCGCAATGCCTTTCCTCGGCAACCCCTTCAAATTGGCCAAATAACCACATCCAAAGTGCCCTTTTCCGTGAACCCTTTATTTTCCCCAGTTTTCGGCTAACTGCTTTTCCCTCGAGTAGAACCTCTCGAGGGATTTGACCTCAGCCACCCCTACACCAGGCTTCCACCCGTCTAGGGGGTTGGAAAATTGAAATTTTTTTGTGGAAAAAAAAATGATATTTTATAGGAGGTGTTTCTGTGAGGAAGGTGACCAAGGTGTTGTCACCTTTCAAAGGGGTAAAAAAAAAATTTTTTTTCTTTGGGAAAAATAATATTTTGTAGGAAGCGTTTCTTTGAGAAAGGTGGTAGGTGACCAGGATTGTGTAACCACCACCAGGGGTTATTTCACCCTTCAAAGTGGGTGGATATTTGATTTTTTTTGGAAAAGAAATTATTATTTTATAGGAGGTGTTTCTTTAAGGAAGGTGGTATGTGACGAGGGTTGTATAACCATCCCAGGGGTTTGTTTTCATCTTTCGAAAGTGTGGGAAAAAATAATATTTTGTAGTATGCGTACCACATTTCTCAATGAAACGCCTCCTACAAATTTTATTGAAAAAAAAATTTCCACCCCTTTGAAAGGTAAATACAACCCCCGGGAATGGTTACACAACCCTGGTCACCTGCCACCTTCCTCACAGAAACATCTCCTGTAAAATATCAATTTATTTTTCCACAAAAAGAAAAATTCAATTTTTCAACCCTCTAGAGGGTTAGAAGCCTGGTGTGGGGGTGGCTGAGGTCAAATTCCTCGAGGGACCTTCCGTTCTACTCGAGCGAATAACAATTAGTCGAAAAACTGGGGAAAATAAACGGGTTCGCGCAAGTGGGCACTTTGGGGGTGGGTTTTGGCCAATTTGAAGGGGTTGCCGAGGAAAAAATTGCGGGACCCCCACCATCCTATTCAGCGAGACCTCGAAAACGAGGGGATCTCTAGATTGACGCTCTGGTACCCTTTTCGACTCCTTACCTCGACTATATGACGAACTGGTTCCTATAGTAAAATCTTCTGTCCGATTTAAAACGATGTTAATCTACCTAACGACTGACCCATACCGTATGTCTATTTTACGAGGACCACACCAAATACCTCGCTTAATATCTATTGTTGAAGAATAAAGTTTTGGAAACAGTTATCCAATTTTTTGTCTGCCATATTTCGGTAAAAAGAAATTTGAAATCCATAGCCTACTTTGTGAGATATATTAGAAAAACCTGAAAGATAGGAAAACCACAAACGGTTATAGTTTCCTTATTTGAGGAGATATGAAAAAAGTTATAGGGAGGAAAGTTGTCGGCAGACAATAAGAATAATAATGTGTATCAAAAAATTCAGAAAACGCAGTTGGCTTTGTATACGCTCTTGTGCAGATATGAAAAGAACAAATCTCAAAGTAGGCCATGACACAATTCTGTTTATTTTTTCTCTTTCCAACGATATAAAACATGTCACAAAAATTTCAACTGATAGTGTCAATATTTAATATTTTAGGAAAATCAAAATTCATATCACTGTATCGAAAAAATCAGCAGTAGGCTATGGATTTCAAATTTCTTTCTATTGAAATGCTGACAAAAAAATGGGATAACTGTTTCTAAAACTTCATTCTTCTACAATAGATATTAAACGAGATATTTGGTATGGCCCTCGTAAAATAGACAGACACAGATGGTATAATATTGACAATTTTTTAAATAAAATCTTTTTTCCAAACATAGTTTTAGAAAATATATGTTTTATATTTCCGTTATCAAATACGAAATTAAAAATAGTAAATATTGTTCTTATGCAGTAGCTTTTCAGTTGCTTATATCAATCTAATCATAAAGACAACGAAGTAAAAAGTTGAAAAGAGAATACTGTATTTTTGTAAATTCATTATCGCTTTACCATTTATATCTCGAGGTAATATACAAAATAAATAGCTACACTTCCAATATAACTGAAAAGAAAAAAGTCTCGATCACAGAACACGCCTATGATTTACACACGGCGCATTATTTATGAAGCTGCAGAAAATAATGAAGATATCAATATTGTGTGTACTGCAACGGCAACTTGATTATTAATTAGAAGAGGATGTTTCACTGGCTGGCCAGTCAGCAAGACTGCAGAATGCCGAGTAAGTCGTCCAATTATCTCCGATTATTTTCTCTTCTAGCCCTTGCTGGATGCAGAAACATGAAATATTGCGATGCCGTTTTACAGCCGGTAATTAAGCAATCTATCAGGTAAAGTCCGACGATCGATATATATGAGATGCAACTTATGCTTTTGTATTATAATCATAATTCAAAATTGTGGCGAGAGATTCATCATTCCGGAAAATAATTGCAAACTTCTCTGATAGGCACTACTCACGGAGAGGTATTTGCTTGTCTCGCGTGGAATATAAACCATAATTAAATAATTACAGAATGACAGAATAACTTAGTAAATTATAATTATCTGCTCATTTGTATACATATAATATACCCAACCAACATTGTGTCGACTACCGGACACTCTTTTTACTAATTCCAATGATAGAACTAGTGCAAATTATAGTCGGATAAGTAACTGAATCTCTATAGTTAAGAACCGACGTTCAAAGTAACGTTCAAGTGCCTTAATTAAGCATTGTGTGTTTTTAAGTCATTTTCCAACGTCAATTAGACGTTGGTAAATGACTAAACATAATTGGTTAACTTTTAGGTAATCTACCAACGTCGGTTGGCGTTGAAAAATAACAAAATAGATGAGATTTGTTATCAAACATTTACCAACGTTGGTTAGATATGTTTCATGCTTTTTGGTCATTATCCAACGTTTATTGATTTTGTCTATACTATGACTAATAAGAATATCTAGATAATAGAGTAAAACAGATTTAGCTGAAGCGGCACACGTTCTATTATGAAATAATATATAATTTTATTCTGGTCGGTAGCCGAGTGGGTGAAGGCGCGAGGTGGCAATCGCGATTAATCGCACGGACATCGCACCACCGGGTTCGAATCCTGGCTCCGGCACTGTCGGAGGAAATGGTTGTATGTCCGCGTTTTTCAATGTGTAACCCCCTTCCGCACAAGCCCTGGCTTCTGGAATTGGGGGGTTGTCTAATTTCTGTGGTGTTTATTTATTATTTATTCTTTTTTGCCGTTTATAACAACAAAAATAACGACACGGGCAATAAATAGTGCCATAGTCGATCAAATGGTACGAATGTTTGAATATGGCACTCTTACACCTAATAATTTGTATGACCACTGTAAAGTGGGAGGAACTTAATAGACGAAGGTGAAACAAGTAGTGGAGTCAAAAAAGTACATAGTAGAGCAAAAAATCGGCATTCTCATTCTATCATAGAAACATATTAAATTTCATCCGTTCTTGCCTCCTACTAGAAATGAAAACCGCGATTAGAAATTCTGTGTAATTGCCATAGTCGACCAAATAGGTTGAATGTGGGAACGTGCCGCATTTATATCTAATAATTTGTTGACAGGGAGTATAACAGGTCTTAGTGTCAATATATAGACGGAAATACTAGTTGGCTTCTAAAATACAATCTGCATTTCTTTTAGTTATCTTTAAAATATTTAGTAGCTTTTAAAGGGTAGTTATGCATATTTGACTGTTTTTTTTTCATATTCGTCATTTTTATACTTATTTGTAACTAATAAAAAGGCATCCGTCTTGACAGTGGATTTACAACTGTATTTGTTTTTTATTTACAACGATTTTCTTGATAATGCAAATGAAAACGATTTATTTAATTTATAAGTACGGCCGTGAGTAAAAAAATAGGACAAGTCTTATAACGGCATTTTGCTAAAATCTAGTTGTGTACATCTAACTATAATTTTTGTGATATTGTCAGTTAGTTGTCATAATTTATTGCAAGTGTGCAAAAAACTAATATGCCTCATATAAGCGATTTAGTTAAATCTGGAGTTATTGCTAAAGCAGAAGATGGATGGTCAATGAGACAAATTGCACTGCGTTATAATATTGACAAAAATTCGGTGTGTAACATTCTAAGAAAGTGGAGAATAAACGGTACGATTGGCAGAAATCCTGGATCAGGGCGACAAAGGATATCAACTCAACAACAAGATTTGCAATTGGTAAATGCTTTAGTAGAAAATCCATTTTACTCAGTTATTCAGGCTGCTGAAGAAACGAATTTTCCTGGATCGAGTAGTACTGCTCGCCGGCGAGTAAGAGAATCGGAGCTACGCTGTCATGCAGCAGCACAGAAATACTTACTTAAAAGCTGAACATAAAGAAGCTCGAGTAGGATAACAACATCGATGTTCTTAACTGGCCAAGTCATAGTCCAGACCTTAACCCTGTGGAAGAAGTATGGGGACTACTCGTAAGAAGTATCCAAAAACGAAATGTGAGACCACGGAATGCCGAAGAATTACTGGAAATAGTAAATAATGCATGAGAAAATATTATTACTAATGATTATTGTATAAGGTTATTTAATTCTATGCCAAACAGACTTATAGAAGTTATAAATAGAAATGGTGCAATAATGAAATATTAATAGTTAGTTTCTTGTTAAGTAGGATATCCTTTGTCCTTTGATCCAGGATTTCTACTAATCGTACTGTTTATTCTCCACTTTCATAAAATGTTATACACCAAATTTTTGTTAATGTTATAACGCAGTGCAATTTATCTCATTAACCATCCATCATTTACTATAACAATAACTACAGCATTAAAATAAAAAATAAATTAAAAGTGATATCTGTTTTATTTCGGCTACTCATTACATATCCAAGTAGAGACAGATTTACATTAGAAAAAAAAAGTTGTCCTATTTTTTTCTGCTCACGATAGTACCTAAAACTAACACTTTTTAACCAGGTTTCGGCCTGGAAAGCTAAATTTTGAACAGCTGGTCACGAAAATATTGCAAGGTCAGAAAATAAGAAAGCCTAACTAGACGGTGGGTAACTACAACTTGAGTTAAATAGAAACCGGACCGGATGCACTAGTAAATTAACTTCTTACACTTAAAATCACTTTTAAATAATTAAACTTCAAAAACCACTTCGCGAATATTTAACACAGGAGTCACTGTCAAAAACTGAACTTGCTTTGGACTTGCCGTGCCTCGGTATTTATAATGTCCGTCTATTGCGTTTTTCGTGCCCCATGAACCTAGCACGAATATTTTTACCTCCTATTTAGGTCTGGATTTGGAACCATCAAGTCTGGATCGGCACGATTGTGAAATATTTCACAATATTGCGCAATAGTTTGCAAAAAGTTGAGTTTTCGAAATGAAAGTTATATGGAAAAATCGGTAATGAAAAGGAGAATTTTTTGATATAGAAAAGAAGTTTGAATCGATTCGGATTTTGGAGATATTGAAGTTTGATTGATTCAAATTTTAATAATCTGAAAGGACCCCGTAAACTTCACAAAGATCAGAAGTTTAACAGTTGAAATGACATGAGAATATTCCCGATAGATGCGAGGTGGCTGGAAATGAGATATGAGAATGTTCCTAATAGGCACGAGTTGAGTTTGAGCGGAGATATCGGTTGCAAGGGGAATCGAGATATTGTATGTAGTTTTACGAGAGGCGATAAAAAATACTGAAAGTTGAATTTAGTAAACGGGTAGTAATTAATTTATGAATCGAATCAAAACGTTGAGGTTTAAAGTAAGGTAAGTAATTTTTATGTACACCAGGCGCGGTCGAAAAGTAGTGAAATTTGAAGTAGTAATTGAATCGCAAGAAATGGATGAGACTAAATTGAATGTTAAGGCTTGAGGTACGGAACGTAGTTTGGTGTATATGAGGGGTTGTCAAAAAGTAATAAAATTTTGAAACGTAAAGTGGTTTATAAAAAGTTAACGAAACGAGATTAAATGTTGTGTTTATAGCTACGGATATTGGTTTTGATCTTTTTGATGACTATGGAGAGATTGAAGCCCTCCACGAATCCTGAATCACTTCCTACGTGCTATATTATTAAGCTCTTCCCTTGTTCTGTTGGCGTTTTTAATCCGGTTGATCAATCGTCCAGATGGGCTTGACGAACATTTTTTACATTTTTATCTTGTGAAGAATAACGCGGCCAAGTTTGAATTTCCAAGTTGACCATAGAAAACTCACCTAACCGCAACTCTTTGTGTCAGAATTTAGTTGTGGGTAAGGTTTGATAAAATAACCGCAACTTAAATAAGATTTTACTTATTATAAATCTACAAAAAGGTTGTGAGCTTTAGGGTGTCAGCCAAAAGTAATTGGGAGAAGGAGAATAGAGAAGAAAATAAACGAAATTAAAAAAAAAAACAACATAGAACGAAGTATAATTTAATGTATAAAAAAAGTTTGTAAAACTACAATTGAAACATGCGTAGAACAAAACGTACGTGAAAGAAAGTGATATATTAACAATGATGCCAGCAGTTCAGCAAGTATGTTAGAGTTTTCTCCGTTAAAAAGAAAAATGGCAACAGCGTAGGTTATACCTGTCTCTTTCCAGCACATTATTTAGCCATTTCTCTTTCCTTCCATTTCACTTAGGTATCGGTTCAATATTTCCACCTGCCAATTCTGTAGTATTTCCACAGCATCATGTTTGAATATTCAAATCGAAATAGTTACAGTTAATGAAGTGACATCGCAGGTCGTTAACTATAATTTATTGCAAGATAAGTATTATTAGAAACTTTGCTTCAGTTGGCAATAAAACATGAAGTATAATCCAAGTTTCGCCCCGGTTGCCTAAAAAACTCACCAATCGACATCCTGCAGCACGTCCCATAGTCAACTTGACTGAATTATAGCACATACAATTTATGAACATTTGTAATCCTATTCAAGGTTTTATGCAGATATTACTCACTCAAGCAAGGAATATGAGTTTATCAAGCTTTCAGACGTAAATCATGGCCCGCTCAGTTTATCTGTAAATTGCACTTTCCAACCGTCCTGTAGTCCTCATCGCATCGTAGTAGACTGGGGGAGGATACACGAACAACGGTGCTGGTACCCATCACACAAATCACCGTGATATTCTTAATACAAAGCTTTACAAAATATTATCAATTACTGGACTGATGCCATATATTTCGACGGATTATGGCGTTTATTAATTACGGGAAGTGTACCGGGTTTTTACTCAAACAACGCCTCGGTCAAATTTTAATTATTAAGCCAGTGTGGAGTGACGTGACAATAAAGTTTATTGTCATTTACAATCTAATCTTGTGGTAAATATTGCAATTTTTGTAACTGCTTAAGCAGTGTGAACCGGTGTATCGTAAGATACAGCATATTCATTGTCATTTTTACCAGACAGATTAATTTGGCTGCATAAGTTGGCAATGATTTAAGAATATATGCAGATGCAGATACATTAATTACATAATAATTTTAAAAATTAAAGTGTGGGTAAAAGAAAACAAAAATATAATAAACACGTTATTTATATATAATTAATATTTTCCAGAAAGTTTTGGTGGTTTCTAGTAATTTTTAGTTTTTCTTTTTCCTTTTCTTTTATTTCTTCTCTGGTGAGTCTTGATCTGGTGTTTTTCATATTTTTTTACATTTCTTTTTAATATTTTTTATATAATTTAATAGTTTTTGTGTTAAGTAGGTACTCAAAAGAATGAAAATTTCTTTATCTTTATCTATTTTAAATGGCATTAACACTGCCGAAGTTACAACATTTTTGAATTTTATAAACTTCCTAGACCTCTCTCAACATAATTTTGTGTACAACAATAATAATAGATTACTCGACTTGGTTTTGTCTAACGTCGGCTGTACAGTTGAGAAAGCTTTAGAAGTATTAGTTAAAGAAGATAGCCATCATCCCGGACTTGCAATCTCTCTACACGTTGAATATGAAAACCTTAATAATAAATTTCCAATTAATTATACAAATACTTTTAACTTCCGGAAAGCTAATTTTCACGTACTCTATCAGGAACTGCTTGAGATAGACTGGTCTTTTTTAAATTACTATACCGAAATTAACTCCGCGTGTCAACATTTTTATGAGAAATTAACTGAGGTTTTCACAGCCTGCGTACCCAAATATGTATACGTAAAAAAGAATAATAGACAATTTCCACCTTGGTTCAATGCTGAAATTATCAGAGATATAAGAAATAAGGAAAGGCACTTAAAACTTTACAAGCGAACTGGAGATGATATTGCTTACAATGAATTTATGAGACTCCGGTCCAAAATTAAACTAAACATTAAAACTGCTTTCCGAAACTATATACATCTGGCTGAAAGTAATATTAACAACGACCCTAACAAGTTTTGGGCTTACATTAATAGCAAAAAAGGAGGGACTAACATCAGTAATAATATGGTTTATAAGGGGGAGCATTTGAATGACCCTAATAATATTGTAAATGCCTATGCCGACTATTTCGAGCAATCATTCTCTACTTTAGAGCCAGAAAACATCTTGTTAGATGATTTCTGTGACAATAATGTCAATAGTATTAATATAGTCTCATTTTCAGAAAATGAAGTGTTATTGGCACTAAAAAAGATAAAACCTAAGCTTACCATGGGTCCCGATGGGATCCCCGCATTTCTGCTGAGAGACTGTGCTGCTATCTTTGCTCACCCGCTCATGATACTTTTTAATTTATCTATTAAATGCTGCTGTTTTCCTGATATTTGGAAATACTCCAAAGTCTGTCCGGTGTATAAAAAGGGAAATAAGAACGAAATAATTAACTTCCGCCCAATAACTATAATCTGTAACTTTGGCAAAGCCTTTGAACTATTATTACATGACTGTATTTACCCTAATGTTAAAAATATCATTTCCAGTCAGCAACACGGATTTATGAAAGGTCGCTCTACTACTACCAACCTTATATGTGCTACGCAATTCATATCTGAGTCCATTGACATGCAGTTGCAAACGGACGTAATATACTTTGATTTTACGAAAGCCTTTGATAGGCTTAATCATAATATATTGATTGCAAAACTTTCCACCTTTGGTATATCGGACTCGCTCATAGCTTTCTTTAGATCTTATCTAACTGATAGACTTCAATATGTCGCGTATAATGGATTTAAGTCCTATGATTATGGCTCATCCTCAGGTGTTCCCCAGGGCTCTGTTATAGGGCCACTGCTTTTCAATATATTTATTAATGACATAGGCGATACTTTAGATGTGCATTTCTTAATGTATGCTGATGACATAAAACTTCTACACAGAATCTCTGGTTTAAACGATTGCATTATAATGCAAAATAATATCTCTAATCTGAGTTCCTGGTGTGTTAAAAACAATCTTTCGTTAAACGTACAAAAGTGCAATATAATGTCATTTACAACTAGAGATTCTGAGTATATCTATGGGTACACGTTGAACGACGAACAGCTAACGCGACCGTCTACGTTTAAAGACCTTGGTGTAACTTTTGATAAAAAACTGACCTTTGTCGATCATATCGATACGTCTGTATGTGACGTAAACAAAACTTTAGGTTTTATCATTCGTAATGGTCGTGATTTCACTAATAATTCAACCTTAAAATTATTATACTTTTCATTTCTGAGATCTAAGCTAGAGTATGCATCTCTTGTATGGCAGCCCTGCTATAATACCCATATCGCTAAATTAGAAAACGTGCAGCGTCACTTTCTTAAATATCTCTACTTCAAATCTCTAAATTCATATCCGCCTATTGGTTTTCCTCATTCAAATCTGCTTGACATGTTTTCTATGTGCAGCTTAAGTGATAGACGTAATAATTTTGCTATCAACTTTTTGAAGAAATTAATTCACCATGAAATTGACTGCAGCGAGATACTTCATAAATTGGACTTTTATATTCCTAGAGTTAATTCACGTCATAGTCAAACTTTTTATCTGCCTAGAGCTCGGACTAATGTCCTAAAATTCTCACCTGTATATAATATTTGTTCCTGTTACAATAACAATCCGAATATTGATATTTTTCAATAATGGGGCTTCCTGCATTTGTTCTATCAATTTTCCTCACTATATTTTTATTTTTATATTTTTATTTATATATTCCTTATGTACAGCAATCTTGTTAATTTTTCCATACACTATACAGTTTTTCTTTAGCTGTCTTTTATATCTTTTTTGTTTCTCTTATATTAGTCAGTTTAGATTTTAGATTTGGATTTTTTTTTTCTCTCTCCTACTTTTATTATATATACTTAAGCTACTCACTATGTGTACTGTATATTAAATATGTGTTGTTTCCCATCTTGTAAATGGTCTTTGTACTGTTAGATGGTGTATAAATAAATAAATAAATAAAATAATTAACTAATTAAGGTAAATATAACATTTATCAATAAGTAGACTGGTAAACATAAGATACACAATAACATACAAACTAAAATTAGATGTAGCACGCATATTATTTATATTTATAATTAAAAAATGTATGTATATGGCACAGACGAACTCTTTTGAATTCACGTGGCATATTAAATGATTTTATTATGAATAGTGTAGTACAGGGTTTGACATGTGTATATATTTATTTACATTTATATCAATGTATTAATGTTTGTATATGGATGTAACCTGGCAAAACTAAATAAAGATTGTGTATTATTATTATTATTATTATTTTTCCCGAGAGCGATGCTGGTCAGTTCTGCCGTGTCTCCGACATTCTCACGGAAGAAGCGCCAGCGAATTCACTACGACCACTCCCTGCAACCTGCAGAGTTAGCGACCGTAGGTTCCTAAATCGTGTGCCCTAAGTAAACGAAGAGAACCCAGGATAACAGCTTTTTGCATCTGGCCTGCCAGCCATTCGGCCGAATGTTGACAGGCCGGTATTGTTCGTAATTCCGAGAGCAGCGTGGGCTTCATACCTCCGAGTACACCGATTATAAGGACTACCAACTTGACCGAGTAGCCTGGATACAACACTAAGAGCTCGTACCGGAGATCGCGATACTTTTATAGCCCGTTTTTCCTCCTCTTTCAAGATCATGTTTGTTTCAGCCGGAGCTGAAAACTCGATGACATATATCGCCTTCTGCTGATGATCGAGGAGTACTATGTCAGGCTTGTTGGCTTGAATTAGCCTGACGGTCGGGAACGAGTAGTTCCAGTATATCCTGCACCTCTCGTTCTCGACAACGGACTCAATATCTCCGGGGACGTAAGGCAGCACTGGTGTTTGGTCTACCCCGTACGAGTGCCGTAGATGGTAGTAAAGCACTCGTAATGCCGCGTTATGGCGATGGATGTAGGCCGAAATCGCATATACCGGGCATGCAGACAGTAAATGCATGAGCGATTCCGGCGCCTGATGGCAGGTCCTGCAGCTGGTATCAGGAACCCCTACACCCATCACACGGCTTCGGTAAACCAATGTGTTAATAACACCATCCTGGCAGGCTACAATGAATCCCTCGGTCTCCGACTTAAGCCCAGCTGACCTTAAAAAGGCGAACGTCAGCTTGGTCGATAAACCCAGCGTTTCTATGTTCTTATAGAATACACCGTGCATGGATTTATCGACGTGCCGTCTAAACAGATTCTCCTGTTCAGCGGCTTTAATCTGGGCTTTCAAACGATTTGGCGGAAGCTCAGTGACCGACTCTGGGTCGGCACCTCGCCAGCCTCCTCGCCTGATGTCGAATACGAGACCGAGTTCATCTGCGACTCTCTTTGCTGCCTTGAATAATCCTGCTCCCACTCCTGCATTTTCATGATTTCTCACTAATTGCAGGAGAGGGTCTGAGCTCCTAAGGACGTTACATGCTATACTCAGGACTACCCGGCCATGCATGCACTCCAAACTCAAGAGTCCTCGGCCCCCCCGATGACGTGGGAGGTACACACGAGAAACGGACGATTTTGGATGAATGCTCCTATGGATATTGATCATCTTGCGGGTACCTCTATCTAACTGACGCAGCTCATCTACCGTCCATCTCACTACTCCAAAGGAGTAGAGCAGAACAGGAACGGCAAGCATATTAGTGGCAGACACCTTGTTTTTCCCCGAAAGTACGGATGACCAAATCTTTCGGAGTAGGCCTCTGTACTTGCCGCGGAGAGATTCCTTAATTTATTGCACATCCTGGATGTGATGTTGTTGCACACCCAGGTATGTGTAAGTCTCTCCGGCATCTAGATGTCGCAAGATGCTTCCGTCTGCGAGCTGCGCCTCTTCAGCAAAGTCCCCGCATCGTCCTCTCTTGAGGTGGATGACTGCACACTTGTCCAATCCAAATTCCATTCCAATAGCCAGCGTATACCGTTCGACCACCCTTAGAGCATTTTGCAGTTCCTGCTCTCCGGAGGCGTAGAGTTTAAGGTCATCCATGTAGAATAAATGGGTGACCTTATGGCTCCGGTTGCTGGGTGGACCGCATTGGTATCCGCGGACTTGGCGGAGTTCAACAGATAAAGGCAACAGTGAGATGCAGAAGAGGAGAGGACTCAAGGAGTCCCCTTGGAATACTCCTCTCCTGAATGCTACCTGCTCTGTGGTAACCCGCTGTGCACCGGATGTTATGGTGAAGCGAGTTTTCCAGAGCGGCAGCAGTTGTTCTATGCATCTCACTAGTGGTGCTGCTACCGCAAGACATTGGAGCAAGTGTAACAAGAGCTCATGTGATGTTGTGTCAAATGCCTTACGTTAGTCAATCCAGGCCATTGATAGATTCCGCTTATATTGCACAGAGTCCTGTGTAATAGAGCGGTCTATCAGCAGGTTATCCTTGCAGCCTGCCATGCCTTTCTTCGCACCACGTTGCTCATTTATCTGCTGAAATACCGGATCAACATGCCGTAGTGTCCTAGCGTACAAGATACGTGTAAATACCTTGTAGCAGGAGTTCAGACATGTGATTGGCCTATAGTTTCCCGGATCGGACAGATCTCCCTTCTTGGGGATTAACACAGTACGTCCTTCGACAAACCAGTCCGGAATCTGCTGCCCCTCGTTCAACCAAGAGTTGAAAACCCGCGCCAGACGACGGTGGGTGGATGGAAATTTCTTCCACCACCATTTGTTAATGCCGTCTGGAACGGGAGCAGCGAAGTTCTTGGTACCAACAAGCGCCTGTTGGACTTCCTCCGTACTGATCGCCGGGCACACTTCGTCTTGCTCTCCAAAGGTTCTGTTACACAGAGCCTCGAAGTGTGCTATTGCTGGAGTGCTGCTGTTGAATGGACGCGTCGTTTCGTAGATTCCCTTCCAGAATCCTTCGACATCTTCTACATTCGGCGGATTATCGACAACACGCTGTGGCTCCTTGAACAGGCGGGAGGGAGTCGTACGGAACATTGAATTTTATTCCATACTTCGCACCCGCTTGTTCAACTTCTGCTTTATTGCCATCAGTGTCCGAATCCTATCTAAACAGTGCTGCTTGATGGTAAGCAACACTGTCAGATTTAGAGTGTGGTGTTGGCGTCTCAGTCCGGCTGCCACTCGCCGGACTTTAGGCGTACTGCCAGATGTTATGTGTTCCACCACACTCTGAGTTCGAGAAGCGTGTTGTCTGGCCGAATGTATTTTGCCTTCGATTTTTTGTACCCGCCGCTTAGCTTTCTCGATTCCGCTAGAGGCATTGGTTTGCCTTTCGCGAGGAACGAGTTGCCTAGCGGCGTTGTACACGACAGAGTTGATTTGCCAGATGTCGGCATCCTCTGGGAGGTCCTCATCGATGACCGCGTCCATTCTAGCCAGGTCTTGGGCCTTTAGAGTAGTCCTGGTGATAAGACTTACCCTCGTCCTTAAGTCGGCTTCGGTGTACTCTGCTGGAAGTCTCCCGTCAGCGTTTTGCCGCGGTGGCTGGTACAGCTACTTGCTGACGGGGTAAGCGTTGATAACCTGTCCTGCTCAAGAAGGATACTTGGTCTCTCAGATGTTGCTGAGAGAAGGCACGATACTCTGGATGCATTTCGCACCAAAGTGCGTGCAATCGTGCCATGTATCCTCTACGCGCAGGTTCGCTGCTCTCATAGCAGGTCAGCAAATTATCCCGCAGTTCCCTCGTCCACCTAAAGCGCCCTTGTACGTTGCCATTGTCGTCATCAATAGGACTGTCCGGTCTGGCCCCTCCCACATGTCCTTGACCCCCATCCGACTGGGCATATTTTTAATCAAACCAACACCATGTGTTATAGGAGGCGACTTTAATGCTCACATAGTATATAAAGAAATGATAATATTGGCAGTCAAATGTTAAATATTGCAGACGACATTGAATTAGTGATATTAAACAATGCGTAATCTACACGATTGGAATGCCCACGGCAACAGAAATCTATCGTGGATATTTCTCTTTGCTCTTGCGATATTGCTAGTAAAATAACATGGATTATCGGTACAGATAATCTTGGATCAGATCACTTCCTTATAGTCATGAATCTATTCCAACAATTTTTTTACTAAAAAAAAATTTACTTAAATCAAAGTGGAATATTGATAAAGCGAATTGGACATTATATACTTCCTCAATCAAAGAAGGCTTTGAAAATTTACCTCCTTTCACCAATATTCAAGAAAAATACAATTTCAAGCTTTTTCTACAAAGGTACGCCTTCCTCCCCATTGGTGGGATACCAACTGTGATAAAGCGGTTCTTGAACGAAAGCAACCAATAAATAATTGTAAGCAAAATCCAACTGAAGAGAATAATCTCAAATGTAAGGAATCTGATGCACGAACAAATACATTTTTGAAACAAACAGCAAAAAATTGTTGGATTAAATGGTGTTCTAACCTCAATAAAAAAAACCGTCATTCATTTTGTGGACTCAAGCAAAGAAAATGCAAAGATTCTCCACCAACGAGTCAGTGGCGAAAAACGATTCTTGGTTACAAGACTTTTTTAATAAAGTAGCACCCCCATCAGTGGCCGATACGATAGATAATATTAACGATCTTTCACATGATCAAAATCATTTTCTATGCATCCCATTTAACGTAAATGAGTTGGAATCCTTCCTCAAAACTTATAGGAATACTGCCCCAGGATATGATGATATTAAATATCCAAGGTTATTTACTTTTCTGATAATGCCAAAAAATTCTTGCTTGAAATTTTTAATGATATTTACCTATTTGGCTATGACATCCATCAACTGAAAAATGCAATCGTTGTCCCAATATCTAAACCAGGAAAAAATCTTAACAGTCCTGATTCATATCGTCCTATTTCCTTGTTATCATGTACACTTAAAACTCTTGAAAGAATGGTCAAAATTCTAATTAGAATGGTGGCTTCTCCAGCAGAATTCTCTTCCAGTAAAACAGTTTGGGTTCAGAATGGGCCTTAGCACTATCGATGCTGCATTTACGTTAACAGCAGACATTCAAAATAGTTTTTTTTTAAATAATTATTTATGTGCATTATTCTTATATGTCAAAGGAGCTTTATGACTCTGTCAATTTACAAAAAACTTTATTCAGGTCGAATAATACACTTAAGAAATGAAAAAATTGGACCCCGAATGAACAATATTGGACTACCCCAGGGTTTTGTGTTGAACCCACTGTTGTTTAATTTATATACAGCTGATCTCCATCAAAATTATAACATCAGTGTAAATATTGTTCAATATGCAGATGATTTCTGTCTATATGTAGAAAATAAAAAGTATGATAAGGCAGTAGAAATACTAGAGGGTGGTGTTGCTAATGTAAGCCAATGGCTTTGAACTTTCCGAAGAAAAATCAGTTTTTACACGACACAATGTTCGATATCCAACTAGGAACGTTCACATTTCCTTTTAAGACTCATGTAAAACATTTGGGGATAATTTTTGATAAAAAATTGACATGGAAACCTTTCATAGAGTCAATAGTTACAAAGTGCAACACAGGTATATATTTTCTAAAAATGGTAACCAAAACTTGGTGGGGTGCGGATGTCAAAACGGTATTGGTTTTCTATAGATCTTATATAAGATCTAAAGACTAAAAACCAGCTCCTCTGTTTATTTATCTATCTATCTATTTATGTAAAATGACTTCTAACTCCTAGCGCCTTATAACACTTTTTGTTCCCCTTGAAACGAGAAAAATTATTTGTATCTATGAAAAAAATTGTTAAATACGTCGTTTCTGAGTTATAAACATTTTTTTTTCTTTGGAAACTTTACTTTAGGCATTTGCTGATAAATAAGTCTCAATAATTACGTAATGGTTAACGTTTGGGGCTTCCATGAAATGAACAAAATTGTTCCGTATAATGTATAGAACAAAAAGTGTTTAGATATAAAAGTTAATAAAACGCCATTTTCAAAATGGCGAATTTTGAGCTTGTGCTCGCTCTGCCAGGCTGACACTCTGATGGAAATTGATAAGGGCTATGGTGCCTACATGATGCAAATGGTTTATATTCTGGACATCAAAATGCATACAGGACCACCCTCAGCAACTGGACTAGATTGCTTATAATCTCTACTTGAGTCTTGTTTTGGGTCAAGCGAGTGTGAATGAATACAAAAAGAAACATTTTCAACCAAACTGGGCATGCCTACTTCACACACTTGTATTGGAGAGAAGATAAATTTCTTTATTTCAGAAAAACCATAATTTATGACAAAGTTGATAAGCAAATACGAAGACGTTTATAAGAAATTTGTAATCTGTAGTAAAAGACAAAGTTGTAAATTAATGGGCCACTATCAGCTGCCGAGAGTAGCGCCCCCTACGGCAGGGCAAATCGCCGATACTTCTTCCAAAGTAACGTCTTGTAAATGTATTTCCTAGTCACTATTCATCCCGCAACATTTTTATTACAGCGGTGAATGATGGCCGGCGATAAATAGTGACCGCGTCCCATAACTCCGTCTGTGTTGGTGGCTTTCAGCAGTTTAAGCTGAGGAGCATCGAGCATGAATGTGGATGGCGTCTTGAATTGCGGCGGGCTGCGTCTAAAAGGACCTTAAATCATGGTCCTAATGGCGCTATGAATCTGGATGTCCGCACTGATCAAATTAAATCCTTAGAACTGGCCGGCTATTCGTTACTGTTTCTTCTCGCAATGTTTGACCGGCCATGGCGGAACTCAACTCTTATAAGTGATTTACTATCAACAACCACCCAACCATGAGACGCCTCGCCTCGTTGTTCTTGCCCTAGTCAAAGTGGTAAGTACATAGTCTTTGGGTCGCCTGCGTGTTTAATTTTCATGTTACTCTGCACTGTAAATCATAATTTTTATAAAAATTTACTATTGAACTGAAAAATGATGGAAAAATACTTTACTTTACTACTTTACTAATGCTTTAGTCTATTTCATAAGTGTATCTCATATCCTTCATAATTCGCGGGAATATGGAAGTCTTCCTCTCTAGATAAAAGTAAAACTAGAGACTATCTATGCATGTAAGTAGACGGGAACTCATCTTCAGTTTGACTTCCTTTTAATCTCAACTACACTAAATAAAAGAACATAATGTTTATATACATGTAGTTACAATATGCCTATCAAACACATTTTGTAAACTATTTGCTTCATTTGAAATTGTGGCAGAATTTTTATATAGACTTATCCCAACTTAAGAAATTACATACAGGCTGTCCATTTTATCAGGGCACTCGAGAATATCTCACTTAATATCGGTCGTACAAAAAAAATATTTTTACGAAAATTATGCCGATTTATATAACCTACAAAATGGTTTAAAGACATTTGAAATCTATGGCCTACTTTAAGAGTTATGGTGAAATATCGAAAATGCGGAAAACGTCTAGGCCAAATATCTCCGTTATTTGAAGAGATACGAGAAAAATTCCAAGGCGAAAATTTTTTGCACAACAGAGTGTTTCAATGAGGTTTTATCTAATTTTTTTTTCAAAACCGCTGTATTTTGAGATTTACTCTTCAGGCTGTTAAAAAAATTATTTTGAAACGGGCGGGAAATGGCGCTATTAAATAGATTATTTTCCTCCCTTTTCAACGATATATCACATGCTTTATTTATTTATTGGTACTACGTTAGTAATTATAAAAACATTTTTTAAAACCAATATTTTTTTTTAACAAGCATTATACTTGCCGTGGAGATTAAATAAAATGATAAAATAATTCAATAAGATGTTCAAATCTTTGCCATAATAAAACATTAACACAATTAAGAAGAATAAAGTAAATTCAGGTAGGTAACAAAAACAAAATAATAATCAAGAAAGCAACATGGGGCAATTATGGAAAGAGTATTCGCAGTTATGCCAATGTATAGAGGTCCTCCATAAAAGCGTCACTCCTTGCTCAGAAAGTTAAAATGTCTTTACCAATTAATTTAAGTATAATATCCATTTGTTTGTATTCATGATTTCACTATTATTTCAATTATTTTAAAATAGTTGGCTATGAACAAACTTGACAATTTAATTTTTTGACAGATCATCTCAGTTAATACTTAAACTCTCACTCAATCACACTCGTTTAAGAATTTAGAATTTTCAAAAATGATTTTCACTCACATTGATAGTTATAATATGTTCGTTACATATTGCCAATGCAATTTTAACTCTGGATTAGCTCAAGTAGAATATAGAAACAGATTTCTACAAGCACTACAGCCGAATAATACTCTGTTCAGAAAATTAGCTACGAAACTGAAAAATAATGGTTTATTTTTAAAGAAGAAGAGAAGGTTGTACAGTGTTACTGATAATGTAAATAAGGTAAACCGAGTTATTAATTATGTAAGAAGTAAAAATACAGAAAATTTGGAAACAACATTAAGAGAAATTAAAATGGCTTGTCATATAAATAAAACAAGTGCTAGAAAAATTTTAAAGAAAAATGGTTACCGGTGTTATAAAGTCAAAAAAGTTCACAATTTACAAGCGGGGGATAAACCAAGGAGAACGACTTTTTGTAGGTGGCTGTTGGAAAAGAAGCGTGCCGATCCATTAATATGTAGTAAAATACTTTGGTTCGACGAGGCAAATTTTTCCAATAATGGATTTTTTAATCGCAATATTCATTACAAATGGACTTCGGAAAATACACACTGGCATAGCCCGACTGGGTTTCAAAATCGTTTTTCAATAAATGTGTAGATAGGTATTTTAGGCACCAATTTAATAGGTCCTTATTTTTATGATGGTCACCTCAGTGGTCAAAGGTACCTAAACTTTTTGAGAAATGAATTTAATGAATTCTTAGATGACCTCCTTTAGAGAATCGACACAATTTTCAATATTTTCAACAAGATAGAGCTCCTCCCCACAATTCCCAGATTTGCCTAGATTATTTAGACGAAATTTTGCCTCAACATTGGATAGGTATAGTGTATACGACCAGAATTGAAACCATATAAAAATTAAAAGCCGGAAAAAACAGTCGGCATCTCTTGCGGAGGTAAACAGAAATGCTTGTCATAAGAAACACAATAGAGAGATGCCGGCTGTTTTTGAAGGCTTTTAGTTTATATACGGTTTCAGTTCTGGTCGTATACACTATACCAATGAATTTATTCGATGGACCCCTCGTTCTCCAGATATAACCCCAATGGATTTTTTTCTATGGGGGTATATTAAAGATAAGTTGTTTTCGACGACATCGCAAAATGTAGAGGACCTAAAAACTCGAATTCAACAGGCATGTATTACAGTTACCCCCGAAATGCTGAGTAATGTTTTAAATGCAGTGCTGCCTCGAAGCGCTCGATTGTGCATAAGAAATCGCGGTGGACACTTTGAACACTTGATATGATACCTTAAAAATTATTTTGAGGATTAGATAAATATTAATGTTCTGTGTGTTATATTCTTTTTATTATTAATTTGTTTTTGTTACCTGAATTTACTTTATTCTTCTTAATTGTGTTAATGTTTTATTATAGCAAAGATTTAAACAACTTATGAATTATTTCATCGTTTTATTTAATCATACTTCTCCACGGCAAGTATAATGCTTGTTAGAAAAAAATTATTGGTTTTAAAAAAATGGTTTTACAATTACTAACGTAGTACCAACGAATAAATATGGCATGTGATATATCGTTGAAAAGCGGGGAAAATACTCTATTTAATGGCGCCATTTTCCGCCCGTTCCAAAATAATTTGTTTAACAGCCTGAAGAGTAAATCTCAAAATACAGAGGTTTTGAAAAAAATTAGATAAAACCTCGTTGATACACTGTGTTTTGCAAAAAAATTTCGCCTTAGAATTTTTCTCGTATCTTTTCAAATAACGGAGATATTTGGCCTAGACGTTTTCCACATTTTCTATATTTTCCGCCATAACTCTTAAAGTAGGCCATAGATTTCAAATATCTTTAAACCATTTTGTAGGATATATAATTCGGCACAATTTTCGTAAAAATATTTTTTTTTGTACGACCGATATTAAGTGAGATATTCTCGAGGTCCCTGATAAAATGGATAGCCTATAGTTATAGCGAAACATTCTGATTTCTAAGCAGTGTTTTATCTATAGACCCATATGCAATAATTGCAATATGGAAAAAGATATGACCGCAAGTGAAACTGTTTTAAATCATAAATAACAAACTAAATTAGTAAAAAAATCGAGAAGCTATTTTAAAGAATAATGCATATTTTGGTACAAAAACTACATTTTCTTCAAAATGGTTTTAAAGCAAGATTCAAATAAGCTTTGTCCTTAAAAATATAAAAATTTTCGCAGAGAAAACAGTTGGAAGACTCATCAAATCGAAGCCAAAAAAGGGGCGTGTGACCCCTGATCAATATCTAATATAATGGATATTTGCATAATATAACGCAAGCAAAACATTTAAACTGCAATGATATTTTATTGAATGAAGAGCATAGCAATTTTTTCTTAGCTTTTCACAGGTTAGGTCTACACGATTAGTCCACTTTAGGTTGTTTAAACTTGACGTTGCATTCTTTACTACTATTGACATATTTGAGTCATCAGCATAACAAATAAAATGTGTGTTAGGAATTGTTTGGATAGTTAAAGCTAGATCGTTCGCAAAAATTAAATATAACAAAGGTCCTTGAATAGAACCTTACGGAACACCTCTGTTTATTAAAACCCTATTACTTATTTGACCATTAATCTCAACTATTTGATAACGATTGTTTAAAAACGATTTTATGATATATAAAGCGTTACCGCGAACACCATATCGATTTAGTTTTAGCAAAAGAAGTTCATGGTCTACACAATCGAAAGCACGAGAAAAGTCTACTAACAGTCCAAATGGAATAATTTTTTTGTCAATAGCATTAAGAATAGTATATTAAATTCAAAAAGGGCAGTGTTTACCCTTTTAGTTTTCATAAAACCACGTTGAATCAGCATTAAAATTTTGTTTTTAAGAAAGAAATTCATTAATGATTCATTTATAGTTAACTCTAAGAATTTTGAAAAGCCCGACAATGGCAACGGCAATGACAATGACAATGATAATGATAATAAATGGTCTTTATTTTATAATAGGCGAAGTCCAGGTCACCCTGTTCTACTTCACCGAGTTTAGAAAATACAAAATGAAATAAAATAATAATACAGTTTGTTACAAAATGCAGTGAACACACTATGAGTAGTACAGTATGAATAGTACACAGTAGGTAATGAAATAACATTAATAAATAAAACAGAAATTCACAAAATGGTCAGATAAATGTTAATTTATGTTATTTGTTTCAAATTTGCAGTACGGGATGTTGACAAAGAAATTGTCAATGCATGTTTTGGAAAAGATAATTGGGTCAGTCCATGAAACCGCTTTCTTTAGTGATCACTTGCTGAAAAAAAAAATGTCTGCATACAAACCCCTAGTCCCTGCTAATTTTTTAAAAGTAAATTTTTTTCAGATATTGAAATATCGTATTTTCCTAATGTGATTAGAATACGCATCAATACTACAGACAAAGAATATAGGCTTCTGTTTTTCTTGTATCCGCTAAATACCCAATTAACACTGTTGCATTGGTTATGTAATTTATTTCTGTATTTTGTTAAATGCTACACGGTATGTTTTTTAAATTTTACTTTTAGAGTGTCTTTTTTGTATTGAATTTGTAACATCTATCGGGTTATACTGTTTTATATAGAATGTTTTTCTTATATTTCTTTGAAAATTAATTATTTGCTTCCTTAGTACCATAAGATATACATTACTACTCAGTAATTACATTATAAAAATAACTTAGTCACTTCACAATCTAGAAAAGTTGGAGCACGCACGGGCAGAAACCAATAGCAGGAATCGCTCTTTTCGGTGAGATCACATGCCGAATTCCAAAGTGACACGATATGACTGTGGCAACCAGCTCCTTGTAGGCACTGACAAAGGACTACAAAAGTAACTCTGGATGCGTACCGGTGTATTAAATCGGACTTTAGCCCGTACCGATGACTAGTTTAGCGAACAGCATGGTACAAGTCAGGCGACGTAACCGATGACATGTATTGTATTCAAATTATAGGTCGTGACTAGCTTTAAGTCGCATGCGCAGATATGGATTTGTTTATCGCCAGAACTCGACATAAATGACTGCTCGGTGACAGATCTATGGGCCGCATGAAAGGAAACCGTATCTACAACGGCTTATCTCCATAATGCATCGCTAGAATTAAGGCCGGTTCAAATATAGATCCCAACCATAATACACATAACTATGGGCTTATAACAGAGCAAATAAAGTTCTCATAAAATGAGTCGTAGTTATATTTTCATGGAAATATATTGTATATAATTATTTGGAGTTTCACTTTGTCATTTTGAGATTTTTTTATTAACTATTAAGGAACTAATAGAAAATATTGAAACATTAACTTGACAATTTATTCAACTATATGATCTATATGTATATTGTTGGGTTCACTTCAACCTATACCAATTTCATCTGTCAATGAAGTGAAGTGAACATTTTTATTTAAATGATGCTTATTTTTCTATTTCTTGTTGGAAATTACTCTTCTGGATTTACTGGATTATTTGAAGCACTTTATTTTATATGCAGGTAGGTTAAATTTTTCTATTCATTTACAATTTTAACACAATATTAGACTATATAAGCGTACACCGACCTATATAATCAACGATTTATATTTATTTCGTATTATTTATTGTTGATTTTCCGGTCTGCAGTTAGTGACATCCTGAGATGAAGGAGGTCTCGCATCTTCCTCGTAGTATTCGAGCATTCCAAGTCATTGTATTTTAGTGCTAACTGTGTTTAGACAAAATACGCAAATTTTACCATATAATTCAGCGATCGTAAGGGGAGTAGCTGTTTTGGTTTAATTTGTTGAGTCCTTATTTATATAAGGCAGTTGCAGATAGGTTGGAATATTATAATTCTTATATTTTATATTTTTTTAAAATTTCGTTCTGCTATAAAATTACTTATTCAGTGATGGTTATCAATTTCATTTTCGATTTGGATTGTTTGAAGGCTACTGAGAGATGGCGTTAGTTACACTCTACTGCGGTGGAACTTAACAGTGTCTATGAGATGCGAACTCCGGGTATTGAAGGTATCACTTGCACTGCACTGACGAGCCCCAGAACTAGGTCGAAGTCGGTCTGCAGTTAGTGACATCCTGAGATGAAGGAGGCTTCGCATCTTCCTCGTAGTATTCGAGCATTTCAAGTCATTAAGTCATTGTATTTTAGTGCTGTGTTTAGCCAAAAAAGTGGTTCTTAAAAAATGTCTGTTTGCCGTCTGCGATCGAACCTAGAGCCCAAATTACTGGATCGATTTTTCTCAACCTTGAGGCAAAATAGCAACAATGAACCTAGTACAAGTGTAGAGGGAGGTCAAGATTACTCAAGTTGAACGGAAACTTGGGTGCGACAGACGCCATCTGCAGAAAGCGACCCATGTACGCAATGTAAATATCATCGTTTGCCATGTTTATTTTCGTGTTTTTTGAACTTTTTGGAACTATTATAAATGTTGTTGAATTTATATTTTATTATGTTTAGTGTTTTATATATTTAGTGTAGTGTTGGCTTTTAAAGACTACCATAATACGTGAATTTGAGACACTTTCTATTTGTTTATATTTTATTCATTCCTGTTTTTCGATATTTTCCGCTATAACTCTTAAAGTAGGCCATGGATTTCAAATGTCTTTAAACCATTTTGTAGGTTATATAAATCGGCACAATTTTCGCAAAAATATTTTTTTTTTTTTGTACGACTGATATTAAGTGAGATATTCTCGAGTGCCCTGATAAATGGACAGCCTGTATAATAATTTTTTCTTCAAAAACGAATCTAACGAATTTTATCAAATTTATCAGGTAAAAACCTCCTTAGTACCAGAATGAGGTGGCATGACCCGTTAATCCTCAAAAATGTGGGGGCGGAGCTTGAGGGGACAAGTTTAAAATAATAATAATAATAAATAATAAACACCACAGAAATTAGACAACCCCCAATCCCAGAAGACAGAGGCTTGTGCGGAAGGGGGTTACACATTGAAAAAACGCTGACATACAAACATTTCCTTCGACAGTGCCAGCGCCGGAGCCGGAATTCGAACCCGGTGGCGCGATACCTGTGTGATTAACCGCGATTTCCACCTTGCGCCTTAACCAACGCGGCTATCGACCAGACTGAAGAATGAAATAATTTTCTTGCTCCAACATAGTCGTTTGCAATTTTACCGTGCTGATAAAAGACACGATAAAAACTATACGACCTCATTGAAATACCGTCACTCTCAGTACTATTTCACCTGCAAATTGAATCACTTACCTTTATAGGTTTTTAATCTACGTCGGCTTGTTTGATGACAACATACCGAATGGTTCACCGACGTTAATAATGAGCTCGTAAAGTCCTTTTATTTGAACCGTAATTTTGGGGTTACTATAACGATTGTGAAATTTGGCACACGGTTAGTTGCTCTGTATTACTATAAAATGGCACCACTATTTGCTTCTAGTAAACTCAGGGAGGAGTGCGGTTTACAGAATTAATTAATGTTTTATTTAAAATGGCTCTAACAATTTTGATCAAATTTAACAGATAAATATACAGAGACGGAGGCTGCGACAGTAAGGTTTAAAATAATTACATAATTTTTTTTCTAAAACAGTTCTAACGATTTTGATCAGGCACCTAGATTTGAAATACAATTTATAACAGCAAAATAAATATATTATTATTCTTGAACAGTAGTATTAGAATATATTCGCCCGACTCATTTCTAAATGAGAAAGTTTGTCTGAGTTCTGTATAGTCGTTTGCAATTTTACTCTGCAGATAAAAAAGCAAAACAAACTTTACGACGTCATTAAAGTACCGTTACTTTCTGTACTATTCCGTCCACAAATTGAGTCACTTACTTTTATAGGTTTCTAATACGTTGGTTTGTTTGATGACACCATACCGAATGGTTCAACGGCGTTAATAAAAATATATCATTATTCTTGAACAGTAGTATCAGAATATATTCGCCCGACTCATTTCGAAATGGGAAAGTTTGTCTGAGTTCTGACGTATAGTCGTTTGCAATTTTACTCTGCAGATAAAAAGAAAACAAAAACTTTACGACGTCATTAAAATACCGTTACTGTCTGTACTATTTCGTCCACAAATTGAGTCACTTACTTTTATAGGTTTCTAATATGTCGGCTTGTTTGATGACACCATACCGAATGGTTCAACGGCGTTAATAATTAGCTCGTAAAGTATTTGTTGCCTTTTTTATCTGCAGAGTAAACCTGTAGACGACTACACCAATTTTCTCTTCTTCGGGTCAAATTTTGTTTCATTGACTGAAATTAACGTGATCTTATAACAAATCTTACGAGATTCTTCCTTTAAAGTAACTAGATAATAAAACCAACTAATCTAATCTTATAAAAAAAAACATTCAAATTAAAATAAAATATTCATCAAATATAATATAATTATGAAAAAATCTGTCACTTCCGAAGTAAACTTCTACAAAAGCTGTGCAAATCACGTCAAAAGCCGGATTCTCAATTAAAATAGTAAATACACCCACACATTTAAAAACACTTCAGATATATATTATATATAAAGTCTAATATTTAAACGGTAGTCAAACAAACCTGTGGGTGGTTCACATGGCAAGAGATAGCGTACACATTCATCCCTCTCCACGTAAAAACTTAACACTTACATAATTCTTTTCCGCCGTACCGATATTATCTTATATTTAGACGGCAGTTTCCGTTACAATAGAGATTTATATGATGGCTTTAATGAAAGTTAGATATTAAAAAGAAGCGGTATGTCAGCACTCCCTCTGGCGGCGGCCGATTTTGCGCCAGGCTTCGTTAAATATTAAAGCTGGGCCCGAGTGATAAGTACACCTCGCCACTTAGCGTTGAATTAACACCGACACGAATGACTAGATCTACAAACGATACTTTTGGAATTACGGGTGTGCGTGCTTTTTTGACAAATTCTTCTCGGAGATGTGCGCTTGTAAAGGCAGTAGTTGATGGCTAGACGCTAATTGAGGGCTTATCAGAAATTTATGAAGGGTTGTCTCTTATATAAACCTGAAGTGTAGGTACGTGTAAACTGCCGACAATTCTTGTTACTACCGCGCTATGTTGGTAGCTTTTTGTTTTATGGATGTTCAGAGGCGAGATAAGACGCGGAAAATTTTTATGATACCGGGTTTTCATAAATTTACTAGTATACTTGTTTTATTTTATACATATTTATTAATTTATTTCAATAACATTCCAATGTTGGGTATAATAATAATAATAATAGACGTTTACTTCCAACAGGTGTAAGACTCAATTACATGAGAAGCAATACAGTAGAGAAAGAATAACAATAAATATTCAAGGAACTAACACATAATAGTGTATTAGGTAATGAGTGTTGTAAGAAGCATATTACGCACGAAAGTTTGGTAGATCATGAAATGATTGTTGTCAAGGAGAGAGGGATTGCTACGCTTATTGCTTCCAGTGTTAAATCACAAGAAGCCTCAACATGGACAGTTACTGGAATGATTGGGGGAAATCACTGTTCACACGGCTTGTCAAAAAAAGTACACAGCGAAAAAATGATTGCTGCGAGTGTAAGTCGTGAAGAGGACACCCCCAACCCGCTCAGGTAGGCCATCATTTGATTCAACAATACGTGCTTCCTATGCGAGGAAAAGTTACTGAAGAATACAGAAAACAACAGGCCAAGGTAAATGTTGGCAGACGCAATGCTGTGGTAAAAGTGACGCTCCCACGATGTTGACATGTGCAAGAAAGCAAGGTGATGCCTGGGAGCAGAAAATTGAACACCGTATAACTGTGTTGGAAAGTTACAACAAACGCTGAATACCACCAAAAGTGTATTGCAGCTTTTTACAAGCTTGTACGTGTCACAAAAAGGCGTGGACAACCTAGTACTCCCAACTATGATGAAGCCATGGAAACGATATTCACGTTTCTTGAGGAGAACAGCGACGAGTATCAATTCTACATTGGACAGTTGCTCGATCAGTTACCTGAAGAGTCTCGTCCGCACGCGAAAACGTTAAAAATGCGTCTGGGATCTGGGTAAGTATGGAAATGACATATTCATAAGTGCTTCATCCAACAGAGCAGCCGTGGTGTGGTGTCTTTCAAAAACACTGGTCATAAAATTTTATCTGAAAACTGGTACTCCAACGAAAAACAAAGGGACCCTCAAGAAGCTTGAATTGTAAAATCCGCTCAAAAATTTTTAACACTGCCGGTTACCCTCCCATTGGTAATTTTTTTGCTGGTTCCCATCATGTTGTACCAGAAACACTGCTTCTCCTTTTCCTACGATAATTTTGACCAATAAACAGAGTTCTGTGGATTCATGGAAGAGAAAATGTCTTGCACTGGCACATGCCATTATATTTTCCATGCATCCAAGATCATTCCTGTCTTCCATTATGATTGGTATCTCAACGTATGTATACAAGAAGTTTGGGTCTAAACTTCTGTTACACCTCCTGTCTTCATTGGGATTTTCAGCTACCTACGCAGAGGCTTCTAGGCTTGAGGGTTCCTATGTGCTACAGGCAAAGAAAGCCGTTGTTCAGAAGGAGTCAGGGGGTATACATAGTATGTGTAGTATACATGGACATGTTGAAAAATAAAAGTTATGAGGCAAAAACCTGAATTTTTCTGCTATTTTTTACATTTTGACAAATCTGTTCTATCGTTGAATGGCTGTCTCTCGGTTATTATTGGGTCAAAAAATACATTTGATAAGTGAACCGTGAAGGAAACTTAATGCTCTAGAACTTTGTACAGAACGATAGAACCCGAAAAATGCGTAGTTTACGAAGTTATAAGTGAAAAACTGAAGATAGTCCAAAATTTCGAGGTTTTTCGGCTCCCCTCAAGTTAACACAGGATCTTAGAGGTGGAAAACTCAGATTTAACATCCCCAACCATCCCAAAAAAATACGCCAACATTTCATTAACTTCGCAATTTTGTCCAGGTAACCCCCTTTTTTGTACCTGACGACTGGACTAAGTTATTAAATACAAAAGAAGTATCATTTAATTTGCTGCTTGATGCATATGATGATTATTTGATATAGTTGAATCCTTACTATTTGCTACGGCAGATGTTATTTTCACTGAACTGTTATTTTTCTTACTCATAGAATTGTCTACATATCCTTCAGCTACTGTTGATGATTTCCACCCACCATGTCTTTTTAAATCTAGTAGATCACCACCGGCATCAACAAGAATAGTCGCTGACGACTGTCGAAAGCAGTGTCCTGTGTAGGTTTTTGTGTCTGGTAGTCCAAGATATGTATCTACTTGCTTTGGTATGTTTCTTTATTTATTTATACCAGCGCATTGTCCGGTGCATTTTCCATTAACATAATTTAGAAAAAAAGGTAAGTTTGTAGTATCCTTTGTTGTAGAACGGGTATTCATATATTTTCTGACCGTGAGGTAAAAATATTCTGATGCAATAAAAGAACGTTGTGTCTTAGTTCAGGAATATTAATAATCAAAGATTTCTCTGCATCTTGTATATGTTCAGGTTTTATGTTTCGTAATTCTTGTTTTCTACATTCTACATGCACTGCAGATACTAATTATAAGAGAGACTTAAATTAACAAATTTATGTATATTTCTACGTATTTCTGTATAAAAATTAAAATATCTTACCTTCATAAACAAATATTGACTATCTGGTGCATTTTCTAGAAAATCATTAATGTTATTAGCACTCAATACATGCCTTCTTGCTTTTAAAACTGTCAGACTTTCTTTTTAGTAAGGCTAAAAATTTGGAATAAGTTGCAATATTGATATCATGATTTATGTTAAATGTTGTTCTTAACATAGAATAAAAGGCCCAAAGCGAGGAAGCTTTCATATTATCTGATAATCCTTTTAAGCATGCCTACATTACGTTTTCCGAAAATAATCTGATATCATTTTTTAATCTCCAATCCATAAACTTCTGATGGACAATTTCATATTTTTCTTGAGATATTGTTGGCAACAAGTTGCTTGTAGCAGCCTTCTGCTATCTTTATTATATTAGGTGTTAAAATTTCATTTTCACTATCGCTTGACATTTTTTTTCAGAAATATTTAGTAAAATCTGCATTTAGTTCACTATTATTCAAACAATATTATTCAACAAATATTATGTCAGTTCAAATGTGCTTTTAGAGGGAGGAATATTAAAACATAATATTTTTAGTCGCAAACTCCTCTATAAAATCTTTACTTTACTATAAGGAACATAACCAAACTGCAACCAACAGCTACTCTCCGGGCTATGTGACCCGCCGAGCGCTGAATTACAAGTTACAAGCCTGGGCGAGAGCTCCTTAAGTAAGATCAGTCTTTCGGCTGGTGTTTGTCGCAATCGAAGCATTAGCGTTTTGATGGTAATATGCAATTATTACACTTAATGCGCCAGGCTTGTAACTTGTAATTCAGCGCTCGGCGGGGCACATAGCCCGGAGAGTACCTGTTGGTTGCAGTCTGGTTACGTCCCTTATAGTAAAGTAAGGATTTTATAGAGGAGTTTGCGACTAAAAATGAATGTTTATTGAAATATAATTTTAGGTGAAATTTTATGTTAATAAAATTGTATCAGCGAAAAAAAAGAATTTAATCCAAAACAATAATAGTGAATGCAGTTCAAGCCCCAATTGTCTCGTAGAGCATCCAATCTAGATATCTTTGGCAATTTATTCTTGCAAGACGGTGTTTAATTCAAAGGAAGTTTATGCGTAAAGATTGTAGAATAGTTTCTAATCTGTTTGATTCATGTAATTAATACAAAATCGAAGGCTTAAACGCCTTAATAAAAGCAGATAAATATTATCAAACCATGCGGATTGGATTCGATTTTAATTTTGATTTTAAAACCGCCTTTAAAATGTAGTAATAATTGCTAACGTAAATGCAAAATTACATAAAAATAAACGTAAATGCTAATTACAGAACCGATCAATAGAATCGGTAAAGGGAATCTATAATATCTACATAAAAGCTTGACAGTGAATAAATGGCATTTATTGCTTATAACCTAAGAGCAAACTGCTCTAACAAATAGTAAATTGTTCAAATGTGCTTTTAGAGGGCGGAATATTAAAACATAATATTTTAGTCGCAAACTCCTCTATAAAATCCTTATTTTATTATAAGAAACGTAACCAGACCGCAACCAACAGCTACTCTCCGAGCTATGTGCCCTGCCGAGCGCTGAATTACAAGTTACAAGCCTGGCGCGTTAAGTGTAATAAATGCATATTACCATCAAAACGCTAATGCTTCGATTGCCACAATCACCAGCCGAGACTAATCCTACTTAAAGGAGCTCTCGTGCCAGTCGTTACAGTAGGATCAGTCTTTCGGCTGGTGTTGGTTGCAGTCTGGTTACGTTCCTTATAGTAAAATAAGGATTTTATAGAAGAGTTTGCGACTAAAAATATTATGTTTTAAATAGTAAATTGTTTATAACTATTTTGAGAGGATCCAGTAAATACATTACATTATATAGGATATATTACATAACAGGTAAATGAAAAAAGTTTCAGAGGTAAAGAAAATAACTACATGTACATAGTAAACAAAGTATACAAATGAAATATAAATGAATGTAAATGTTTTGCAGGCTTGGCATAGACAATTGGTTCTGCAGTGCTGTAACAGAGATTCAAAAATAGGTAGATAAAACAATGTTAAATAATTTAGCATTCCTGATAGTTGAAACAATCTCACTTACAAAAACTGAATCAAAATGCTATCAGATCGTGCTAAATATAAGTAAAATACTAATTATTATACAAAATTGTTTAATGAACGTAGGCCATGTAACGCGGTATCAAAACTGACATAATATTTGTTGAATAATATTGTTGGATTTCTTTGTCCCGTGCGTTTTGTTTACCGTGCGATTTGTTTACAATATGTAAAATTCAACTTACATAGATGGCAGGTAGTGTGTTTCTTACTATTTACAGTAGTGATTGTAGGTAAAGAATTAATACATACCTAGAGTACTTCATAGTAATATATAGCCCTCTTCTAGTTGTTTCCATGCTTTTCTATTTCTTTCTAATAAAAACATTATTAGTGAATCTACTTTTAGGAATATCAAAATCATTGATATGTATGAGGATATTCCAGGCCGACTACAACACATTTCTAATTAGGCTTTGAATATTCGCATTGCATTAACTTATTGCCTTCTCCCCATTTTCACGAGTAATTTATTCCTCAAGTGGAAATTTCATTCGCCTCCACTCTTTCCGAATGGCAGCCATAATTTTAAAGTTATTTGACTGGTGTATCTAATATAAATATATCGCGTTCATATTTAAATTTAACAGTTGACGCTGTTGTATGTTATCGAAAAAATGAATAGCGCTCAGTTCTTCCTCTGCCTTCGTCATAGGGTCGAACTCTTCTGTTCTGTTCGCCTGGGACTCTTTATCGCGTCAACGAGTGATGCATGGCGAACGAAATGAAAAAAATCACCCACTTATCTCTAGCTTCGTAAATAACAAATATAGAAATTATAGCAGCTACTCGCAGCTTATATATCTTTTCTTTATGGCAGGCGGCATCAGATCAATACTTTTAACGTAGTTTTGGAAGGGAAAAATCTGAGGTCTTCATGTAATATATAGACGGTAATATAAATTTTAAAAATATGCTGCGTTTTAGTATGTAAACGAGTAAAAGTTGCTATCAAATGCTGTCCACCATAAATGCCTATAGGCAGTTGCCAATGACTGGAGCAACTTGACTGAGATTTATCATCAGCACTCTTAACTTCAATTAAGTACTTTTCTATAATTAAATCTAAAATCATATGGAACAAACTGGCATAAGTTCACGAAATTTGTGATAAATATATTAGCTTTTTTACTTTTGAAGAAAAAAGCTTTTAAATCTTCGAATTTCGGCAGCCATAAAAGTTGGCAACTTGTTTACACTTTAATATTTCAAACATAAATATGGAGATAAAAGGTTAGTACTAATTTTTGATATGACATAAGATAGACCCCTCCTCCATGTGACATTTTGATGAATCCACTACCCCTTTAAACGCGCCATACATTGTTTTCAACCCTTACATGGTCTCTAATGTAAACGTAATACATCAAAATTTACTACAGTCGATTTAATGATTTGATCTTATTTCAACAATATTGTTACGTGTTTAAAATCTCCAGTAAACACCCTGTACGTAGGTTCAAATAATTGCAACAAGACTTTTCACTAACCACTACTTTATTTAATACTTAATTACGACAATTAATCGTTATTATAACACACTAAGTACAACTATAGACATTAATACAATTCACAACTTATTACTGTCCTTATTTTATCTGTTCACTTGTTCATCTAATATAAAACTCTCCTCCGTGCGCGGGATCCACTCGTTATATATCCGTGGCATTTTATTCTCTATCCTTCCAGCCCGTGACTCGAGATATTTCTAGTCCGTCTAGCATCTTTCACCGTTTTCTGTGGTAATGGTAGTTCGCCAATAGACCCAGGGATGGGGCCGCTTTACCGGTAACCAACTAGGCAGGCCTCCTTTCACTTTGCTACCTGGGAAGCTTCGGAGATCTTCACTTCGTTCGCTGTGGATTATATAACCAAACCAGATCTCCCTCCTTGAATCCTGCTGACATCCCCTTCCGGTCATACCGGGCCTCTATTCTGTCGCTAGCTATGCTAACTTGGTTTCCAACCAAGTCGTGGACATTCCTCAGCCGTTGACTAACTTCATCTGTATAGACATCAACGGACAGTGGCCCCGCCCCTTATCTGGTGTGCCAAACATCAAGTCACATAGCAGTCTGATCTATCATGAATGATAGCCCTGTATGCCATTAAGAAAAATGGTATGTGTCGATCCCAATCTCGCTGGTTTTTATGAACCACCTTAGAAATACGTTCCTTCATGGTTTTAACATGTCGTTCCACCATTTCATCTGACTGGTGATGAAGAGCGGTTGTTCGAGTCTTGTGAATGGACAATATTTCCACAAAACCCGGAACAGAATGTTCTAGAAGTTTTCTCGAAATGTCACAAGTAAGTCTTATTTAATGTCTATATCACTTACCAATTTTCCAGATTGAACTAACTACACTAGTTTCCAAATACATGTTCCTCACACTAGCGCAAATAAGTTTTGTCTAATGTCTATATTACTTTCCAGTTCAAAGCACTTCAATATCTCCAGCGGTTTCCTAATAGAAAATTCATTCTCGAACTTCCTCGACTTCTTCAGAAATTCTGTTGCAATCCCACTTCTGACGCCAATTGTTACGAGTTTACAGTCTCCAGTAAATACTTCCGAGCGTAGGTTCAAATAATTGCAACAAGAATTTTCACTAACCATTACATTATTTAATACTTAATTACAATAATTAATCGTTATCATAACATACTAATTATAACTATAGACACTAATATAATTGACAACTTATTGCTGTTTTTATTTTATCTGTTAACTTATTCATCTAACATAAAACTGATCTCCGTGCGCAGGATCCACTCGTTATATATCCGTTGCGCTTTATTCTCGATCTTTCCAGTCCCTGACTCGAGATCTTTCTAGGTCGGTCTAGCATCTTCCACCGTTTTATGTGGTAATGGTAGTTCGCCAGTTGATCCAGGGATGGCGCCGCTTTACCGCTAACCAGCTAGGCAGGTCTACTTTCACTCTGCTACCTCGGATTGATTTAACCTCTCTCCGTTAGATAAATATTTCTCTGCAAGTTTCATTAACTTTCAGATCAAAGACCAATCGGATAAAGACTGAAAGCTGCCTACTGCTGCTTTCAGTGAGAACCTGAAGATGGCAGATGAGATTCTGCCAAAACGTTGTTTAGACAACCGTGACTCCTGGAGGAGTCGATCATCGACGCGGGAGAGCACCCAGAAGTACAACAACACTTCATATATATATTCATAGGTATATATTCATATTCATATTCATTCATATATATATATATATATATATATATATATATATATTATATAATTAGATAACATAGCGATAATTTATTGACATCATTAGTTTAAAAAATATTTGTTTTAGTTATTACAGTTTTTCTTTTGTGAGATACGATATTTTTAAAATATAAAACTACTGCTTATAATAATTATAAAAACTCAGTAGAAAAGGATTAGTAGGAGTATTATTGTAGTTATAAACAATAAATTCCAATAATCACAAACATTATTTAAAAAGTACAAAAAAAGTGAGGGAAGATCAAGAAGTGAGAAATTTTGACGGGAGATTGATTATGATGAATTTTGACGGAGAATAAATATAGAAAAAATAAATACGGAAGATTTTTGAGTAGATGGAGATTATTTATTAATAGCAGAAGTTAAAGAAGCAGAAATAAAGCAAAAGAAAAACATTTTGAGATTGGATTATTTTGGAAGAGAAAAAAAGGGACGAAAATAAATAAATTGGTTAAGGTTTTCGAGTAGTGGAAAACTAGTTTGGAAATTCAAATTTGAATTATTAATGTGAAACTAAAGTTTGAACCAAAGAACGATATCAACGAGTGATTTGCGTGCGAAAAAGGTACCTTTTTAAATAAATAAAGCTTTAATATACAAAAGTCTCGAGCAAAAATAATAAAGACAAATTTCTATTTTAGTTAGTTTTAAGGAATTCTATATGTCATTTAACTGGTGACAGTTCCATTTGTCATTTAGTAATATAAGTATTTTCTTGATAATTTTTCGTTATTTTAAATTGAGTAACAAACTTAAATATATAGAAACTGCTCTTGAGATTAAGAGAAACTGTTTGCAGTGTGGGCACAGTTGTTCTCGTGCTCTATTCAATCTGAAGTTGGTAATTCAATTTTAGATTTGGCGCCCTGGCAAGAAATTATATTTTTCACAATTTACAAAATTTCACTTTTCAAAATTCAAATTTTAGTCAATACCAATCTATTTCATCTATATATTTTTTCATTTCACGCCAATTCGGAATAATGTCATTACAAATTGGCGCCCAACGCGGTGCTAGTTCAAAAATTGTGACATTTAATGTCAACTAAGAAATTTTAAAAAGAAAAGGTTACTAAACTGTTACTCAATAATTTATGGATTTAAGGTCAGGTAAAGTAACTACAATGGCTGAAAACACGGAACAAACCACAACACCTAGTATTTCTCAACAATCTGTGGACACTACACAAACATCACCAGATTTTAATATGATAAACCAAATTATGGAGATGATGACAAGAAAATTTGATGAAAACAACACAAAATTAGGACAAAAATTAGATGAAAACCAACAAGAAATTTCTAGAAAAATGGACGAAAACAATGCAAAATTAGAGACGAAACTAGACGGATTTAGACAAGAAATAAGAGATGAAATACAAACAAAATTGGTACAAATAGAAGAGGAGATAAGGACAGAGTTGAGAGAAGAAGTAAACACACTGGTTGATCGCGGATTTTTGGAACTTAATCAACAAATAGAACAACAAAACAAAAGAATTGATGAATGCTTAAAAGAACAGGAAGGAAAGATAAAACAAAACACGCAGATGTTACAGGAGGTTACGCAAGAGGTGAGCAAACACGGGGAGAGAACTGAACAGAACACGATGATTTTAAGAGATATTCAAAGCAACAAGAGTGAAAAGAAGAAAATGCAAATATATGAAAAATATGGGAAAAATAATAAGAAGCGAATTCGTCAGACACAAAAATGGTCGACTAATAAAACAATTAAAGACAAGAAATATAAATCAAACAGAATATTTAAAAAGCACAGGAGTATAAGAGTAAGCAAACAAAGCCAAATAACTAGGAAAGAAAATAGGGAAAGGAAAAAGAAGGTTAAGAAACATAAAAGAAGAAAACAATTTTACAGATATAAACAAAGACATAAAAAGGTACTTAGAAAAGGAATAGTTTACTTAAAAGTTAAAATGAAGGGAAAAAAGAGAAATAAAAACTTCCGGACGAGGAAGAAATTTTACAATTCGAATAAGAGGGTCAATGGAAACAATTTATGCAGAGTGAAAAAAGAAAATACGAATAGGACTATGAATAGGATATATTATACGATATTATACAGGAAATACAGGATATTTGATAAAAACAAAGGCAATCTGGAATTGAGAGATATAATGGAAAATATACAAGGGGTAAATGAACATAGAAATAATTTTGAAGGAATTTGTAATAACTTAGTTAGAAGTAAAGTAAATAAAATAAGTTGTAATTTCATGTTTGAGAACAATAGCGACAGGAAAGGACTGGTTCCTGCGTCAACTTTCAACATGTGATATTATATTGTTTTGGAATGTTTTGTTTGAACCGAGGTAGTTGTAATTTAAATAATAAATAAATAATGATTAAATAATGAAGTTTATGAAAGCGGTCAGGAGTTACCGAATATTAAATAAATGATTAAAATAAATAAATATGAAATGATATTAATGACGAATCGAGTCAATGCATATGAATGGTAAAGGTACCACATATGATTAATAAACAATTAAAAATAAAGTAGTCGTAATGGGGGTCCAAGGTTCAAACAGAATATTCATTTTCAGTATGGTTTTCGGGTGCGGGAAGTTGCCATAGGTCCATGTTTGGACTAGTTTCTAAAGTTTGTAAAATATGAAATTCAACAATTGTATAATTAAAAGTAAAGTAAATAATGATAACAATTATGAACTTAATCACATTACAGAGAATACAACAAGGGGAAGGTTTCATATTGGGTTATTTTATCCTTACATACCAGATAATGAATAATAGTACGAATGTTATATCCTTGCAATTATAAAGAAGTTCTTTAGGACAAAGAACTTATTTATCTTGGGGGGGGGGGGGGGGGGATATATGGCAATATAACATTCGTTACCGAAATTACTACCTTCAACTTTAGATTGAATCCAGTATGGCTGTGTGTATACTGCAGGTAGTTAAATGGTCAACAAAAATTAGATAACATAGCGATAATTTATTGACATCATTAGTTTAAAAAATATTTGTTTTAGTTATTACAGTTTTTCTTTTGTGAGATACGATATTTTTAAAATATAAAACTACTGCTTATAATAATTATAAAAACTCAGTAGAAAAGGATTAGTAGGAGTATTATTGTAGTTATAAACAATAAATTCCAATAATCACAAACATTATTTAAAAAGTACAAAAAAAGTGAGGGAAGATCAAGAAGTGAGAAATTTTGACGGGAGATTGATTATGATGAATTTTGACGGAGAATAAATATAGAAAAAATAAATACGGAAGATTTTTGAGTAGATGGAGATTATTTATTAATAGCAGAAGTTAAAGAAGCAGAAATAAGGCAAAAGAAAAACATTTTGAGATTGGATTATTTTGGAAGAGAAAAAAAGGGACGAAAATAAATAAATTGGTTAAGGTTTTCGAGTAGTGGAAAACTAGTTTGGAAATTCAAATTTGAATTATTAATGTGAAACTAAAGTTTGAACCAAAGAACGATATCAACGAGTGATTTGCGTGCGAAAAAGGTACCTTTTTAAATAAATAAAGCTTTAATATACAAAAGTCTCGAGCAAAAATAATAAAGACAAATTTCTATTTTAGTTAGTTTTAAGGAATTCTATATGTCATTTAACTGGTGACAGTTCCATTTGTCATTTAGTAATATAAGTATTTTCTTGATAATTTTTCGTTATTTTAAATTGAGTAACAAACTTAAATATATAGAAACTGCTCTTGAGATTAAGAGAAACTGTTTGCAGTGTGGGCACAGTTGTTCTCGTGCTCTATTCAATCTGAAGTTGGTAATTCAATTTTAGATTTGGCGCCCTGGCAAGAAATTATATTTTTCACAATTTACAAAATTTCACTTTTCAAAATTCAAATTTTAGTCAATACCAATCTATTTCATCTATATATTTTTTCATTTCACGCCAATTCGGAATATCATTACAATATATATATATATATATTATATATATATATATATATATATATATATATATTCATATATATATGAGAGGATTCACTTACCTCTCACCACTACACCATTTACATTAGTCTGTATAAGACTAGCAGGTTGGCCACTGTCATTTGTCTATTCCACGACCTATGGCATACTGATGAGAACTAATAAGTTCGAAACCGGTCTATGTCTGGTCGGGGAATTGACAAATGACATTGGCTACCAAATGATTTGTAAGGTATAATTCAATGCAGGTCGGGGTATTTGCCCGCTGAGTAGTTGCTTCCTGCAAATCATTTATAATAACAATATGAAAAATACTAGGTTCTCGGGTTGAACCGCGTCTGAGATTAACAATCCCAGACCAGACATAGACCGGTTTCGAACTTATTAGTTCTCATCAGTATGCCATAGGTCATGGAACAGACAAATGATAGTGGCCAACCTGCTAGTTTTATACAAACTATAGTAAATTGAGTAGTGGTGAGAGGTAAGTGAATCCTCTCATATGGTCAATTGCAACTATACACCATAGATGTCTCCATGAGCGTATAGCGACTTGCGATTCTGCAAGTACCTGAGAGCGGCGACCCTTCAGTCCTAGGTGGACTTAACCTACTGTTATAATATATGATTTTCAGGAAACAACTACTCAGCGGGCAAATACCCCGACCTGCATTGAATTACACCTACAAATCATGTAAGAGTGGTAGCCAATATCATTTGTCAATTCCCTGACCAGACATAGACTGGTTTCGAACTTATTAGTTCTCATCAGTATGCCATAGGTCATGGAACAGACAAATGATAGTGGCCAATCTGCTAGTTTTATACAAACTATAGTAAATTGAGTAGTGGTGAGAGGTAAGTAAACCTCTCATATGGTCAATTGCAACTATACACCATAGATGTCTCCATGATCATCTATGGTGTATAGTTGCAATTGTCAGGGAATTGACAAATGATATTGGCTACCACTCTTACATGATTTGTAGGTGTAATTCAATGCAGGTCGGGGTATTTGCCCGCTGAGTAGTTGTTTCCTGCAAATCATATACTATAACAGTAGGTTAAGTCCACCTAGGACTGAAGGGTCGCCGCTCTCAGGTACTTGCAGAATCGCAAGTCGCTATACGCTCATGAAGACATCTATGGTGTATAGTTGCAATTGACCATATGAGAGGATTCACTTACCTCTCACCACTACTCAATATATATATACATATATATATATATGCTCAATTCCTAGATCTATCCAAGGCTTTTGACTGTATGTCACATAATATCTTATAATAAGTTGAACTTTTATAACTTCATTATAAAGAGCAGTAATTTAATAAAATCGTATCTTACTAACAGATGTCAGTACGTCATGTATCAAAATAATAAATCAAGTGTGCTGTATATGGAATACGGAGTGCATCAGGGCTCCATACTAGGGCCAATCTTGTTCCTAATTTATATAAATGACCTTACTGATATCACTTCGTCTAAATTCGTCCTATTTGCAGATTATACCACAATTATCCAGTCACATAAAGAACTTGACACCCTATTTGCTAATGTAAATAATGCACAGGCGAAAGCCCAGGACTGGTTTATAGCAAACCAACTTAGTTTAAATAAGTCCAAAACAGGGACAATGGTCTTTAGCCTAAGAAACGTAGCTGAAAATGACAAGAGTAACATTAAATTTCTTGGGGTATATCTTGACAGCAAACTAACATGGGCGCAGTACATAAACCACGTCTGTAATAAAGTTTCCACAAATATATATCTACTAAGAAACCTTGCAAGTAATGTCTCTCAGAAAACAGTTATCACCGCTTATCATGGTCTCATTCACTCCCGTCTATCTTATGCAATTTTGGTTTGGGGACATTCATCTCACAGTACCCATGCTTTCGCGATACAAAGAAAAGCCATACGGATTGTATATGGCTTAAAATATCCAGACGACTGCAGGCTTGTATTTAAAGAGCTAAATATATTAACTTTACCCAGCACGTATATATTACAATGTCTACTATACATTAAAGCAAATGAATCAAAGTACAATTCTCACAGTGAAATTCATGGATACTCAACAAGAAACCGAGATAATATTTGTCCGGATTCCTTACGACTTTTAAAATCACAAATTTTTATGCCATAAAATTCTTTAATTGTCTACCTTTGACAATCAGGAGACTTGGGATCATTCCGTTTAAAAACACAATGAAGTCATTTTTAGTAGCCAATGTTTTTATACATTTGAAGAATATTTGTCCTCAAATCTTAATGATTTGAAGACTGCATAATTATCTTCTACACACATTTTATGTTTTTACTAAATTTCGACCTTTTTCAATTTTTGTATTGTGGTGTTATTATTTAATTTTTACTATTATATACATTAATTGTTTTTTATTTATTTATTTACACACACACGGTAACTACTGTGTATAACATGCTATGTTACTTCTATCTATTTGACCTGTGTGAAATACTTTGATATTATTGGCACTAATAAATTATTATTATTATTATTATTACTAACATACGAGTTTTTGACAATTCATTGCTGCCATTAAGCCCTGTATTTTCACTTACATAAGAAAGACGCCTTTTCTTAAACACTCGTTATGTTAGTCAGACGTGCATTGTAGAAAATGTTATTTGCAGACTAATATGTCTGATTTCTATATTGTTCTTTTAAAAAATGTGGATGTAATTAACAAATTCCTTATATACATTATGACTTCAGTAAGCGCACGAATCGTCACCACGTAATATATAAATCTTGAAAATTCAATGCCGTAATAAAGAAAAAAGCTAGAGCAGAGGTAACCTAATATGCCAATATTTCAACACAGATACAGTGATGGTATTCAAGCTTTAGAGGTTTAGAAATACGAGTGAGTGCGGGCGGATATTTATGCCGTGCACCTTCTCATCTAATGAAATATTCACCCGCTATTGTTTCCAGATAAATAATTGCCACTCGAACATTCCCCAGCACAAAGGATAGTCCAGATACTGGAGATTTATCACGAATTACATAACATTACGGCCTAATCTACATATTACATGATTATACCAAAATATTCTAATTTTATGTTATCAAATTCTTGAAAAGAGAGGTGTTTATTCCTAAGCGGGATCAGCTGAACTGTGACCAGTGTGCACGACGACTTGCAAGACAAAAGAATTTTTTAAATACATATTCCGGAAACTCTAAGGATATAAAGTGTGAATTAAAATACAAACTGAAGTCGTTATCGACTCAAACACAGCTATTTACTTATAGAGAAATATCAGGTGCGCATTCGAGTGGTAATAACAAATGGGATATAATTGTCAATTAATAAAATAACACCACAGACTTTGATGCTTTGTCATACTTTATTATACATAATCATAATCGTTAAGCAGGCTAAATGATACTAAACATGCCAAATATCAGCAATATCGTATTTTTTCATACTTGCCCCCGTCTTCGCCACCATTTTAAGTCCGGAGGGACTCTTGACTGGGATCTGGGCAGAATTTTGTGCCAAAATAGGCTCAGTCAAGTGCAGTGTTTCGTGCTGGTAGCAAGAAGACTAATAATGTTACAAAAAGGGAACTATTATACTGTTTTTAACAATTTTCAATTGAGACATCCTTTACAGAGTTTTGCTACTGACAAATAAAATAATTTTATCAGATCATTTTTGTGTATAGTCATGTCTACCATCAGATATGTTCTAACCAGCATAGATTTCTTAATGGTCGTTCCACTTATAATACCAACTTCGTTCACTTTGTGTCTGAAGCTTTTTATAACAGATTACAAGTTGATGCAATTTTTACCGATTCCACCAAGGCTAAAAAAACTTGGGCAATTTGGAATATGTGAAAACTATTTCATTATTTACTAACAGATGGGAAAAACTATGTAGAATATGAAGGCTTAAGTCAGATATATATTATACAATAAGCGGTATCACTCAAGGGTTTAACTCAGGCCTCCTTATGTTTCTGATGTCTGTTACGACATCGTATTACCTTTAAACTCATATAAGGTTCACAGGCTTTGATGAATTTTCTACATTAACTCTTACAAATAAGTTGGACATAATTTTTGTAACAGAAGCATGGTTGACTAATGAAGTGGGATCTGAAGCTGTTTCTTTACCTGAGTATAATATTTTCGCAAGGATCGTCCTTATGGTAGAGGTGAGGAATAGCTGCATATGTAGAATCTAATTATCAACGTTCTGAAATTACTTTTGATATTTTGGTGAGTGTTAAACTGGAATACCTTTTCTTAAAAATTAATGTTAAATCAAAAAAAATTGCTATTGGTGCGTTTTATAGACCCTCAAATACTAATATTAATAATCATATTAATGACATAGGCAATATTATATCGACTATTACTTCCACTGTTGATGAGATTATTTGTTTAGGGGATTTTAATGTAAATTTTTTAACTTACCTAATCCAGTTGATATCTGTTTACAAACATATAGTTTAACTCAAATATTGGATGAAACTACGAGAATATGGGGCCGTTCTGGCACACTAATTGACCCCATTTATATATCGAATACTGAACTTGTTAACCAGTGTGGTACACTATGTACTGACAATATTTCTGACCACAAATTGATGTTTTGTGATTTGAAGATTAATACTTATAAAATGAAACCCAAACCAGTAAATTTTAGATGTTTTAGTAATTTTAATTATGATAATTTTTCAAATGACCTAGTTTCTATGCCTTGGTATGATATTATATATGAAATTGATATTGATAAAAAAATTCAGTTATTTAATCCCCCCCTTTTAGAAATTTTTAACAAACATGCACCTCTAAAAACTGTTAGAGTTACTAAACCCAAAGCTCCCTGGCTTACTTTTAATCTTAAGCTTTTGATGAAAGAAGAGATAAAGCAAAACAAATACATAAGCAAACTAAAAGTATTGTAGACTGGAATAGGTATAAAGAACTGCGTAACTTTACGTTCACTGTAATGAGGAATGAAAAAAAAAAGTTATCTAAACTCAATATATGCCGAAAAAGCCTTGCGGAAAACGTGGTCTACTTCAAAAAATCTTAACATTCATGAAAGTAATTTTAATAACATACCATATGAACCGTCTGATCTAAATTTGATTAACGCTTATTTTGCCTCATTTATTCAAAATGTCTCACATAAATGTGATAATAAAATTAATTTCTATAATAACAATTTAATAACGGTTAACCTCTCATTCAGTTTTACTATGACTAGTGTCGAAGAGGTTAATAGAATTCTTAACAATATTAAGTCGAATGCGTCCGGTACTGATCATATACTATCTCAATGCTCAAATGTTGTAGTCCATTTATTGATACATTTCTAGTTCATATTATTAACTGTTGCATAGAGAAAGTTCTTTTCCAAGTTATTGGAAAATTGCTATTGGTAAACCTCTCTCAAAAAATTGTAACCTTAAGTCGTTTTCGGATTTAAGAATAATTAGTATCTTACCTGTTATTTCTAAAATTTTTGAAAAAATTTTATATCATCAAATTTATAAATGTGAATACTTTTCTGAGGAAAAACTTTTACCTGATAAACAGTGTGGATCTCGAGCAGGGTTTAGTTCAGCTACAGCGTTAATAAATGTAATGGATGGCCTTTTTACTGCATATGATCAGGGGTTGATTAGTGTGTTGATTTTGCTTGATTTCTCTAAGTCATTCGATACATCATGACTTGTTATGTACTAAACTTAAATAGTTTGGTTGCAATGCTACATTTTTACAATTAATTTCCTCCTACTTGAGTGACAGATTTCAGAATATTTTCCACAATAATACCTTCTCATCTAATCTAAATATACTTTCTGGAGTACCTCAAGGGTCCATTTTGGTTCCGTTGTTTTTTATAATATATACGTCAGATATCCTAACCTCTACTGTAAACTGTAAAGTCCAAGCTTACGCTGATGACACGCAATTATACAGGCTGTCCAATGTCCATTTTATCAAGGCCCTCGAGAATATCTCACTTAATATCGGCCGTACAAAAAAAACAATATTTTTACGAAAATTGTGCCGATTTATATAACTCACAAAATGGTTTAAAGACATTTGAAATCTATGGCCTACTTTAAGAGTTATGGCGGAGAATATCGAAAATGCGGAAAGCGTCTAGTCCAAATATCTCCGTTATTTGAAGAGATACGAGAAAAATTCGATTTTTTTTTTTCAAAACAGAGTGTTTCAACGAGGTTTTATTTAAATTTTTTCAAAACCGCTGTATTTTGAGATTTATTCTTCAGGCTGTTAAAAAAATTATATTGAAACGGGCGAGAAATAGCGCCATTAAATAGAGTATTTTCCTCCTTTTTCAACGATATATCACATGCCATATTTATTCATTAGTACTACGTTAGTAATTATAAAAAGATTTTTTTAAAACCAATACATTTTTTTTAACAAGCATTATACTTGCCGTGGAGAAGTATGATTAAATAATACGATAAAATAATTCAATAAGTTTTTCAAATCTTTGCTATAGTAAAACATTAACACAATTTCATGATTAAATTTTAATTTAAAAACAAATACTTTGTGATTCGTCAGTTCTGTCACACTTTAATTATTGTGACTTTATATATGGTCAATGCTTAAACCTTAATGATAACAATCGTATCCAAAAGGTGCAAAATTCATGTTTGAGATTAATTTTTGGTTTAAAAAAAATTGATCATATTTTTCACAAGTTGTGTGAGTTTAAATGGCTCAATATGGATAATAGAAGAAAACTGTATTTAGGAAATTTTGTACACAAGATTCTGAATTTTACAGCTGGCTCCGCCTCGATAAAAAATAAATTTGTAATACGGTCTTCTTTACTCTTTAAATTAAAAAAATATAAGATATGAAAACGGGTTCAATATTCCGCGTCATCATTCGGCCATGTTCAAATGAAGTTTTCATTATAATGCTATCTAACTATATAACATTTTACCTGACAATCTTAAAAGTTTGATTGAATAAATTCAAAGCAAGCGGTAACTTAATGTTTTACTTAGTCCCCCTCTTGAGCATCAAATATTTTGTTTATCTATATATTAGTCAATTATGTAGAATTTTACAGTAATGTTTATTATATTTTGTTCTATTTGTATTCTAAAAGGCACTTTATGCCATGTCTCAGAAATTATATATATTTATTTTTTTCTTTTTTGGGTCAGCTTTAGCTAGACTTCGCCACTAGATACCCCTTTTCAAATTTTTCATATTTTTCATTCATATCATTCAATAAAGTCGATTATTATTATTATTATATTCTTCTTATAAATCGTGAAAGTTATCAACAATGTGCAAAATCATTTGACCTTTATTTTCATAATATTTCAAAACTTGTATTTGATTGGAAATTTGAAATTATGTTATCTTGTAATTTTCGGTTTTCAGTATCCTGTTTATGGACTGTTTTCGTCTGTTGGACTTCAGTGAACCTATTATCATCGGCTAATATGGCACATTTTCTCTTATTAGTATTAGAAAGTCAATTCATTGATTTTTTTCTTGCATACTACCAAATTATATTAATCCAGGACAATCAGTAATCGTCTTCCAAAAATCGACCTCCCCGAAATTTTGTTTTTTTAAAACTTTTTATTATGATATATCGATATACGCTTGAAATTTACGCCACCGATGCACTGGAGCTTCGTGACATATAAGAGATCAAAGGTCGCGGATTTTGTTATCTCGCTTCCTATCGCGCCAACGTGAAAAACACCTATTAAAAAAGTTGAAGATCATATCTCGAAAACGGTAAGGTGTACGTGAAAAGTGTATGGGGCCTTTTAGTTGGATAATTTCATGGTCTAACAGCAGTAACTTGTTTCATTTTTATGTGTCATAGAGAGCGAGATAATAGCGTTCAAACAGATGTAGTATTTTTTGACCAAAACTTATCTTTCGTCTCATATCTCGAGAACAGGTAGGTGTACGAAAAAAAACTGGGCTTTTTAGAAAGGGCGTTTATTTATAAAAATATAATTATATAGGTGTTATTGCCGTTTGAGCAGTAGGAAGAGAGAAAAATGCGGCGATACACATTGCATACCAGAATTTGATATTTTGCATTTTTACACATATTCAGCTTCACATCTCGAGAACGGTTATGCCTATTTACGTGAATTTTTTTTAGGTGTTAAAAATTCAGATCTTCAACTTTTGTAGTAGGTGTTTTTCACGTTGGAGCGATAGGAAGCGAGATAACAAAATCAGCGACCTTTGACCTCTTATGTCACAAAGCTCCAGTGCGTCGGTGGCGTAATATTCAGGCATATATTGATGCATCATAATAAGCAGTTTAAAAAACAAAATTACGGGGAGGTCGATTTTTTGCAGATTGCATGATTTTCAAGCTAATTGGCCTGGACTATATGTTTTGTAAAGTTAAAGCGATTATGATTAAAAAATTATTTATCTTAGTGTATACTTGTATGTGTAAACTTTAATAAGTAATAATCTGTAGTTTTGTCATAGATTTCAACTGGCTTTAACAGAAATATCACTAGCTACGTGGACAAGTTTTAATAAATACACAAATATTAAAATAATCTTGGGCAATGCGGACAACAAACCTAGTTCCAATAAGCTGCTACCGCTGTCGCAGCACGAGGGCTGAAGCCAATGAGAAATCTTCGTCCGGTAGCTACCACATGAGTGTATTCTAAGCCGTCGCTAATGTATACACAGCCAAACAATGCTCGTTACCCGAAAGGTACATCAGATATACAAACGGCAACTACGGCGGGCACGGCTGAATTTATGAAATGATTCGGTAGAGCTTCGGAGGAGAAGCGTTCTGCCCATATATCTCCCGACCTGCTATCTGGATACCTCCAACTATGGAGGATGGTGGCCTTCTCCATTTTCCTTTTAATGTATTGCGCCCGTCTATGATCGTTGTCGTGTATTGAAATTGCACTATTTATTGGGCCATTAAGGCCCGTTTAAATCATGCCAGAACTATAACTAACGACGTATCAGCTCCGAAACTCTCACAAGAGTTGTGGGGAAAAGGGTACCCCACTACACGCCCGTAAATAAAACTGTTAACTCAGTAATATACGAGCGCTACTCCTGTTTATGCTGAATATTAAATGGGATGTGCAAATAGAACAAACCGTCCACTGTTATTTGGTTGTTCGGAACAACGAGCACATATTTTTACGCGCACATTATCTCCTCTTTTATACGTTTGAATGTATTGCATCTTTTATTAGATTGGTTGTGCTGAATTTTTTGAGCGTATAGAGAACCGTATCTTTGCCAGTGGTGTAGACAGGACAGGTTAGGGTTTCAAAGAGACCGTTAGTAAGATCGATTCACATTCGACGATATAATAGCTGAAGAAAATATCTTGGATTTTCTTAAACTTTCACTATTTACTACCGAAAAGGCTATCATGAGCTGTTAATGCTTATCATACATTTGTTTGCAAGAGGACTGTGGCGAATGTCAGATTAAAATGTGTGGAATGTAAATGCATTGTATATAAATATAAAGAGCACTGAATAAATTCAAAAATGTAGTGCCTTGGAGCTGAGTCCGAAGACGACCTAACTAGTCCCAGAAGGCAGAATAACACCGGGCTGATTGACACAAGCAAAATCCCAAACACACTAACAAATTCAATCCATTATAAGAACATGTTTATTTTTTTACAATTTTTTTAAATTTTTCTCTGTTATATTGTTGCCAATTAATGCCAATCTTAGGGCGTAATTGGCAGTCGAATAACAACAATTTTTACTAATTTGTAAAAAATTCACACTGGGGTCACTGGGTAACTTTTTAAACGTCTTCAGCTTTGAAATGATTAATCTAAATGGAAAAATCCGTAGAATGAAAGTTGTAGAGCATGTAATTTCAAGTTTATAGATTATCTGGTTTTCCAATTTCGATCAATATTGAGCAAAATACACTCAAAATCCAAAATTTCCTACATATAAATATTTATTATTTTCTATTATTCGTTTTTATATAATTTTTCAACATTAATTTGAGAAAATGGGTTGTCGAAATAAAAGCATAATGTAAAGAAAGGCCCAGTGTTTATTAACCGAAAAAATAATAATACCCAATAATACTAATATAACAAAGTGTAAAAAAATACATGTACAGAGTGCAAGAACAATATATAGAATCAACAGGTGTAAGAAAAACTGAAATGAAGTAAAAATGAGTTTTAGAAAGAACAAATTATTTGCATGTAGTGGTTATAGTAGTCGAATCCGTTTGGATTGGTGCTGACTAATGTCCTCGTACTGCAATACTGTATGCTGTCTTCCTGATTCATTGCAGCAGCACCACCAATTTCCTTAAGCTCCAAGTAATTTTCGTCGTCATCTTCATCTTCGTCCAACTCAATCTCAAGTGCGTTCTGACATGAGAGGCCAGAGCAATGTTTACAGGTCAAAGAGCAGTTCAGGCCTGATTTCCGACAGCTGCATGTTGCAGTGGAACTTTTTTGCATGTACACCAAACCATTTTCAGCAGCATGCTGGGGGCAGCATCCTTTGACATTGTTATAGGCAATAAGCCTGACGAGCCTTTCTTTCAACCCCATTGGCATGGGCTTGTTACGTTTCTCAGCCAAGTTTGCATTTGGTGGTATGCGCACATTGAGTGCCACCTTGCTGCATCCGATGTTGGTAGCAACCGTGCTAGGTTGAACAATTTTATTGAGGCGGATTTTATAAAAAGCTCGTATCTCAGCTCGTCCAGAAGCCCACTCTGCATCTGTCCGTACAGTGCCAAGATCAGCTGTTTCCCTGCCTGTTCATCACGTCTTGAGAAACAGATGGCTCGAGAAATGGCTTGCGCTTTCAGATGTGGATGTTGCTCAATGAGGGATATAAATTTTCCTTTCCTGTTACCAAAAAATGATGATGTGATGTCACACCCAGTAAATGCATGCATGAAGAGGTTATGTCTGGGATCAAAGTTGAAGGAAGTGTTTGAGTACCATAATGTTTTCTCTTTCCCTGGTATGTGGAAGTACAAGTTCTCGTACTTACTTCCGAGACCCATTAGGAGAACGAATGTCCTCGCTAACAATTGCCACACTGTTGGATTTTGCTTGCTTGGGAAATAGCTGTTTCTACAATTAATAAATCTGCAACTTCTTCTGCCTGTTGCGCTTGAATCCCTCCTTCCTTAAATTTTTGTATAAGCATCCAAATCAAATGGTTCTTGTCGCTCTCGTTTGCAAGAAACTTTTCCTGTGTCACTGCAGCATTTGTTTCTTAACTGAAAATGATGTCTGCTGAAGGTCTTCAAACGATTATTTACAAGTTGCTAAAAATTGTTGTTATTCGACTGCCAATTACGCCCACACCTCTTGATGAAATTTTAACTTTGAGGAATGGTAGCTCAGTGTGTTAAAGCGACTGGCTAGCAAACTGAGTTGCCTAGCGAAGTGGGTTCGATTCCCGCAAGGCGAAACAATTTTTCATTAAAAAAATTGCCCCAAGAGTGGTTCGGAGTCCACATTAAACTGTAGGGCCTCGTCTCTCTTTGCCTAGCGCAAGATCCTTGAGATCTTCCAGGGAGTTACTTCGGTAACTTGAGAGGCGGTTAAGAAAACAAGAAAAACAACAAGTTACTCATTTGAAGCAAAATTTAATGGTTTTTAATTTTGATAATAAATGACTTTCCGATTGGATGCATTGTATTTAAGTTACTTATAAGCCACAAACTGAAAAAAGTGCCAAAAATTCGTGTTTTTTTCGGCCACACAAAAATTTTCCAAGGGTTTGGAGGTCTAAAACTTGAATTCTACATACTCTCTACAATATATACAAGATGATAAAAGAAAATCTATTACCTCGATTGTTGTAACTATAAAATACCCCGTTATTAAACTAATCAATTTCCAGATTTAGAAAAATGTTTTTTATAATCATAATTAATTTTCAAGAACGATTACCGCAATACATATCTTGCACGATTATTCTACAATAATCACGAACTACCGGCTATACTTACATTTTACTTTACTATTATCAAAATGCAATCATATCTTATTGTTTAAAATAAAAATTGAACAATATAGCTTATTTATTAATAGACTGGGTGGCAACAAAACTGACTTTTACAATTCAACGTGAGCCATTGACTTCAATAATGCAGCAAATTATAAATAATATTATCGTGATTTGTACAACCTACCGATCCGTCAATGTTCATTTAGGGTCGGCCCCATGTACACAATTATTTATTTTCTCGCAAATGAGTTATCGACCTTAATTAAAAGTGATCATTTAAATAATTCCATACAGAATACTCCACGAGATATTATCTCTGTATCTGTAATGCGAATAAAATATTCAGATGACATATTGCACTGTTTAGTAGAAAAATTAAGGGAGCATAAAGCATTTCATAGGCATAACATTTCAATTGACAGAATTTTTACAAACAATAAGACATTATCTTGGCACCCATTGAATACGACACTTGAACTTTCTACCCATCTTGTTTGGCAAGATTTATATGCAACAAAAAATTTTTTTTTTTTTAAACTTGCTTTTCTTAAAGTCGTATTAAAAATGCTCACGATAGGTAATTAAACACAAGAATTTCGAGAGCGTTGCTGAAATTACAATATTGTTATTATGTCTACAGTTTTTTATGTCCATGTTATCATCTTTTTTATATACAGGACATAATTTAGAAATTTTCCAAACAACAGGAAATATCTGTATTTTAAAAATTAAATTAAATGTTATTTGCATTATTTGCAATGGTTTGGAAAATACAATAGCACAATCTTTTAATAAGAACGCCGGAATTATGTCCGGACCTGCTGTCATTTTTTCTTTGATTTTTGTCTTAATGCCTTTGTGACTTCATTCTCACATACTGACGTAATATATAAAATGGCATAATTGCTGTTTATAGATGTATATTGGGTATCCATATGTAATGGAATTAAGGAAATTGTTACAAAAAAGTCTGCAAATCCATCTACAATTTGCTTGGGAGAATCCAGTCTAGTCTCATTGTGAGTCATGACGGATGGATCTGACGAGTGTCCATTTTTATTGGATATATTGCTACGATTTACACGTACATAAACAAATAAATACGTTGAATATTAGTGGTTATAAGATATTACATAAAGAAATCACTTGGGCTACTGTAGCGTAGCAGATATCGCAGGCACAACTTACCCCGGATAAGTGACGAAATAATGACACTTTTTTTAAACATGAAATGCACTATATTACGGAATTTAGAAATATTGGTTCTCTAGCATGTAACCTGGCGATGTTCAAAAGATGTGGCAAATTTCTTGATTAATAAGTTACAACATTAATGAAATGCCTCGTATAGCTACACAGCGGTTTACAATGTGAGGATAAATGGTAATAAATTCGGCCACAATGGGTCTGATTTAGAGAATCTCCTTAAATAAATATAAATGCATAAAATCTTGAAATATGTACAAGTTAAATTACAAAAGTAAGTATGAATCGAATATAACCGGACAGAACCACTGAAGGTGGTCCCCGGTAAATAAAAACAACACACTTAGGGTGGTACGATACCGACTTCGACATTGAAGAACCTGTAGCCCTACGGTGGTGTCTTCGGGACGAAAGAAATTGACCCGAGGATGGGGGTTGATTATAGTCTCTCCAGCCCTGGAACTTTCTACTGTGTGTGGATGCCCCGTTCGTAGAACTTCACTGATGTGTGTCCGTGGAACTCTAAAGATTTCCTGATTTAATTTGCATGGTCGGAAATGCACGTGAAGCGTGCCTCATGAGAGCAATTTAAATCTGATATAACCTACAAAAGAAATATAATTTACCTCACTGATGAGAGAACAATCCACCATTGTTCCTAGGAAGCCACAGTTGGATGAATGGGATCGAGTCCGCCTTTCAAGTCGACACGATACTTCCAAAGAAAAACCTGTAAATTTGTGAAACACGTGGGTAGAGAACGGGTAAGATGGCGTGAAGAGGTTAGCTTACCTTGTATACTTAAATATCCTGCTTCCGCAGTTAAAATTTACTAACAACAACAGAATATTCCGCTAAACGGAACAAGAACAAATGGAGAAAATTTTCTTGTGTTGATAATCCCAAAATCCACCAGGATGCCTTGGATAAACCGAGTTTTGTAGGATTATCAACCATATACCACCATCTCTCCTTTTCACCAACTGGAAGTATTTCGCGCATCTCGTGGACAACAGTGAAACTCTGCTACGGACGTAGCGGTTGTTACTATGCGGCCCACAAAACGCTAAGGCGTATGGTGGATCGCATACTCTAGAGGTCCGCAACAATATATGACCAAAATTTCTTTGGATTTGACTTTATATCGATTTCAGTTTCGGCAACATATCGTTGATAAGCTTGACTAATTTTATTTTTTAAGTCATTTCTTATAGTTTTATAGTAATTGTAGTTTATGTCAGTGCGGTCATTACGATATTGCTTCCATGCTTTATTTTTTTTTGTCTAAGTTAAGGTCGCTGTCAAACTATAACGGATAATGTTTATTGGTAGATATTTTTTTAGATATATGTTTACTGAATATTTTATTTAGTGTTTCATAAAAAATATCAGTTGCCTTATTTACGCATTCGCAACTAAGTAAGAAGTACCAATGGGTGAGTAGTAAATTCTGATAAGATATCGTGAAAGTTGATCTTTTTAAAATTAAATCCCGAGTTACTTCTTTGCATAAATTGCCGTTTGTTTTTTTCAAGAAATATTTCAATACAAAGATGTGGATGGTGTTCATCTACAGTTGTCATGATATCTGAGCATTCCGACACATTACATAGTACATCACTTAAAAATAGATCTATGAATCTGTCATTTTCGTTTCGTACCATGTAATATTGTTTAAGATTAAAAAGTTAAGGAAATTGTTTGGTGGTATGATATTTGTGTTGATAACATCTTGTTGAGCGTGATGTGCCCAAGGAATCACTACTTCCACATCCATATTTTGTATCCAAGTCTTATACACACTAAATCCCAATGTCATATTTTATTCCCTTTAATAATTGAGTGGGGGTGGTAGAAGGGGTGGCTAATGTAAAAAAATTTAGAAGCCCTTGGTTCTCGTATACACACTAAATCCCAATTTAATTTTTTACTCCTTTTAATTATAGGGTGGAGGTGGCAATGGGGGTAGTAGAGGGAGTGGCTAATGCCAAAAAAATTTTAGAATCCCTTGGTTCTCGTATACACACTAAATCCCAATTTAATTTTTTACTCCCTTTAATAATAGGGTGGGGGTGGTAGAGGGAGTAGCTAACGACAGAAAAATTTTTTGAGACGTTTCATTCATGTATACACACTAGATCACATTGTAACTTTTTTTTACTCCCTTTCATAATAGTGGTGTGGGGGTGGTATTGGTGGTGATAGGGGGAGGGGGTAGTGGCTGATGCCAAAAAAATTTTTGAGACTTTGACTTTTCGTACATGCCCTAAATTGCAATTTTATGGACTCTTACTTGCTTGTTTTGCCTATTCACCCTTATTTACCCCATTTACCCTGAACCCTTTAACGGAATTAGATCAAAATATAATCTAGTTCCAGATCTTGTTACAATACATAAGTGTACTAAATTTTAAGTCAATATCATAAACGGTTCCAGAGTAAACGTGCGCACAAAAAAATACACAGACAGGCAGATCGACATAGGAAATTTTTTCGCTCAAATTTAAAATCTGGCCGTTTCATGACATTTTAAGCCTATTTCAACAAAAAAAAATATTTTTTTTTTCATTACTACCACTGGACGCGGACGTAATATATTAAAATCACCTAAATTACTTCCACGTCCAGTGGAAGTATAGGAAGGAAATTTTTTTGTTGTTGTTGTAATAGGCTTAAAATGTCATGAAATGTCGAGATTTTAAATTTGAGCAAAAAAAATTCCTGTCTGTCGATTTGTCTGTAACTTTTTTTGTGCGCACGTTTACTCTGGAAGCGTTTATGATATTGACTTGAAATTTGCTACACTTATGTATTGTAACGAAATCTGGAACTGGATTATATTTTTATCTAATTCCGTTGAAGGGTTAGGGTGTAAATGGGGTAAATAAGGGTAAATAGGCAAAGCAAGTAGATAAGAGTCCATAAATTTGCAATTTAGGGTATGTACAAAAAGTCAAAGCCTCAAAGTTTTTTGGCATCAGCCCCCCCCCCCCCCCCCTGGCACCACCAATACCACCCCCACACTATTACGAAAGGGAGTAAAAAAAATTAAAATGTGATTTAGTATGTATACAAGAACGAAACGTGTCAAATTTTTTCCTGGGGTTAGCTACCCCCTCTACCACCCCCAACAAAATCTGGATGTGGAAGTAGTGATTCCTTGGGCAGCGGTTTTACCTTATGCGAGTCAAAGATTTCCGTGTCGGTAAAATTTCACTCTTTCAAATATAATTTTATGCCAAATTTAACATATTTCAATGGAATTAATAGTCAAAATTGTTGTTTTAGTAAAAATAGAATCTAATTTTATTGACATTAAAATTTGTGCGTGTTTCTCGCATGACTTTTTCAGATAATAATACCAATTACATGACTTTTACTGGAATTTGACTTTCCACGACTTTTTGGAATATTAAAAGTTCCCTCACTTTCCAGCTTTTTCAGTTTGATGAAAACCCTGTTAAAATACTACAAGTAACACTTTTTGAAATAATAGTTTCGGAGATATTGAATTGCAAATATCATACCGATATTGAGTCTATTCAGTGGTCTACATCGATTTTCAACAGTAGCATATTTTTGAGATATGACGTCATCATCACATTTTTTTTAGATAAGCTATTTCACGAACACCCTGTTCATTATAATATTGCAGAATACTCTACCAATTTTGTTTATTGACACACTTCACACAATAATTAATTTAGCAAGTTATCTAAAAGAAGAAAATAAATTCACTTAGGAAAGAGAACGCAAGGCGAGCTAAATTAAGTTATAATTTGTCCGCCTTGAGACAACTACAAAAGAACGAATTTGTTCAGCTAGTTTCTCCATCAGTAACTATTGAGATGGACAATTTTGTTTGTTTGATAGCTCAGTGTGACATGGTTCGATCGTGGACTAACGGTTAGAATATAGACGGCCGAATTATGAAAATGACTCTGTATGTCGCTCAGACCCTGAGACGGCCAAGCTACAAGATACTTCGACTCACCAGTTTGGAAAAGCGCATTCGATGAGTGTTCCTGTTGGGGATTCCATTTTCTGCTCTTCCACATTCGCGAGATTGTGCTCAGGATGAAAAGGAGGAGCCAGCGAGTGATGGATGCGGGGACATACGACAGATAAAGGCAAAACACTTTGATTTAATGCTCAGGATTGTAGTTTGCTTAGAGAAAGAAGTTTCCTTTTTGTAATTAAGGGTTTTTATGGACGAATTTGTCGAAATTTATGGCGCACAAACAATTTTTCACTAATGTATCTACTGATTTAGCCGCTACAAAAAGGACATTGCGATTAACGAAATAAGTTCCCGTTGATTTTGTTGGAAAATCATGTGAAGTAGGTAATATACAATATATGTTATCTGATGCACGATAAAAAAATTGTCAAAACTTCAATTTAATATGTTTAGAAATTTGGCTCTGAAGGTTCTGTTCGTAATTTTAGAACAGTTATATAAAAACTGAAATTGAATTGAAAATCAGAATATTTTAAAAGATATATTGCACAATGCTAAACAGAATAAGCTTACATATAAGTGTGCAAGACTCAACTGCGTATTACAAATCAGGGACAGCAGTTGAAGTAAGACATGAATTAATTTAATTAACTATTAAATATTTGTTAATAGTTTAAGTTTCGGAAGAATACAAAGAGACATTTGTACTTACAAAAATCTATAACGAAACTGTAAGTGTACTAACTTCTTCAATATAAAACTAATAAACTTCTGCAGAGTGGCACAACAGTATTTTAAAAAGGTAGTTGTGAAACCCCAGTGGAAGAAGAAAAGACTGTCCAGTATATAAAACTTCAAAATTTTACCTAAAAAGTTTAAAAATGAATAATTTATAAGTCTATATGTAGTAAAAATTAAATCTGAAATCGTTAACGGGATTAATTATAATTATAACTTAATAAAATAATGGAACACATTTAGTGTAATCACAAAATACAAAAATACAAAAAAAATACAAAAGTATTGTTTCATGTTCTCTATTTATTGTACTTCGACGACTCCAATACCTTATTGTACTAAAACAGCTTCAAAAGATGGTATAGATGAAAAAGAAGTTGTATTCTATTTAGGATTAAGTGTTTAGAAAAAGATTTAAATGGTAAAATAACTAGAAAATAGCTAATTATAAAGAAATTTGTAAATTTATCTCGGATAATTTAATGTTCAGAAAATTATTTAAAAACCTAACAAATAGCATATCACAATTAAAGTAGAAATACAAAGAAACATATTGGTAATATTTATTTTCAGAAAAAGTCAATAATAGCTGAAAAAAGTAAAAATGCAGAAAAATAAATTAATTATAAAAATGGCATATCAAGCAGTCTAATTTGCTTAGCAACTGTTAATTTAAGCAAAGAATTTCCAACAATATTTCTTGATCCGGTTTCGGAAATTGAAATTTTTAATATTATAACTTGTCTTAGGAGATCCAATTCTTGTGGCATATACTGTATCAGCACGAACATGTTAAAATGTAGCTCCTCTAACATATCTGATTAATTGGTCTCTATCAGAGGGAGTATTTCCAGAAATGTGGGTGTTTTTCTTGATTTGGCAAAGGCCTTTGACACGGTGAGTCATGGGCTTTTGCTGGATAAACTTGAACACCTGGGGTTAAGAGGTAATGTATTTAACCTCTTCAAAAATTACCTATGCGACCGTACCCAAAGAGTGAAAATAAATAAAATTCTCAGTGAACAGAAAACAATGACCTGTGGAGTACCACAAAGAACTGTACTTGGTCCTATATTATTTACCATATATCTTAATCAATTACTTACCACAGAATCCTCTGATAAAATAATATCATTTGCAGACGACACCGTGATATTATACACAGCAAACACCTGGACAGAAGCAAGAGAAATGGTAAAAAGGGATTTAAAAAAAATAATAAATTGGTTTAACGCTAATTTGTTAACCGTCAATATAAACAAAACAAAAACAGTTCCATTTACCTCATATGAAAAATACCTACCCGACTATAATAATATATCCGTAGAAAGTCATGATGTTACTATAGCTACCTCAACGAAGTATCTCGGCATTTTCATTGACTCGTTTTTGAGATGGGATGAACACACCAAATACGTGAACAATAAACTTCGGGGCATCATATTCAAATTCTATCTATGTCGACACATACTTTCACTAAACCAACTCAAGATAATGTATTATGCCCTAGTGGAGTCTATACTACAATATGGTATTGTTGGTTGGAGGGGGGGGGGGGGGGTGCTAAATAAAACTTTAATGGAATCGCTAGAAAAGATGCAAAAACGAATTTTAAAAATTATATATTTTAAACCAATGCGATATTCCTCTAATAATCTATACGATGAGCTAAAAGCATTAGATATCAGACAATTATACACTAAGGCGGTTCTAATATTTATAACCAATAACAAAAAATATCTAAATGAACTTAATCATACTTACAATACAAGAGCAATAACAGCCGCCCATCTAATATTACCCAGAGCCTAAAAAACAGTTGGGCAAAGATCCTCTACATACATTGGGCCGAGATTATATAACTGCATGCCAGGATTCCTCAAACAGTTAAATAATAAACGTATTTTCAAAACTAAAATAAAGAAATGGATTCTCTCAAAGAATCGATGCTTTTTCCATAACATTATCGACCCACACAAGCTGTAACCACATTATATGCAAATACATGTAATTTATAATTATTTTCTGTATGTATCCTAGAACTCGTCTAATATAACACACATTTGAAATGTATATGTGTATATATGTTCATATCACAACTTTCTTCCCTACTGTACACTAAACCTATAGTTTAATCATGTTCACACCCTTGCAAGGGCTCATAGATGCAACCAATATTTCTGCTAATTTTGTATTATTATACACTGGGTTCATCCTTTATTAAGTTATACATACATGTAAAAACTCTCCACACTCACTCATGGCACTACACTTGCATACATGATACCCAACTAGCACAAAACACTAGCCCTGACTGGGTGTCACTGTCCCATCCATAGACAGGCTCTTAAATGAGCCTAAATGGATTCCTCTCTAAATTTATTTACATACGTACTTATTTGATTTTTATATTATATGTATTCTGGCTTTTTGTAAATAAATTATATTATTATTATTATAAATCTTTAAAACCGCGCAAATTATACCTCTGCATAAAAAATTAGATAAATTGTTCTAAAACAATTATAGGCCTATTTTATTACTATTGATACGTGTTTACAATCTCCAGTAAACACCATGTGTGTAAGTTCAATAAATCGCAACAAGAACCTTCATAAACCACTACTTTATTAATCACTTAATTACAATAATTAAGTCCTTATACACATTAGTACACACTAATTACAAGTTCCATCTACTATAGTCTCACTAGTATAATTCACAACTTGATACTGTTTCTTATTTCATCTTATCACTTGCTTGTCTAATATCTAATTGTCCTCAGTGCGTTTAGATAATATACCCACGTCGAATATAGTCGATAATTCTAGAATGTTCCGGCCTAACATTCGCGAATTTTCTGGCGCCGTTCTCGAATTTTCTATGAATCCAGTGACGTAGTCGTTCACATAACAATATCATCAATACCAAAGATTTTAGAAAGAGTCATTTATAATAAAATGATGAGATTTTGTAACAGACACAGTATACTGAGTAACGAACAACACGGATTTCGAGTGGGTAGGTCGACCGAGTCTGCATACTATGCCTCCTTATTAAGTTATATGAACATCTAGATAATAATAAAAAATGCTTTGGAATATTCATGGACCTGAGTAAAATATTTGACCTGGTGGACCATGCTTTACTTTTAGGCAAACTTAGTAAATATGGATTTCGAGGAAAGCTTGGCGAGTAGCTCACGTCTTATCTTTCTAATCGTACCCAACTAGTAGAAATAGGCAATGCAAAATCCGGAAGAATATCTATATAGCGTCCCTCAAGGCTCGATCCTTGGATCGGAAAAACCTCTTTATTGCACTCATAGCTTGTAAAAACACTCGCTTCGCTCGTATTTTTAATTTAGCCATTCGTGCAATAAAGAATGGGTTTTTACACTTGTATCTTAGATAACTAATTTTTATTTTGTTTGTGCTTTGTAATATATTGTTTCATGTTCTCTATTTATTGTACTTCGACGACTCCAATACCTTATTCTATTTTGATTTGATGGATAATAAATGCATTATTATTATTATTATTACTAGTGCTAAGGGAGTATTCATGTGTTATATTTAATCAAAATCGTTGGAACTGTTTTTGAGAACAAAATTATTTTACATTTTTTAGTACGGTCGTGAGCAAAAAAAATAGGAAGTCTTATAACGGTATTTTGCTAAAATCTAGTTGTGTACATCTAACTTTAATTTTTGTGACATTGTCAGTTAGTTGTCATAATTTATTGCAAGTGTGCAAAAAAATAATATGCCTCATATAAGCGATTTAGTTAAATCTGGAGTTACTGCTAAAGCAGAAGATGGATGGTCTATTAGACAAATTGCACTGCGTTATAACATTGACAAAAATTCGGTGAGTCACATTTTAAGAAAGTGGAGAATAAACGCTACGATTAGTAGAAATCCTGAATCAGGGCGACGAAGAATATCAACTCAACAACAAGATTTGCAATTGGTAAATGCTTTAGTAGAAAAGCCATTTTACTCAGTTATTCAGGCTGCTGAAGAAGCGAATTTTCCTGGATTGAGTAGTACTGGTCGCAAGCGAGTAAGAAAATCGGAGCTACGCTGTCATGCAGCAGCACAGAAATACTTACTTAAAGCTGAACATAAAGAAGCTCGAGTAGGATTTGCGCTTGAATTTTTAGCGCATGATGTAAATTTTTGGAACAATGTAATCTTTTATGCCAAACCGACTTAGAGAAATTATAAATAGAAATGGTGCAATAACGAAATATTAATAGGTAGTTTCTTGTTAAGTAGGATATCCTTTGTCCTTTGATCCAGGATTTCTATTAATCGTACCGTTTATTCCCACTTTCTTAAAATGTTACACACCAAATTTTTGTTAATGTTATAACGCAGTGCAATTTGTCTCATTAATCATCCATCATTTACTATAGTAATAACTATAGCATTAAAATAAAAAATAAATTAAATATGATATCTGTTTTATTTCGGCTACTCATTAATATTCAAATAGAGACAGATTGTCCTATTTTTTTCTGCTCACGACAGTACCTACTATAGCATAGTGCATATTTAGATGTAAACTTCCCGTAATTAGTTTCTTACTTTCTAAAACAATTTATTAACATATCAGCAATTATTTTATTATATCTTATTCCATTATTGTTATTCTAGCAGTTTTTATGTATTGATGGGTAGTTAGTAACCACCCTGTACAAACATCAAGGCTCAAATATTTCCATCCATGAAAATAATTCAAAATTTTCCAGTCGTCAAACACACGGACGCAGTTCTCGCTCTTGTCGTCTCGAACTTAAGCGATAAATTAACAGGGTAAATTGCAATAAACAGTTAATGTTGCTTAACCTTCTTGATCTCGGCGTTATCTTCCGAACCGAAGATAACACCTTAAGGTAAGTCTAGAGTAAAATGTAAGCAATCTATTATGTATGAGGCGGTGCAACTTGGAACAGAACTGAGTATCGTTTGTAATTCGGTCGAAGAAAGGGTCGTAGGTGGCGGCAGGGGGAATAAACGATGCCAGGGCGACTTCGCCTAAACTGTACTAAATTATAAAGTTATTACGACAGCATAGATCTTCGCGTTGATAGTGTGATGTTGCTTTAATTAATCTGGAATATATCGCGCGTGCGGCCCGGATCAAATTCCTTCTCTCTCTCCTCGGATCATCCTGCCCGAATGCTGTTTCATTCTTATCAATCCTTAGGTGTCCTGTCCATGATTTATACGAAATAATTTACACAATTGATATAAATTAAACGTAATCTCTTACATTATAAAATAGGGCTTGAGATGGCTGCCATTCCTGGGCCCGGGATATTAGGAGATGGAGGAAAAACGGGATATTTATAGGACAATTAAATAATTTTAATTTATAGTCCCGGGTCCTTTTCGTAATTCATTGTACATATGACGGTAATAATCTACACAAGGTTAGTAAAGACAGATGGATGAATTCTGGTGAAACGTTTTAAAATTATTGACAAATGTGACATACCTTTGAATTCATAATTGCAAATGCTTTGAAAGGTTTAAATAGAAAATACAAGTCCGTATTTAAAAAAATACAGCTGACGGTGGTCCTGCAGAGATGAAACGTCATAATAAAAATTTGAATACGGTAAGTTATAGTGAAGTTAATGTATAACAAAATAATGCTATAAAATTATTGTATGGTGGCTATTTTTCACGAATCGATATTTTTGTTGACTACTTTTGCGAAAGATCAAAACGTTTGAACACTATACTTGAATACACAACTCGATGCACGTTATTTATTTCCAGAAACGCGCGTCCAGTAGTAGTAAATTTATTTTACAAAAGGTGTAAATAATTTTGAAATTTATAGCAGTTTTAAATAAAAGTGGGATAGATAGTGGGGGCGGCTGATGCCAAAATACATTTGAGAAATTGACTTTTCGTACATCCCCTAAATTGCAATTTTATGGATTCTTACCTGCTTGCTTTGCCTATTTACCCTTACTTACCCCATTCACCCCCGAACCCTTCCGGAATTAGATCAAAATATAATCTAGTTCCAGATCTCGTTATAATACACAAGTGTACCAAATTTCAAGTCAATATTATAAACGGTTCCAGAATAAACGTGCGCACAAAGGAAGTGACAGACTGACAGACAGAAATTTTTTTTCACTCAAATTTAAAATCTCCACGTTTCATGACATGACTGGACGTGAAAGTAATACAGAGAGGAAATAGTCGGTGTGTAGCAAGGAATTGTTATGGGCCATTTTCTATTGGTTCTGTACATAAATAACTTTATGTCCGATCACGTTATAAAGAACTGTTTGATATAGTTTAGCGGCTATAAAGTACCTCTTTATTGCACTAGTGAAATAAAGTGCCTCTTTATTGTACTAGTAAAATAAGGTTACTTTATTTTACTATTATGTCGGAGTTAGACGCTTTCAAATAAATATGTACAACAGTAATAAAAATGTCAAAAAGTCATTGAATTAATTTTTTTCGTTAATAAACCAAATTTAGCAGTCCAACATAAAGCTTTGTATGCAACTCGCCCTCTTTATGGCCTTACTCGCTACGCTTGCTCGATCATAAACCAGACTCATTCAATAAAGTCTTGTATTATGGACTTGATATATAAGTAGCTATTATAAAATGTGCTGAAAATGCAGCATACAACTAAAAAAAAAAAAAATTGAACACATTAGAGATGATAAAGACTCCACTTCAAACATGGAGCTTCTAGAAATAGAACGGTTGCTGGGTATGGTAGTTTTAAGTTAACTACAGACAAAACTAAGTTTGTAATAGTTAAAAGTAAATATAACCAAATACACAGTGCATAGTAAATAACCAAGGAGTAATCATTAATGAAACCAAAATTCAAAAATGCAGGTGTAATTGACGATCGTTTATAACGTTTTTGGGACATAATATTCACAATACTATCAAAATAGTTTAAAAAGTGAATTGATGGAAGGTACAGGAAAAGATATTGGTACACAGGCAAAAATAATCATTCTATATGAAGCTGTAACGTTATCCCATTTCAACTTCTGCTCAACAATACTTTTCCTACTCAATAAATTTGAAATAAACACGTTACGGAGAAAGACGTGGAGACCTCTTTAGTGTACCCAGTCTCTACATAAGCTTATTTAAACAATGATACACCTAGAATAATGTTCTTCCTAATATTTGGTTGTTAGCTGCCTATCATGGTAATTAAATTAAAGAATTAAAATTCAGACGAACAAACTTTGATTTCAAAGTTTTGAACTAGATTTCGCGCGATAGATTTGTTTGGAAGTAATTTTTCATTTTCTCCAGTTTTACGATATCTGTGCGGCTTAATTAGATAGGCGTAATGATTATAGCAAATTGATAAAAAAAAACTCTTCGGCATCTGACTGCCAGGCCACGTTTAATAATCCAGATTAGCACCTTTTAAAGCGTTTCCTTTGAGTTTTATACGCGGTCTTTAAAGTTATAATATTTCACGAATCTCACCTGATATATTGACGAGCGTACTTTCAATCACTGTCAGCCAATCAATCGTTCTTTGATGTTCGATATTTGACGGAGACGGGAGCGATGGCTCCTCGCTCCTATTCCTCGAGAATACCTGACAAATGTGATTGATTGAAATCGATTACGAATATCTCGAAAACACAATCCATCCTAAGCTTCACATCGTATTTTATAAGTTACCTTCATATTTTCAACCACATCAAAGTTTAAATTAGATCGGGGCGAAATAAAAAGCATATTAGGTTATTATTTTAAAAGTGTTAAATGTTATTGGAATTTGCTATGATGAAGAGTTCATTCATTTATCAAAATTGTTACAGCATGATCACTATTGAAATGCTGCTGATTTGTACTATTTAATTGAAAAATTACTTTAACCTTCAGTGTTTCGCCAACCATCAGATGGAGGTACTTAAAGTGTTGATACGAAGAAACTATATTCTATTTGGAGAAATCATTGAAAGTTTTTAAAGATAAAATTGTAGAAGCAGTTTTTTTCAGTTTTATCCTAACTCGGGAAACATATTGTACTGCAATATAAAGAAATTTCAACTCAAATGCATTCAAAACACACATAAAACAAATTTAGAAGTAGACTGTGGGACAAATTTCAAAGAGTCATTCAAATGTAACAATATGCAAATAAGTTCTGTTAGAAAACACAGCAGAACTATAAAGTAACATATTAGTGGAGTAAAATAACCAAAAATAAGACGCTAGAAAAAATTTTACTTAGTTTTCTACTTCGAGTAGGTGGGGTAACCTTTTTTTGCGGAAAAGGGGTAAATTTTAGTTTATTTTGGACCCTTTAAAATGCTAGTTAAGAAACGAGAATGATACTCTTTTCGATGGTCAAGAAACCTTCAGTTTAAATTTCGTGAAAATTGGCTCACCGCCCCCCACGATATGTACAGATATATGCTGAAAAAACGTAAAAAAATTGAATTGCGGCTAATTTGGCCAAAATTCAACTATATGAAAGTAACTTATATAATGAAGAAATAGCCTGCCAAATTTTAACAAAAAATATCCAATAATTTGTTCGCAATTCAATTTTCAGTCCGAATTTCACAACATTTTCAAAACGTTCCCCAACTTGTCCAAATGGTCGTACGGAATTTTTTCTTACCAAAATGATGGTTTCTTTATGTACTTTCACGTGATGTAACTAAAAATAACTTTTTTTGTAATTTATCCGATTTTTTGGTTTTGGTATATATATGCGCGCGGTAATTTCCCGTCATTTTCGGTATTATACGTATGCGCGCACAATACGTTAATTATTCATTATAAAAAATTCAATATTAATAATAAAAAGTGAAAAACTCTCGAAGATGTAATTTTTTTTCTAAAATTTTATTAAACTTTTTACATACCGGGTGTCAACGGATCATGGTAGACCCCCCTTTTTCCTTATTTTTAAGAATATCGGAATGAAACTTTCGATTTTTGAATGGAACACCCTGTATATTATTATATTTTTGGAACACTTGAAAAATTCTGCGTACGGTGATGCCCTATAAGTGACATTTCGACTCCATGAAAAAAATTTGACGTTAAATTAAGAAAAACAGAAAAAGTAAAATAAGAAAAATTGCTTTTAAGCACATCCGCCGATTCCTTAGAACATCCGGTATTTTATGGTAGTACTCTACCATTATGGTTCCATTTGAAAAAATTAAGTTTTGGCAAAAGAACTGTTCAAACATTCTCAAATTTTTATCCGCGATTTGATTTTTCTAACATCATGTTAAAGAACACGCCAAAACCCTCGATAAATTTTTCGAAATTGTAACAAAATATTTCGCATGAAAAGCTTGCTCCACGTAAAAACGCCGTTGGAAGAGGTTTTTATATATCAAATAACATTTTCGCTCTACGGAGCGTTTTTTATGCAAAAATATCAGAAACTCACCAAGGAGTGTAACTTTAGAAAGTATACTAAATGTCGCTGCACAAGGACGTAATGTCTCCCCGATCACAAAATTTTAGAAAGTATCATGAAAAGCGACTTTATTTACAAAATTACAAAAATAAAAACCCTTTTACGAATTCACGTTGTGTAGCACTACAACTCATGCGTTATGAATATAAGGACAAGTTCTCTAGTCTCTAGTCATAGTTTTTCGAGAGCTTTAGCGAAAATAGGCCTTAGCGTCGAGGGTGACCTTTCACTTTTTAACAGTCAATTTTGGCGGAAAAACTATGTGTTTTCCGCGTATTTGCCCTAAATCGGTTCCTCAGCGATTCGGTGTCAGAAAAATATCTTTACCAATAAAACAATATGGGTTCAGGCAAGGTCACAGTTGTGCAACAGCATTAGCAGATGTAATGGATGATATTATTACAGCATATGATAATGACAAAATATCAATATTAATATTATTGGACTATTCGAAGGCATTCACTATGATTAATCATGAAGTACTAATATCCATATTACACTTCGTAGGTTTCAGTGAAAGTGCCAATACATTCTTATCTTCATTTTTAAGTGACAGATTTCAGCAAGTAAAAATAAATAATCCGGTTTCTACTTTACTTAGAGTTACGACTGGCGTTCCGCAGGGAAGCATATTAGGACCCCTTTTATATACAATCTACACATCCAATTTCACAGAGTCTTTAAAATTTTGCAGTTATCATTTATACGCTGATGACACACAACTATATTGTTCTTTTAACAGTGAAGAAATGGTACAAGCAAATGTATTAATAAACCGTGATTTAAGCTGCCTTCATACAATTTCGACTGAACATATGTTAAAAATTAATCCTAACAAATCATCAGCTATTTTATTTTGTAAAGAAAACATTAGAAATCACGTAACAAATATTATTAAATTAAAGATAGGCTCTGATAATATATTACTGAAAAATTATTGTAAAAGTTTGAGTTTGATCATCGACACAAAAATTAGATTTAAAGAACATATCATGTACAAACTGCAGAGAGCATACAGCTCTTTGAAATTAATTTATAATCAAAGACAGTATTTAGATCGTGACGTCAAGAAAATGTTATGTGACTCACTTGTCCTTTCCCATTTTGATCATTGTGATTGCGTTTCTGGACCCTGCTTAGACAACGACGATGTCCGGCGTATACAAAAGGCGCAAAATTCATGTATTCGTTTAATTTATGGCATTAGACGGCGGCAAAGGATATCTCATAAACTCAAAGAATCTTCATGGCTAAATATGTACAATCGGCGGAGACTCCATATGTTATGCTTTTTCTTTAAAATAATTAAATCAAACACTCCTTCTTATTTATGCAAAAACTAACTTACATATGTACATAATGTAAATATTCGTCCAAGAAATTTACTTACCATCCCACGCCACCATAAGGAAATTTTTAAGAGGTCATATTCTTACAATGTTGTTGCTTGCGTTAACGGTTTGATTAGATTAAATTTATTAAATTTCAATTCATCATTTCAGACATTTAAGCTTAATTACAAAAATTATTTACTAAACTCTCAGTAAAATCGTAACTGCGTTATTTTTTGTACCATCATCATATTCTGTTAATTTATTATATTACAATCTCGAATTTTTTTGTCGATGTGTATAATTAGTTTAAACTATTTAGGTTAGAGTACCATTTCCTTCTTCTTCGTTTCATTTCCCGCTGAATTTGCTTGGCGGATGATTTCGATGGAAACATCATACTATTTATTTATTTATTAACAAACTGCATCCAGGAATATTGTCCACTAGGTGGATTTGGCGGGGGAGAGAAAGAACGAAGAAACTGATTCGACTTATAATTATTGATTATTGTGATGTCTAGTTGTGGTTTTTTATATTATTTTGTGTGGGCATTGGTGGAACAACAGAATCTGGATTTATTCAGAATTCTGAACCATTTAGTCCTTTATTTACCTTGTAATTTGTGTTTTTGTTCTCATATTATTGTATCTATTTTCTTTGGGTAAATAATTTTTTTTTTTTTTTTTTTTTTTTTTTTTTTACAAAAAACCAGTCACCCTACTCTGTGGCTCCGACCCTCACAGAGGGGAGCTGGTAATACCAATAGCCACTCCCCACGCCCGTGGGGTGAGTGACTACCGGGTCCGCGAATCGTGTGCCCTGAGTAGACGTAATGAACCGAGGATGACAGCCTTCTGCATTCTGCCGGCTAAGATCTCTGCCGAATCTCGGCATGCCGGTATGATCTTTAGTTCTGAAAGCAGCGTCTGTCTCATTCCACCGAGGGCTCCTATAATCAGTACCACTATTTTAACAGAATGGCCTGGATAAAGCCTGCGGAGTTCGAAGAGCAAATCTCGATATTTTGTCCGTTTTTCCTCCTCTTTCAAGACAATGTTGCTCTCAGCGGGAGCCGAGAATTCCACGACATACATTGTCTTGAGTTGGTGGTCGAGGAGTACTATGTCAGGCTTGTTGGCTTGTATTTGCCTGACGGTGGGAAACGAGTAGTTCCAATAAATTAGGCACTTCTCATTCCCCACAACGGACTCAATATCCCCCGGAACGTAAGGCAGCACTGGTGTTTCGTCTATCCCATACGAGTGCCTTAGATGATAGTAAAGCACTCGTAATGCTGCGTTGTGTCTATGAATATAGGCCGAGACTGCGTATGTCGGGCAAGCCGACAGTAAGTGCATTACAGTCTCCGGCGCCCTGCGGCAGGCCCTGCAGCTGACATCAGGGACCTCCATACCCATGACACGACGTCGATAGACGAGAGTGTTAAATACACCATCCTGGCAAGCCATTATGAATCCCTCGGTCTCAGACTTCAGCCCAGCTGACCTTAAGAAGGCGAAGGTCAGCCTTTCGGATAAGCCGAGGTCTTCTATATTTTTATAGAAGATCCCGTGCAATGGCTTATCCTTATGGAGCTGCAGAAGGATGTTGTGTTCTGCAGCTCTAATGTGGGCTTTTAGTCGAACGGGTTCCAACTCGGTGACAGAGTCGGGGTTTACCCGCTCGACGTCGAAGATGAGACCAAGTTCATCGGCTGCTCTCCGTGCTGCCTTAAAGAGAAAAGCTCCTACCTCTGCATTTTCATGGTCTCGGACCATGCAGAGGAGGGGATCCGAACTCCTGATGACCTTACATGCTCCCTCCAGAACCATCCTGCTATGGAGACTCTCCAAGCTCAAGAGTCCACGGCCTCCCCGATGTCGTGGGAGATATAACCGTGGAACGGACGATTTAGGATGCAAGCTCCTATTGAGATGCATCTTCTTGCGGGTTACTACATCGAGTTGACGCAGCTCTTCTCTAGTCCACTTCACTACTCCGAAAGAGTAGAGAAGGATCGGAACGGCAAGCATATTTGTAGCAGACACCTTGTTCTTCCCCGACAGTTCTGAAGACCAGATCTATCGGAGTAGGTGCTGATACTTGCCGCGGAGAGCGTTTTTCACTACACTCACTTCTTGGGTGGAGCGTTGCTCGACACCCAAGTAAGTGTACGACTCTCCGGCATCTAGATGGTGTAAGATGCTTCCGTCCACGAGCTGCGCGTCCTCTCCATAGTCACCGTATCGTCCTCTCTTGAGATGGATCAGTGCGCATTTGTCCAACCCGAACTGCATACCGACAGCCTGCGTATACTCCTGTACCACCCTAAGGGACTGTTGGAGATCCCTCTCTCCAGAGGCATAAAGTTTAAGGTCATCCATATAAAATAGATGGGTGACCTTATGCCTCCTGTCGCCGGGGGTACCGCAGTTGTACCGCAGTTGTAGCCAACTTAATTTTTTTTTTATTTTTTTTTCTACAAAAAACCAGTCACCCTACTCTGTGGCTCCGACCCTCACAGAGGGGAGCTGGTAATACCAATAGCCACTCCCCACGCCCGTGGGGTGAGTGACTACCGGGTCCGCGAATCGTGTGCCCTGAGTAGACGTAATGAACCGAGGATGACAGCCTTCTGCATTCTGCCGGCTAAGATCTCTGCCGAATCTCGGCATGCCGGTATGATCTTTAGTTCTGAAAGCAGCGTCTGTCTCATTCCACCGAGGGCTCCTATAATCAGTACCACTATTTTAACAGAATGGCCTGGATAAAGCCTGCGGAGTTCGAAGAGCAAATCTCGATATTTTGTCCGTTTTTCCTCCTCTTTCAAGACAATGTTGCTCTCAGCGGGAGCTGAGAATTCCACGACATACATTGTCTTGAGTTGGTGGTCGAGGAGTACTATGTCAGGCTTGTTGGCTTGTATTTGCCTGACGGTGGGAAACGAGTAGTTCCAATAAATTAGGCACTTCTCATTCCCCACAACGGACTCAATATCCCCCGGAACGTAAGGCAGCACTGGTGTTTCGTCTATCCCATACGAGTGCCTTAGATGATAGTAAAGCACTCGTAATGCTGCGTTGTGTCTATGAATATAGGCCGAGACTGCGTAAGTCGGGCAAGCCGACAGTAAGTGCATTACAGTCTCCGGCGCCCTGCGGCAGGCCCTGCAGCTGACATCAGGGACCTCCATACCCATGACACGACGTCGATAGACGAGAGTGTTAAATACACCATCCTGGCAAGCCATTATGAATCCCTCGGTCTCAGACTTCAGCCCAGCTGACCTTAAGAAGGCGAAGGTCAGCCTTTCGGATAAGCCGAGATCTTCTATATTTTTATAGAAGATCCCGTGCAATGGCTTATCCTTATGGAGCTGCAGAAGGATGTTGTGTTCTGCAGCTCTAATGTGGGCTTTTAGTCGAACGGGTTCCAACTCGGTGACAGAGTCGGGGTTTACCCGCTCGACGTCGAAGATGAGACCAAGTTCATCGGCTGCTCTGCGTGCTGCCTTAAAGAGAAAAGCTCCTACCTCTGCATTTTCATGGTCTCGGACCATGCAGAGGAGGGGATCCGAACTCCTGATGACCTTACATGCTCCCTCCAGAACCATCCTGCTATGGAGACTCTCCAAGCTCAAGAGTCCACGGCCTCCCCGATGTCGTGGGAGATATAACCGTGGGACGGACGATTTAGGATGCAAGCTCCTATTGAGATGCATCTTCTTGCGGGTTACTACATCGAGTTGACGCAGCTCTTCTCTAGTCCACTTCACTACTCCGAAAGAGTAGAGAAGGATCGGAACGGCAAGCATATTTGTAGCAGACACCTTGTTCTTCCCCGACAGTTCTGAAGACCAGATCTGTCGGAGTAGGTGCTGATACTTGCCGCGGAGAGCGTTTTTCACTACACTCACTTCTTGGGTGGAGCGTTGCTCGACACCCAAGTAAGTGTACGACTCTCCGGCATCTAGATGGTGTAAGATGCTTCCGTCCACGAGCTGCGCGTCCTCTCCATATTCACCGCATCGTCCTCTCTTGAGATGGATCAGTGCGCATTTGTCCAACCCGAACTGCATACCGACAGCCTGCGTATACTCCTGTACCACCCTAAGGGACTGTTGGAGATCCCTCTCTCCAGAGGCATAAAGTTTAAGGTCATCCATATAAAATAGATGGGTGACCTTATGCCTCCTGTCGCCGGGGGTACCGCAGTTGTAGCCGCGGGTTTTCCGGAGCGAGACGGATAATGGCAGTAGTGAGATGCAAAACAGAAGGGGGCTGAGGGAATCTCCCTGAAATACTCCTCTTCTGAATGTTACCGACTCTGTTTGGACTCTATCGTTACCCGATGTTATGGTAAAGCGAGTCCTCCAGAGCGGCATCAGTTCTTCAATACATCTCACTACGGGACCGGGAACCACAAGACATCGGAGCAAGTGAACAATGAGCTCATGCGATGTCATGTCGAATGCCTTGCGGTAGTCGATCCAGGCCATAGAGAGGTTCCGCTTATACTGCATGGAGTCCTGCGTGACACATCTGTCAATCAACAGGTTCTCCTTGCAGCCAGCGACACCTCTCTTCGACCCTCGTTGCTCATATATCCGTTCGTAAACCGGTTCAACTGCGTGGAGCACCCGCATGTACAAAATGCGTGTAAACACCTTGTAACATGCGTTTAGACAGGTTATCGGTCTGTAATTCTTTGGGTTGGACAAATCTCCGTTCTTGGGGATCAGCACTGTCCGCCCCTCAACAACCCAAGAAGGGATTTGCTGCTCCCCATTTAACCAGGAATTAAATATTCTGGCCAAATGGTGGTGGGTGCTCGATAACTTTTTCCACCAAAAGTTATTTATCCCATCGGGACCTGGAGCAGCAAAGTTCTTAGAGCCATCAAGAGCCCTACGAACCTCTTCTGGGGTTATTGGTTCGCACACTTCCTGTGGTTGCTGAAGCCTTTGACAAAAGGCTTCAAAGTGTGCAAGGGCAGGAGAATCTCGGTTGAGTGGAAGCCTCTCCTCGTACAGCGTTTTCCAGAAGTTCTCCACCTGATCTGCAGTCGGCGGATTGTCTACAACACGCGGAGGCGGTTGGAAAAGGCGCGAGGGCTTCTCGCGGAACAGTTTATTTTCCGCAAGCCCCCTCGCCCGCCTCACTAATGACTTTTTGCAAGTCACTAGCATCCGTATCCTGTCGAGACAGTGCTGTTTGGTGGTTCGCAGCACTGCCTCATTGAGTGTGTGATGGACGCGTCTTAAGTTGGCGGCTAATCGACGCACTTTAGGCGTGAACGGCCTGTTGGCCGCCATATAGTCCATCACACATTGGATACGGGATGCGTGTTGCCTCGCCGACTGGATCTTGGCTTCCATCTTTTGTATGCGCCGCTGCGCTCTCTCCTGTGGGGAAGAGGTATTTCGCCTCTCCACCTGAGACGAGCGTTGAGCAGCGGCATACACGGCACAATTTATGTGCCAGATGTCAGCCTCTTCTGGTAGCGCTGTACGAAGTTCAGCGTCCACTCTGGCCAGGTCTTGTGGCCCGGGGGTTTTCAGACGGTGTAACCCCCTTCTGGTACTGAGGCCCTCTGGTATTGGCGGAACGAGGAGAGCCACGTCCTCAACCGGTGAATGTGGCGGCTCTTCGGCCACCTCATTCACCGGCCCAGGAGCAGCCCTCACGTAGCCCCTACTACGAAGTTGGGATACATAGTCACGCAGATTTTGTGGCGTGAAAGCGCTATGCTCTGGTAGCCTCTCACACCACAGAGCATGCATCCGCGCCATGTACCCCCTCCGCGCGGGCTCACTGCTTTCATAATTATTATTATTATTATTATTATTATTATTATTCTTATTATGTACTCAGACGTGCATGGGACCGCCTTGCCTGAACGTATGAATATATAATTGTCACAATATAATTCAAAGTCGTTGCGATTCAAGCATTTTTAAGCTCTGAGGAGCGTCCTAAATTATCATTGAACTGAAAAATACGTAAATAGACAAGCAAAAGCCCACCAAAATTATAAACATTGAACTTTTTACTGAATTTTTTTGTGTAATCGCTAGCTATAAACCGCACATTGGATGGTAGTTGGTTACATTGTAAGTCATTCCCTTCCTCACCATGTGTTGTACACGGGCCAGACTATAGTTATCATACATTTTCTTGTACAAAACATTACATGTTGAAATTAAATTATAAATGTTCAGTTTATAATAATTTATTATTTGATCAATTGAGTCTTATGGTTACGCAACCAATAAAATAACAAGTGAATTAAATCAAAATCTATAGCTGTAATTTTTCACATACACGACACCCTGAGAATTTTTAACTTTCATTTAAATAGAGCAACTAAAGTAAGTAAAGGGACTTTTAGAAACAACTTTCAAATTAAATTAAAACTTCAATTCAACTTTATAAATTAAATTTTATAAAAGAATACATTTTATTTTATTTGGCGCCCAACGTGGCGCATTTTACACTTCACATAACATATCATTTGTCTCACAAAACGTGAGGCATATCTAATTTCATAATATTTGGCTCGCAACGTGGGCTTGTTCAAAGATGAAAATAACATATTAATTGACTCCCGAACGTGGGGCGATTAACAATTTTAAATTTCATAAAACATCACATTATCTTAATATATATACATGACCCTACAATAAAGGAGTGTCAAAATATAGTGGATAAATCTGTGCAACATTGTAAGACACATGGCACATCTTCATGATAGTTTCTCAGCTTCCGTTTATCTTGGTATTTAGTTAGCTAAAATATTCACCTGTTACTAGTGCGCAGGGCTAATTTTACTTTATTTACTTTTGATTGTACTGATACCTATTAGGAATATAAAATAACGTTGAGTAGTTACCGAGACGTAATTGAAATCGTGTGATCCATAGACAATAATGACATTATTATATCCCAAAAATGTTACGAAGTCAAAAGAGAACAAAAGAACTAGCCAACAATAACAACGGCCAATGAAATAAAGTCACATTATTTTTAGTACTATACCCGTGCTAAATAATAAGTTTCATTAAGGGTATACAAAGTATATACGAGGCAATAAGACCTAACGTTTATCTTTTCGAATAACCTATTCTTCCAGTCCGTATGATTATCCTTCTCTTAATCACAGCAGAAACAGTCCAGAAGGAGAGAGGAATAAAGTTAATATCAATGCAGCGGCGAGAGGTGATTATACATCGGGATTTTGAAATTGGGATTCATGTTACGGCCAGTGTCCAAGCTGGCAATTGCGAGCACACTTTCAGTTTGGTCTCATTACCAAACACATTTAACTATGGTTAATTTTTGTCATCTAGAATTTTGTTTATAAGGTTCCGCTCGGTAATTATGCCGTTACGTTTTGGTCTTCTGCCATTTGCGCCACGTGGTGGGCTTTTTCAGTTGGACAATTTCACACAACTGGACGCCGGCCAGTGTCCACTTAAAACTTTACATTACTTCATTACTGCACTCTTCCCTCGCGCACTTCTTTATTTTCCCCGTTTAGTATTGCGCTTTAATAAAAAGTTTAAAGTGCAAATTCTGAACGCCTACGTCCTGGTTATTACAACGTGGGTGTTAATTTTTTTAAACATAATTTTTGAGGTCTCCTATCGTTTATTACGTAGTTACTGCAACTATTCGTTTGAAAGAGATTGTTTATACACAGTAAGAAAAGTTTCAGCAAACGCCAAATCATTTGAATAATCTATTTAACGCGAATTTCACTAACCATGTTAGCATCAACTGGATATGATTAAAACCGGTTTTAATATCTTCATTAGTACATGATGCCAACATCGCTAATGAAATACGAGTCGAATAGTGTTCGAGTATAGCATTCAAATGTATTAATGCTTAAGGAAACTAATTCAGAGACTTTATAAAATGTCACTGTGATACGTTTTTCTCCACCCCATCGACGACGAAGAGAAAACGCTCCTTTTTGACACCCGAGCTCCGGAAACAAGTTTTTGATTTACTCGGACGCCAGTCCTAGTTTAAGTGGTAGGACACACTACCTTCAAGCCGAGTACGTGAGGCTGAGTAGCTCAAGTGGAGAAAGTATACTCCAGGGTCAATATTTGGGAAATTAGACCAGTATAACTCAGAATTTTTCAATAATATCAGTATATTCAAATAAACCTACTATTTACAATGCTGTTTTTCTAACTAGTGTTACTTTTTACCAAAAATCTGTAGATTACCAATTACCGGGAGGAGCAAGCAAAAATACTAGTGCCAGATGACTCGACTCAAGCGACAGGGACAGCAAGCACAAAATTCGCAACGATATTCCAGATAGAGGTATTTGCTACTTTGTTCTTCGTACAGACAGACAGCCAAGCGGCCCTCAAGACCCTGGCATCAGTTAAAACCAAATCTTCTTTGGTTCAGGACTGTAAAAAAGCGCTCTGCGAGCTTCGCTCATCCAATTGGGTCAAGCTTCTCTGGGTACCTGGGCACAGTAACATTGAGGGTAATGAGTAGGCAGATGCTCCGGCGAGAGAGGGCTCTCAAGAGCCCTTGAGAGGCCCCGAGATAGCCCTGGCTTACCCTAAAGTAAACGCGAATAAGTCAATAGAGGACTGGCCTCATTCCCAGTTCGTGGACCTCTGAAACTCCCACCCAGGACTCGGCAAGTGAAGCTCCTCATCCCAGGACCCTTGTCGAAGAGGGCGGAACAATTACTTCATCTAGGCAGAAAGCAGGTTAGGGTTGTGGTTAGTCTCTTGACTGGACACGGCTCTTTTAAGAACCACCTGCACACCATCGGAGTGGTTAACAACCCCGAGTGCAGGTTTTGTGGAGGAGGAAACTTCTATCCACCTCCTAATCTCATGCCCCAGTCTCATGAGCTTGATGCATAAACATTTCGGTATGGGCTTCCCTATGCCGGAGGAAGTAAGGAATGCCCCGCTGGGAAGGATTCTGGCCTTTGGTCTGGAGTCCGGCCTGGATGGGGATCAACTAGCGGATGCAGAATGGGCCACAAGGCCTGAGTACTGCGATTTACAATTGCACCGCTAAAAAAAGAAGAAGAACAAAACTAGTATTAAAACATTAGAACGAATCAAGCGGTTAAAAGGTTGTAACAAATTATATACCTATCAATTTCACGTTCACCATTTTAGTATAAATTCAATCAGTAAATTAATAGTTTGGACATAATTAGAAATATTTTAAATTGGAAAATTTTGATAATTGACTTCATTTTTGTAAACAAATTTTATTTTAAGCTTAATCATATCCGAATTATTTCATTTTAGAATCATATTTATTTTATTTAGCTAGATAGAGAACTTTATTCTTTCATTGTATGAAATATCTGTTCTCGCATTACTTTGTTCAGTTGATTTGAATTTGTTTTATTGTTTGTGTGTTGTGTTCTTTTCATTGACTCCGAAATTTTGACCTTGAGAATTAAATTTAGAAATTATATTGTGTGAAAACTACAGTGCAAAATTTATAGAGAAGTTATGTATAATAGGACTTGGCTAGTGTTGCAGTGATAATTTATTAATATGGACTGGAAATGCACAAAAATCTGATTAGCTCCTTGTAAAGTAAAAATAAGATTAATAAACAGTTTTAACTCTTCAGTGTTCCAAGAACGTCGTTGGTACTATTAGGAACGCTTACAAAGTCGTACAGAAATTTTTACTGGGACGGCGGCCCTCGAGGTGGAAACTGAAAAGGTAAAGTATGATCAGTAAAGTAGTTGCAACTTTTCAGTGTTCTAGGAACCTCGTTGGTATTATTAGGAACTTAATTGGATTGAGTCTGCGGTAGGTTCTTGATGAAACATATTCATAATTATAAATATTCAAAAGAGTAGTTATATTACGCACTTGGTTTATTGTTTCATTAGTTTTTCTCAGATTTCTCTGACATATGTTTCGGCCTTGCAATCATTATCAAAGAGTCTTAAAAACATTAGGAACACCTACGGGTAGCAAAGTTATTTACCGAAAATGACAAGACTGAAAAGATTAAGGTATGATTAATACACAATGATTACATTAACGAAGTTTCTGACTCAGTTATCTCCTTTCTTTATGGTCTTATTTACTTCTCGGTAGAAACTTGGGCTCGTCTACTGTCTGGAATGGTCAGATCGGACTGACCCTCTTTTCGGTTCCACAGGACCTTTTCTTAGGTTCAAATCTCGGAGGTCTGCTTTCGATGAGTCACTCTGGCTGATTGAATATTCTCTTCGTAGACCGGAGCAAGCAACAGGACACATGTTTCGCGTGTGAAGGCAGCCAGGGAACTGAATTATCGAATATTTTAATTATTCCCTTGTACCGAAAGAATGACGTTACACAGGTGACCTCAAATCGACTTAGGGATATTTTATTTACCTTGCTTTGTCGGGACTTGGAAAACTTCGCGTAAATTGATGCAGGAAGAAGAATCTTACACGACCAACTCGCGTGACTGTTGACTAGCTAATGAAATATTTACTGTGGGTTCGCATGTCTATACAAGTTCTTCCCACGTCGTTTTCTCTTTACCTGAGTCCATTTGTACCTTACAACTGGTATGGTTATTCGGTGTTTCTATAAATTAATACTCGTATTAATTTTAAACTAATTCGCTTATGGCGGTACAATGTATATACAATAATTACAATAAAAAGATAATTCATATAAAACAGTATTAACAAATGTAATTATCCCGGGCAGATTGCGGTAATAAAAAACGCTCCTTTACATCAGATTAATGATTCTAACGTCACAACTCATATAAATGGCAGCCTGTCCATGTTACTTGATTTTGTGTATCATATCTGGCTTTATTTCGCAATTTGCATAATTTAACCGTAGTACTGTATTGTTTCAAACTGGACTTCAACAACAATTTACTGTATGCAGAAGACTCAGGGTTTTTAAACGATAAAGAAAATTTTTATATTTTGGTAAAGAGGAAGCCAATAGTATTGTGCTCATTAGAAACTCATGTTGGCGATAGAATTGTATATATAAAATTCCAAATGTTAGTACTGAATACATATAAGGATTATAATGTATGCCATAGTTGAAAATTTACCACTACTCTTCTTCACATTCATAAAAATTATACATTTAACAAAATATAACAGTTTAACACTTCTTTTGCGATGACCCTGTATATATGATGAATATGGTTCATTCAATTTAAAATTGTAGCTCTAACAAGTCTATTGTACCTACAAGAAACAGACCCACAGAATTTTTTTTAAATCGACATTTATGATCAGAGTCATTTTTTACCTCCATATTTAATACTAAAACAATGACGTGCTGATTAATTCTTTCGAATATGTTTGATTGTTTAGAGCCTATCTTAAATACTAGGACTTCTTCAGTTTTACAACAATAATTGTTATAAAACTTTAAAAAATACATTTAAATGTTTAAGAAACCTAACCTCGTAAAATATTCAGATGCTTATTACAGATCAACCCCTTGTCAAGCCCGGCTTCTACCAGATGACCTCAATCACAATTAGGACCAACGACCCCCCTCTTTTCGTCCTTACTCCGTACTTCGCCATATAAAATCTGTAATCCTTACATCGTCCCGTATAAGTCTTCATCTGGTTCTACTTACACCGTGATTTGTTTCTGTTGATGTGTTTGAAGTTTTAGGGGTGGATTTCAGGCTGGGATTTAGGAAGGGTTGATGATGAGGATGTGTGGCAGCTCTCACTACCTTTACGTACGGTCTTAGGATGAAATTGATGGAGTTTTATTACCCCGGAACAGCTGATATATATACCGGAGTTAAGGAGAAGACGTCAAGGGAAGAATTGTTCGTGGCTGGCGGAGAGATTTTTAGATAAAGCCTCCGGGAGTCGAGAGTATCAGTATGTATTTGTGTGTCAGATGTTAAAAGACTTACGATACAATGTTTAAAGGTTGATATAAATTATGTTGAAGTTGAGAAATTGCCGTATCTTTTTATATGACTATAATCTAAAAATTTTGTAGTTGTAGGTAAACCAGGAACAAAAACAACTTTTAATATTTACTTATTCGTTTGGAATATTGGTCTATAGGTAAATAAATTTAACAACAGAACAGGTGGATACTACATTATAATATTTGAATATCAAATCATTTTATTTAAATCTTTTCAACAGAAAAAGTAACATACCTACCATAATTAAAAATAAATGGCACGAACATATCTCCGTTGCTGCGCTAACGCTGGCCGGCAGAGAAATCTGTCACGTGTCGTTCCACTTGCTTCCTCAATGGTCCCCTATACGCGCCCAAACATATTTTCAATATTAAAATTTTAACTGTGGCGTACAGACAGACAGACAACGAGGTCTCATCATAAATATTTCCTCTTTTTCTACAATCAAAATGTATTATATGCATTACAACAGCAAATAATAAATAATTTAATATATAGATATTTACCTTAAAATGGCCAACACAACGAGTATTTTCGCTCTTTTACATTTTGGGCCCATTTTTGTTCGTCGTTTTAAATCTTTAGGAACGCTTAGTATCGATAATCGATGTCTTGTATATGATGGGATTGATGTGGTAAGGCGCTTTAAATGTAGTAGTTTCAATCACACCTCAACAGGGTGTTAAGGTAATCTTGCATGTCCTCGCTGCTCCCTAGAACATGATCTAACTGCTGGCAACAATGAAAAGTCAGTAAAATGTATAAATTGTTTCAACTCTTTCAATCTACAACTCAAAAGTAATGAAAATATAAATATCGATTATAATCACTCAACCTCTGACAAGAACAACTTTGTATGACTGGTGGTCGAGAGGTGAGCGCACTTGCCTCTCACCCACAAGTTCCGGGTTCGATCCCCGGTCGTGGCAGTGGAAAATACTGTGAGAGGGATTTTTCCACTATACACGGATATTGGATGTGTCTCCATTGTCTCTAAATGTGTAGCCCCCTCCCACACAAGGCTCTTAGAGCCTTCCGAGATAAAGGGGGTCGTAATTACTTATGGTATTATTTATTATTTATTTATTATTTATAAGCAAAAGTTAACGTCTTTGAAGTCTTCCATATTCGGACCCCAATAGCAATTAGTAACGGTCATCCAGATCATACCCTCATGCGATCCTGTTTTAAAAGGTAACAAAGGTAAAATAATCAGTGATTACGCGTCTCCTGCCAAGAACACGGGTGCAAAGGAACTTCATATTCTTTGAATGAAAGTAAGAGGTTTAAATACCAAAACTGCGAACCTGTTTAACCTCACCATATACTCTGAATACGATATATTATGTTTCACAGAAACCTGGCTACATTCACATATTCTTGATTTTGAACTCAGTTATGCAAATTATAACGTTTTCCGATGCAATCGAAAATTTAAGGAAGTAAAACTGCAATTGTATAAAGACCGTCGTAATTATTTGTCTTTAGCAATACGTAATGAGAAAATTGCTTATATTAAACAACAAATTAATAGTAATAAAAATCATGCAAGAAAATTATGGCAAAATCTTGAAAAATTTAATGTGCATACTAAACCAAAAAATCTTATATCACCTGATATCGGTCATCCAAATGAAATCAATTCTTTTCTTCTATAACCCAACAAAATGTGAATTTAGATACTTTAGTGTATTACCAGCAAAATGTTTCTCCAAATGTAGAAACGGAATTAACTGTAACTCAGATGTCAGTTGAGGAAATTGAAAATGCACTAAGCTTACTAAAGTCTAACGCGTTTGGTGTAGATGGTATTAATCTGAAAATGATAAAATTGATCTTCTCTTTTTGTAAATATGCCATTACACATATTATAAACTCGTCATTTGAATCCGAAGCAATACCTCGAGTTTGGAAACAGTCCATTATTATACCCCTAGCCAAGATTAACGTAGTAACTGAATTTGGCCATCTCAGACCAATCAACATTTTACCTGCAATGTCTAAACTTATAGAAAAAGTAATAAGCATAAGATTAAGCGTACATTTGAAAAATGAGAATATTTTACCTCTACAACAATCAGGATTTCGAAAACAACATAGCACTTCCACATCTCTAAGGAAGATATCTGATGATCTCACTTGTGCTATAGATAGATCGAAAGAACATATTTGGTGCTTCTAGATTACAGCAAGGCATTTGATTTAATAAATCATGAATTACTACTAGCTAAATTGCATTATTACAAAGTCAGTGACCGATTATTAAATTGGTTTAAATGCTATCTGTCTCACCGTTCACAACTGGTTAAAGTCGACAATTCTTTCTCGTCTGAACTGAAAGTTTCGTGTGGCGTTCCACAGGGAAGCATTTTGGGCCCCTTATTATTTACTATTTTCACGGCAGATCTTCCATCAGTACTTTCTTCCAACTGTAGGATCCATCTTTACGCAGATGACACACAAATTTATATCGCTTGTAACCCATTACATAGTAATGAAGCAGTAACGGAACTAAATGAAAACCTAATTTCTGTAGCTAATTGGTCATGTGATAACGGTCTTACTATTAATCCGTTAAAGTCAACAGCAATGTGTATAGGAACTAGTTCCATGTGTAAGAAAGCCAGTGATAATTTGAATAATGAAGTAATTATGAATCACAATGTGTTAGTTTTAAAGCCATCTGCTAAAAATTTAGGAGTGATCTTCGATGACCGTTTGTGTTTTGAAAATCATGTAACCGCAAAATGTCAACTATCATATGCTAAATTTAGGACTTTATATAAGTTTAAATATGTTCTACCATCAGATGTAAAATGGAAAATTCTAAATTCTATAATTTTAAGCAACTTTGACTATTGCAGTGGCATGTATTATTGGCATTTAACTAAGTCTTCAAAATAAAATTCAAATTTTACAAAATAGTTGCCTAAGATATGCATACAACATAGACAAGCGACAACACATTACTCCATACTATAATAGTCACAGTTTATTAAAAATTGATAATCGTTTCATGATGTTGTTCTCTTGTTTACTTTATAATATTGTACAACAACACACACCACCATATTTGTATGATCTTCTTGAACTTAGATCTCAAGCACATGATGTTAATATTAGAGCACTTGATTCTTACAGTATTCCTAATTAGGATACTGCAAAATTTGAGTCATGTTTTTCCTATATGGCTCCTAAAATACTTAATAAATTTCACAATATTTTCATAACTAGTTCTTCCATGTATCAATTTAAACAAAAAATAAAACAGACACTTTTAGTACAACAAAATGCTATGTAGTTTATTTATGTATAGGTATTTTATATTTCTTATTTTATATATGTGTGTATGTATGTGTATGTGTGTATATATATTTGTGAATGTATATATATGTATATGTATATATGTGTATGTATACAATATATTTTTTGTTTTTTTTTTCGTTTATATACAGCTATGTACTGTCACTTTATGTTTAGTTTTAAATTAGTTATAGATTTATAGGGGAGACTGAAAAATGTCTATGTGCAATGTCTTCCCCTTTTGAAATTATATTTATATATTTTTTCAATAAATATTATTATTATTATTATTAATAAGTCATACAAAGTAATCCTGGTAAACCTAGATAGTACTAATATAAATCTCCCTAACATCGAAATAACAGAAAGAGAAGGGGACCAAAGTTAGACCCTTGAGGGATATCTGAGGTAACAATATAACAAGATGAACTAAAACCATTGTATGCGACATACTGTTGTCTTTTCCATATGTAAGATCTAAGAAATTCTATAGCGCTGGAATGGAAACCAAACTGCTTCCTAAGTAGACGATCTATCCTGCCGAAGGCCCTTGAAAAATCTGTATAAGCGACATCTTCCTGACCCTGCCTATCTAACATATTTGAGAGATATTGGGTAAAAACCGCTAAGTTTGTAACCGCTGATGTATTACTCATAAACCCATGTTGACCAGGCGATATTTGTTTACGAACAGAGAGATAGATGCCATCATACAAAATGATTTTGAAGACCTTCGAAAAATTTGATAGAATAGAAATAATTCTGTAATTATCAACCAGTGCCCTATCGTCGCTCTTAAACATTGGACAAGCTACTTTCCAGCGACTAGGAAAGGTTTTTGTTTTTAATGCAAGATTGAATAATATGCGTAATGGGACAGCTAAAACACCTATATAATCTTTTATAATAAAGGATGGTATATTATCGGGACCTGGCTTTTTTTGTCGCATTTAAGATATCATTTTCAACTATATTTTGAAAAATAACATTTTCATGAGTATTAGGCAATTCGATATGTTTTTCATCTGTTGCAGGTGGTAAGTAGATACTTAAAAAATTCTCTAAAGACATCCACAATATCCTGAGGCATAGTTCAACTGTGCTTCTGGAGGGCAGAATATTAAAACATAATATGTAATAATTGTATATTACCAACAGAAGGCTAATGCTTCGATTGCAACAGACACTGGACCGCTCCGGTAGGTGGCGCCTGCCTAAGGATACCCAGATGTACCAAATAGTCGAACGATCCTCGTGTCGGTCGTCATATGCCTACCTTGCACTGGTGAGAGCCAACAGCTCGAAACTGCAGTCTGCAAGTGGTGTGGGTACGACTGGCATGAGAGCTCCTTTAAATAGGATAAGCCTTTATAAATAGCAAATTCAATTGCGCCCACTTGGTTTAATATTTTTGCACCAAATTTTCGGGGTGTTTTTGCTAGATCAAAAGGCAGATTTTCTGAAAGTTTGAAACTGATCGGTTCTGCCAGCGGCTCTGGGCAGCAAAATGAAGAAAACGCGATTTTTGGACAGTTCTTTCACTTTTGTAGGTTATGGTTGCGCTCCTAAGACCTACACTAAACGTAGATATGTAGACAATTTAACTACAAAGATTTAGTTTCTTTTATGTTGTCCCGATTGGACCTATATATCTCAAGTTATTCATATTTTTACGTTGAAAAACGCGGTTAAAAAAATTAAACCGTTAATAACAATTGAATTACACGATCTTGAAGTATAAATATTTTTTGGGTACTTCTGAGCACCTCTCCAACAGGATCCGATCATAAAATTGCTTATGGAAATAGTTCTACTTGAAATCCTATTTTGACTGCATTATAAAGCTAGAATTGATTGATTGACTATTCCGAACATTAAATTTTACTAAACTTCATCCATCAATCCATCTGGGTTGCAGTATAAATTCCAATAGAATCCTTGGGGTTAGTTTTTCTAATCTCCGCAGACTCTATTTTGAGAGCTTACTTGTGCTACCATATGTATTATAACAATATGGCAGCCTTTACGTACTCACAAAATAAATACTATAACCCTATGCACACACTAAATTTATAACAAAGATTCATACTAAAAAAATTTGAATAAATTCATTTTTAGAAGACATGCCCGGCGCATCCACCATATGTTACGTACCGGCCTTTTCTGGGCCATATACGCATTAGAGGGTAACTCAAATGGCAGAAAGGAAAAGTCGGTTTAAAAAAATATATAAATGAAATTTATTTCATGCAAGACAATATAAAAGATGGGCGAACTTATAACTAATGAAAATGAAAGATTTTACTTATATGATTATTACTACTGTAACCGATTTTATACCCCCTTGTATAAAATGATCCCTTTTGCGTACGGCAGCTGTTTTTCTGTGTGAAAGCAAAGGGCGTGAACAAGGAGTGTGGATATGAGAGGGCGCCACTTGGCTGATGAAAGGTCCCTTACATTTTTGCCCAGCTAAGCAGGCAAAATTGCATAACCATACTTACTTAAATACTGAAAGTTATAAAAATTAATAATTACTCATTTTAAAAAAGAGACGATAGGTTTACTACTAACAGATTACGAGACAAATATCATCAGAGAGATGCAAGCATTAAAAACAAAATTCAACAAAAAGTACATTTATTATATACAATATGTACAAGAGCTAGAAAGGTTTAATTGTGAAGTTAAATCGTAAATGCAGATAATTGACAAAAATTGAACAATATGGATTAACGGGTAAATAATGTTTATCCCAGCGTGTCGTGTAAATACTTTATTAAAGCACTAGCTTTGCATGACCATGCGCTGCCTTACAAGGCTTATATTTTCAAAAAATATGTTTAATTACTCATACCTATGAATCCCATAGCATGGATTTATATTAAATTTAAAAAAAAGTATTACGGTAAATTAGATGTTGGAAATGTCAAGTAAATGACAAAGTTAAATGATTGAAAATATTCAAAATTCATGACACAAAAATATGATAAAAGAAGGATTAAACCTGTTCCATCGATAACCTTGCTCCAGTAAAATGGAAAAGAAAAGCGGTGAAAAAAACAAAATTTGCTCCAGCACTGATCGAACCCATCTGCAGCGTGGCTAGAATGTTTCTGCGATAAGATATGACCTGGTCGTCTTCATGATATCAAACAAGGAGACTACCCTGTTGTCCCTGATTACTATAGCTGGTGTTCCGCTGGCTGCTGGTGAATTCATAACCCTAGTTGCTGGCTGGTACATCGGCAGATCACAATTGACTTGAATGTAGATTAATTCTCCAAAAAATATAACCAGTCCCAAACACTCTGTAAGTCTTTACAAGTATAAGAACAAACTAATGAAATAAAAAGTAAAACTCACCACAATACAATATACCAAAAAAAATAGGAGACCTCTCCAAAATAAAATTTTCATGGGACAGCTGACCAAGATCCGCACAACAAATATGGAACTTTTGGTTCACAAAATGCCCAAAACTAACTTCGTTGAGCCCAACGAAAAAAGACACGTCTTCATTCCTAAACGTGCTCCGGCAAAAGATCAGAAATTGGCAATCTTTCCCCCGGAAATCTGACGTCTTTCCCGTGCTGCCAACTTAAATTTTCTAAAAGATTTTCTGCAGGCAACCAATGAGAAGATATATTTACATTCAAAGAGAAATGAACCCTTACAGCCAAAAAAAAATAATGAAACTATAGAAATAAACAATGTGAAATGAAATTAATTGTAATGAACTTTTATAGATTGATTTTGACGTTTTATGGGTAATACGACGCCATGTACACTTGAGTGTACACCTGGTTGCATACTCAACGGCCTCACAAATTAACAGCAGTATTTTAAAATGCGGGACGAGCGTGGATGCATCTTTACTATGTGCGTACATCGATATGCGATGTAAAGCAACGTAAGGCGAGGTTAGTAGTTGGATGGGTGACCGTTCTAACGAAGACCGCGTCCTCGCCTCACACATCTTCCAGCAGCTTGTATATCAGTGTATGCGCGCAAGCTATACAACCTTAGGCGAGGGTTGTATAGGGGATATACCATTCTTCGGAGATGATGTAAAGCCGTCGGTCTCTTGTCTCTTAAATGTTAAGCAAGTAAAAGATCCCTACTCTTCCCAAGGGAAGAGGTTCTGCAAAATTCCTGGTTGGGGGTAGCTCGTCTACAGGCGTCGGTGTTAGGCCTCAGTAGCGGAAATAGACAGACGTTAAATAAATGTATATAAACAAATTTTTTTTTAATGCTACACTACCCAGCACTCCATCAGGCCAAGGAGATATTTTTCTTTGCTTACAACTGCACTGTGTCAAACCCCAAACTTGAATGACGTAAAAATTTAGCTATGACATGTTCCTCAAAATTATTGCAGTCTATGCAATTGTTTAATTAAGCTGACCCACATGTTTAGCAATACTTTGTTTAAATTTAATGTTTATTAATTTTGTAATGTATAAGAAATTATGTAAACAAATTATAGAATTTAGGTTGATGATTTAAATTTATTGAATATATATATATTTTTTTAAATATATGAAAACTTTTCCCTTCCATTTGACAATATCTTTATTATTTAAGTAATTATTTCAAGTAATATTTTATACCAACAAGCATTTGAATAGTTATTTCATATGGTTGTAGAATGGCTTCAACATCAATTTGAGGCCATAGAAACCGCTTAATTAAATAAGAAACGGGCGACGAAAACAATTAAATCATTCCCATAAGAAACACAGTAGCCGACGTTTATGTCTATAACTTTTTATTTCTCTTAAGAAAGTGGCGAGAGCGGCAGTAAGCAGAGACCGAATGCGGAAGAGAAAAATTGGAAGAGTTGTCGGAACAGAGTGCATAGGCCACGAAAAACTCTCGACTAACGTTACTAAGTGAGCTGTCATGATACCATGCCGGGATCAACAGTTTATTCCCTTTAAACGTTTAGAAAGAGAGGATCCAGTTGTTGGATGAATATAAGTGATCCTTACTACTTGTATTTTATTATGAACATATCTACTGTTGTGTTTGTATAATTTTTCATTGTACACTTGAAAATAACAATATACTTACTACTTATTTATAAGCAAATTTTAAATCAAATGTGCTTTTAGAGAGCAGAATATTAAAACATAATATTTACATTTGAATCATGCCAAGCCCAGTCAGGCTATTTATGTTGATGACGTCTATTGACTATTTTGCATATCGCTATCCTAATGATACTGAGATGTACCAAATAGTCAAAGGATTCTCGTGTCGTTGGTCACATGCCTACCTTGCACTGAAGAGAGCCAACAGCTCGAAACTGCAGTCTGCAAGTGGTGTGGGACGACTGGCACGATAGCTCCTTTAAGTAAGTTCAGTCTTTCGGCTGGTGTTTGTTGCAATCGAAGCATTACTGTTTTGTTGGTAATACACACTTATTACACTTAATGCGCCAGGCTTGTAACTTGTAATTCAGCGCTCAGCGGACACATAGTCCAGAGAGTAGCTGTTGGTTGCAGTCTGGTTACGTTCCTTATAGTAAAATAAAGATTTTATAGAGGAATTTTACGACTGAAATATTATGTTCCAAAATTTTAAATCGACCAGCTATTACGAACATTAGGGCAGACGTTTGAATATTGGTTAAAATTCAGAATAATCCAGTACTTCAGTATCTACTATACTATTAAATTGTTATTTGATTTAAGCTAGAAAACAAGTATTAGAATTAAACGTCCTTTCATAGAATATCGATTTTTGTCAGATTGTAAACTTATAGATAAGAAAACCAATTATTCTAGTTTGCCTTAAGACCTCAGTAGAGCTAGAAAGATAACTTCTGGATTCTTAAAATTAAAATATTAGATAAAGGCTAAAAACTAATTTCACCTGGAAAATCAAGAAAAATTTCATTTATAACTGAAAATAGAAAATACGACGTAGGTAGGGGAAAAAGTGCCATTTTTTAAAAATTTGAATGCAGGTTTTCACGGCCGTTGTCTAATGAAGTGGTTTCTTCCGGGTCTTGCCGTGGTCGTCGAACTTAACTTGACGTTTCGCTGATCATCCTGTCAGCTTCTTCAGAAGGATTCTAATGACTGAATTTGTTGTTACGTTCCTCGTTATATACCTAGGCGCCGCTTCATTTCTCTGGACATTCGTCGCACTTGGTTCGCTTCGCTGCTCATTCGTCGTGTTAGGTTGACCGTGACTTACTACGGTGCTGGCAGCTCTTGCACATGTGGTAAGAGCTACATCGGACAAACAGGACGGAGTATCTAGTGCAGAATCAAAGAACATCAGAGGAATACCAGATCTCGATACACGGATAGGTCGGCGATAGCAGAGCATGTAATGACAACCATAAAATCTACTACGAGAACGTCAACATATTAGACAAGAATATGCGCTATTATCTCCGAATCATTAGGGAATCACCGGAAATTATGAAACACAGAAACAACTTTAACAGAGAAGATGGGTATCGACTTAGTAACACGTGAAGACTGGTATTGCCAAGTACCAGCACCGTAGTAAGTCACGGTCAACCAAACACGACGAATGAGCAGCGAAGCAAACCAAGCGCGACGAATGACCAGCGAAGCGACGCCTAGGTATATAACGAGGAACGTAACACAACAATTTCAGTTTTTAGAATCCTTCTAAAGAAGTAAGTCACGGTCAACCTAACACGACGAATGAGCAGCGAAGCGAACCAAGCGCGACGAATGTCCAGAGAAATGAAGCGACGCCTAGGTATATAACGAGGAACGTAACACAACAATTTCAGTCTTTAGAATCCTTCTAAAGAAGCTGATAGGATGATCAGCGAAGTGTCAAGTCAAGTTCGACGACCACGGCAAGACCCGGAAGAAACCACTTCATTTTTATTTGATCGTCGAAAAGATGTTAAAATTCTAAGATTCTGTGCAAAAACACCTATGAATAAAACAAATTAAAAAATTTATAAACGTGCACCGCATGGTGAAATAATATTATGCCAAATGGAAGCGATTTTTTTAAGTCATCAGTCGGATCTGTCTTTAAAATATCTCCGGTTCTATTGGTCTTATCACAGCGGGTAAGGTCTCAAAATATTTTCTTTAGAAAAGGCAACAAAACTGGGGGAGTTACAAAACTCAAAAGTTTAACATAACCTCAAAAAACCAACAGAGATGCGCTAGCGAGTCATTTTTCAACTTTATTATTCGAGTTCTAGTAGACCGATTCCGTTGAAATTTCGAGAGAAGGCACCTCTTATTTATTTATTTATCTACATACACAAACCCAACAGAATTTATGTTCCATTTACAAAGCCGGAAACTAACATACAGATAGATTATGATAACTTGTGATATAAAGTAAAAATAGGATATATGTTATTCTTGTATAATATGGCTTGCTGTAACCTAAATCGTAGTAGACACCTACTAATGTAATTGTTGCAAACTTGTACAGATGAATTAGGTGGATATTTGATGTCGTTTATACAGAATTTTCAAAGGCCTTCAACAGGATAGATCGTCTCACTTAAGAAGCTGACACAATTTGGTTTCTATCCCAGTGCTATAGAATTTATTAGATCTTACGTATGGAAAAGACAACATTATGTCGCATACAATGGTTTTAGTTAATCTTGTTATATTGTTACCTCAGGTGTCCCTCAAGGGTCTAACCTTGGGCCCCTTCTCTTTCTGTTATTTAATAATGATTTAAATGATGTTATAGATTGTTGTAAACTATTCTATGCCGATGACTTAAGTATTGATGCCAGTAGAAAGTTACACTCTGATCTTAATTACGTTCAGTTTTTGTGCCTAGACAATAAATTAGGCCTCAATGTTTCCAAATGCAAGATTACTAGCTTCTCAAGAAAGGAAGCAATATGCGAATTTGCATATCATATTGAGAATGCTGCATTATCTCGATGTAATTCCAGCAAGGTTAGGTGTATTATTTGACTGTAAGTTTACTTTTAATGAACATGTAACTTTGAAAGTGTTCGAGGCAATGAAATTTTATGGGTTCATCCTAGGAAATTGAAAAAACTTTACTGATATTAATGCTTTGAAAATATATGGATTCCTCTTATATCAGTTTGAGTATGCGGCTCTGATTTGGTATCTATATTATAATCGTCACAAACGGAACGGATTCGAAGAAAATTTCCTAAAGTATTTGGCTTTAAAAACAGACGGCGTTTATCCCGAAAGAGATAAATTAAAATAATTTAACTGGTAGATTCAATATTATCAGCTTGGACTTAAGAATGATTTGTATATCATTAACATTTTTATACAAGCTACTGCATAATACGATTGATTGTTGCGCTTTACTTGGTATTATTAACTTTAATGTACCTAGAATTAACTCGAGGTATAGCCCAACCTTTAGATGTGATATAGCCAGAACAAATATCCCGTTAAAGTCACTAGTATACTTTGTCGCAAAATCAAAATCATCACTTATTTCACACATACATCTGGCATGTAAACTACTTATACTTAGTTATTTAGTTATCATGTATTATTAAGTATTGTCCTGTAAATGGATCTTCTGTCGGGCAATAAAGCTATTATTATTATTCTTATTATATTTTCTGACAAATATTACGTGAGAATATATTGTCCCATCATAAAAAATTTTCATTTTTAGTATTTCAACATAAATTGGGTATTTCTGATTAAGTGTCATATGATTTTAAAGTTTATTAAGTAGTTATTTCCATATTTCCAAATTTATGGTAACCAAATTTTTCATTGGCACGTTTAAATTATCAATTTATCGCAACAACCGTCATAATTCTGTTTTAGTTATGAAATAATTTTATGTAATAGCTTAATTTATGTTATTGCAATATGTATCTTCAAAGAGAAGCGATGGTTTTGTTATTCTCAGTTTAATTTCGTGACAAATAATCAATTTCGACAATTTTCTGCATCGAATGAAGTGACAGGTTATTAAATATTATTTCGTTTATTCTTATATATTTCCCGTCTGACAGTGATGCGATTTGCATCATTTGTATAATGAACAGACTCGTTAATAGACTATCACTATCACAAATTAGTTCTTGTGCATTATGATTCAAATAGAGATCTAGCGAAGGTCAAAAATAGTGTAGATTTTTTTTTGTAATGTCAATTATTTTTCTTATCCTCATATTCTTTTAATGTTGTTTTCTTTTATTCATCTGTCTACTTCTATCACATTTTAAGTTCTGTGATAATCACTACGTCTTTGTTAGATGTTTAGTGCATCAGTTATTTTTATTTTATTTAAATTCTTATTGATAATGGGACAGCTGTATTCAATACAATTCAAGTCGCCTATAAACATATCAAGTGCTAGATTAACAAGTTGTGTAAAATGGGTAACAAACAACGGATGTATCTCTAAGGGCCGGTTTATCAATACAGAGTTTATCAACAAACAAATATTCGATCGATTTATTCCTTCATAGCAACATACAAAATTAATACAGTCAAATAGTACTTTGACCTGGAAAAAATTGCACGCTCTAAGTTGTCATGCTCCATGTTATCAGGCCCACCTAGAAGGTCTAAAACCAAAAAGGTGACTTCCCCCTTTTGCTTCAGCCGCCACCTTGAAAAATTTTTGAATCGTTTTATCTCGTGTTATGTTAGTCTCACGGAAAAGTTATTGAACAAAAAATGTTGTAAATAAAATTCTACATATTTTCGGTGATTGCCCAAAAGTTAATATTTCGAGCGGTACAGGGTGGCCGAAATTACCAAAAGACAGTTTTTTGCGAGCAGTGTTGTGAAATGCAACTTATCAGCTGTTTAGGTAAAAATATTAGCCATACACACATATCCGAATAAATTCAATTCCATTGATTTTAGATTTCCAATTAAATTTAAAACTGTTAAAACTGTTTTTTGGTAATTTCGGCGGGGGTGAAATTTTTTTCATCTATAATTGAAAAATAGTATAAAAAATGTGTTTATTAAAGTGTTTTCATAAATTGAGTTTCCATCCCTTTGAAGGGCGAAGACAACCCACGGGGCCTGTTACACAACCCTGGTCACCTACCGCCTTCCCCAAATAAACGCCTCCTACAAAATATTAATTTATTTTTCACAGAAACAAATATCAATTTTCCACCCCATTGAAGGGTGAAAATAACCTCCAGGGGTGGTTACATAACTCAGGTCACCTACCACATTCCTTAAAGAAACACCTCCTATAAAATATCATTTTTTTCTAACAAAAACCAAATATCAATTTTTCACACCCTAAAAGGATTGGAAGCCTGGGTTATGGGTGGCTGAGTCCAAATCCCTCGAGGGACCTTCCGTTCTACTCGAGGAAACAACAATTAGTCGAAAACCTGGGAAAAATAAACGGTTTTAATGAAAACGAGGGCTTCGGGGGTGGTTTTTGGTCAATTTAAGGAATTTGCCGAGGTGGAAAAATTAGTTTGAGCCCGGGAATTGATTCAGCACCCTTGAAAACGGGGGGGACATTGCCCAGTCCGAGGCGCAAATATTCGGTAATTTCGTCATAAATCCCGACCATTAAATGGACTAGCAGGTCACCCTTTTGGTTTTAGACCTTCTAAGTGGTTCTGATAACATTGAGTATGACAAATTAGAATGTGCAATTTTTTCCAGGTCATGGGACTTTTTGGTACATTTTTACTGTACTATATTAATAATCCGCCAATTCAATATCACAATATGTCAATGGCAAAGATAAAACGTAAACTACAGGAGACATAATCAAGATTAGAAAATTTTGATGTACAAATGTTCTAAATTATAATTCTACTTGATATTTATACGGTATGATGCATTTTATGAATCCCATTATCTTCAATTTTAGACACATAAATTCAGTTCCACAGTTCAGAGATTAAAATATAAAAACTGAGTCAAAGATAATATATTAATGTTCCCCATATAAAAATATTAACTATGCTCCAGCGTAGTTTCTTCACGTGAAATGGAGGGAAATTATTTAATTTAATTTAATAATTTAACGCAGTGATATGAAAAATTCGTCTATTAATTTATTTAGAAAAAAAATAAAAGCCTACTTTAGTTTAAATCGGTAAATCTCCATAGGTTCCTTTATTTTAGGCTAATATTGACTAGGTTAGAAAGATTTAAGTGTAAAAATGACCTTTAATGGTTAAACTTCGCCAAAATGCATTTCGCTTCTGCAGAAATCAATATACATTATTATTTTTATTATTTTGAACACTTACAAATAATTTAATTAAATGTATAAATACACTTTGTTTACATAAATACTCTTTGGTAAGGCAATTCTAAAGGTTCTTTCCCGTACCGGATACGCTAATGACGAGGAAGCCCCGGCCCAACTTCTTCTCTCCAGTCTCAACCCGCTCTATCGGTCGTCTCACCTGTTGCGCGGCGTAACCAAAAAATAACGAGACGCCACGAGAAAAATTCAATGAATTTTAAACGGTTCTGCCAATATGCATCTGACTCGGCTGCTTGCCGGAAATTAAAATTAACCTAGCTATAAAACCGACAATACCAGCCACTGCCAACTCTAATTTTTACATTATTACTTTTGGTGTAGCTTTATTGTGTTACAGTGTATGGAATTTTTTGCATCAATTGGCCGCTTGTTAGTCAATTATGAGGCAACATGTTGTCTAAACGTATTTCGAGAGGCTATTTATTGATTGGATAGATAAATTTAATAAAAAAAGAGACCTAAAAAGAAATTAATAACTTGAGATACAGACGAATTGTGTACAGAATAAAAGGTATATTAGACAGATTAAATAAACTTATTAAACAAACAAAGAACCAATACTATAAAGAAGAACAAAATACAATGAAAGGTAATTCAAGAAAAACATGGGAATTAAAAAATGAAATATCAAATAACAACACCAAAAAAACATAAAATATGTAAGTACCTATCAAAAATAAAAACGGTAATATAATGTAACAAGGAAAGGGTTACTGTTATAAATGAGTTTTCCACAAACATAGAGCCTGAAATGGTACAAAAAATAAAAAATCCTATGAATTACCTACAAATTTTTTAAATGACATCCGTGGCACGTACATTGTTTCTGGAAATAATTAACTTAATTTCAAATTTCAAAAATAACTGCTCCCCTGGCCAAGATAGGATAAAAATAGAATTGATAAAAAATATACATCTACATATTAGCAAACCATTGGTTCATATTATTAATTTGGCCTATAAAAATGCAAATCTGCTTAGACAATGGACAGATTCAATTTACCTTTATTTAAATCAGGTGACTTGGAACAATTAACAAAGTATCGACCAATCTCGGTGATAAATAATTTTGCAAAAATTTTTCAGCAAACTATAAAAAAAGATGAACTTCCTTCTTTGATATGCATGATGTGATCACAAAAGTTTGGCTTTATAAATAACTCTAATATGGAAACTGCTCTTATAGATTTCTATAAAACAACTGTGAATGCCATGGACGGATCTTCTTGATTTGATTCTCGATTTGGCCAAGGCATTCGATACAGTATAGCAAGATAAACTCATAGATAAGTTATATAATTATGATATTAAAGGACCAACCTTGAACATTTTGTGAGATTATTTATCACATAAAACGCAATGAGTTAAAATAGATAATTACATGGATGATTCATATATCATATCGATGGGTGTACCACAGGGAACGGTATTGGACCCAACACTTTTCCTTGTATACATCAACAGTATTAGTCGTATAGCAAATTTTAATTGACACCTTATCTCCTACGCTGATGATACCATTATTATATGTACAGATGATACCTGGAATGAAATATAGCATACTGCTAAGCGTAGCCTAAAAAATATACATACGTGGTTAAATTTTAACTTACTGAATTTAAACGTTGCTAAAAATAAATATATAATCTTTACTTTATTGGAAAAAGATCAATCAGCAGAAACAAGGGCAAAAAGACTAGCGTTTCCTGTTTAAATTTAACACACTGCAATACATGCCCGACAATAGAAAGAACTAATAAAATTAAGTATCTTGGTATTATGGTAGACCAGCACATGAGATGAGATGAACACGCTTTCTATATCACAAAAAGACTTTGACAGTTTATTTATAAATTTTACACCTTAACGGAAATTTCAACACAAAAAACATGTAATCCTTTATTATTTTTTAGTGGACATTATTAAGATACTGTATTAGTGCATGGGGTGGTTTGTTAAATAATGCTTTAAGTAGATTACAATCTACGCAAAATACAATTATTAAAATAATTTTTAAGAAGAATAGGCTACATACAACAGAATTACTCTACCAAGAAAGTGGACTATTTAATATAAGAAGTATTTACACTTACCAATGCTTGATATGGATGTTTTTAAATAAAACAAAGTATGACGCAATGACGCTCAAGAAGAAACTAGACAAACTAGATTTGTTGAAAATCTGTCCATTAATTTACCAATATTTAGGAAAAGTCACACACAGATATGTTTTCTATTTCGACCCTAAGTTATACAATCAATTACCCCTCAAGCTAAAAAAAAAAAAATAACAGAAATTAGTAATTATAAGCTAAATATAAAACTATATATCAGAGAAAATCAGAACTTTTTACTAATATGTTTTAATCCCACGATAGACAATATCAACTCTAACGCGCCTCCTCTTTCTCCTCTTCCTCAACGTGTATGTTATATCGTGTATGTTTTTATGTGTAGTTTTGTGGGTAATAAATATCTGTATATTTCTTTTTTTCCTTCTGCTGCGTACTTCTCTACATGTTTATAATATGTACATAATTAAACTCCCTAAAAGGAATCAGGAAGATGACACAAAACAAGCACCGTACAGTGCTTAGGTGAGCTTATCTGTTCTTTGGGGTTTTACAAAATATATAGTAATGCACAACATTGTAGCATTATGATATTATATATTGTAGGTACTCATTATAACTAACATTACTTTTAATTACACATGTATGTGTTATTATTATTATTATTATTGTAAATCTTGAAAATAAGTTCAATTGAATAAAACTGAAATTGATAGTTACTTTTATTTAAGGGTCAAGTGATCCTCGAAACAAGACTATTTAAAACCACAAAATAATATTGATATTAACTTTGTTGCCCAACAGAAGATCCAGTTACAGGACAATACATAATAATCATACATACATGTATGGAAACCATGAATTAACTTGGTCGTTGCCAAAGAAACGCGTAAAGAGTTCCCCCATTTCACTAAAGAAACATCAATGAATGTGCCGAAGTATTTTAAAACTAATCCACATATAAATACGCTTCGCTTAGTACCGATTTATCAATGGAGGGTTAACGCTATCTAGAAGATACTATGCATTAATTCGCTGAACACTTATCCTCTAGTTACGAGTTAACCTTGCATTGATAAACCCGCCTTTAGTGGAACTTACTTATTAACATTTCATGCCGTTTAACAGTACAAATTTTGACATTTTATTGACAAGTTATAACATAATACCACGTTTCTAGATGTTTCCATACGAAGTGGATATAGAATGCTTAGGAAACGCAAGGAATGGGTTGTATTAAAGCCACTAGTATTTAAAAGTGATACATAATAATCCGAATTGAATCACTGACCTTTGACATGCCAAGCGAAGTCAACTCAATTCAATATAACTTTATTTGGTCGAGAGGTAAGCGCACTTGCCTCTCACCCAAAAGTTCCGGGTTCGATCCCCGGTCGTGGCAGTGGAAAATACTGTGAGAGGGATTTTTTCACTATACACGGATATTGGGTGTGTGTCCCTTGTCTCTAAATGTGTAGCCCCCTCCCACACAAGGCTCTTCTAGAGCCTTCTGGGATAAAGGGGGTTGTCATTACTTGTGGTGTATTTATTTATTTTATAATTTTATTATAAATCATAGTGTTACATATACCCCTCCAGGACCTATCTCGGGACCGACCGTGCTGATCGCAGTGACGGATTGCAGGATCGGGCGGATTAGGCCTAGTTCGATTAAAGACAGACAGAAAGGAAGAGGGGTGGAGGAAAGATTTAAAGATTCAAAGGTATGAAATATCAGTAAAGGTGGATAGGGCAAGCGGTTATTATAGTTGGTGAAAGTTTGACTACAGGAGTGTGTTTTATCCGAAATGGGGCATTATGCCCAGTTTGAAACAGCAGAATTTTTGGATGATGTCCCAGAGGTAGTCCTCTATTGGGGTTATGTCTTGACAAAGTGTGTATAGGTCTCCGAGGGAGATCTACCTTCCAGAATTTAATATGAGGCGCATGAATTTGTGCTAGAGCACTTTTAGTTTTCTCATAGTCGTGACCGATGGGCTGCACCACATTGGCGCCGCGTATGTGATGGATGACCTAACCACCATCGTGTACAACAATTTTTTATTTTGTTAAGTCTGCTATCCCTGACCATGAGCGGATACAGCCTCCTGGATAGGGAGTAGACCACCCATACTGTCTCATTAATGTGGGTATTGAACGTCAGTAGCTAGTCCAGTCTGATCCCCAAGTACTTCACGCACCTCTTGGTTGGAATGAAATTTTAATTACATTCTGACATTTTACACCATAGTAGTCATTGAAGTTCTATCATTAAGAAGAAATAGTTTAAATCGACTAACAAATAAAACTTTTAGAGAGTTGCCCCATTGCCCCACTTTCAAATATGTCACTCTATAATTGAGATATATTGAGAAAAACCGCCAAATTTGTAACCGTTGTTGTAAATACATATTTAAGTCATTTTTGTTAGAAGACCCCAGAAGGCCCATTCATGTTGGAACTCATTTGGTGGACATATTGGTGAAAGTAGTTGGCAACTGATGAACATGATTGGTTTAACTGTTGCTTGGAAGTTTTAGATAAGTGAAAGGTCCAGAATTTACAAAACCAGTTGCGTTGTAATTTGTAATACGTTGGACAAACGAAACGTCCAATTATAGCTAGACTTAATAAACACATTACGCATCTAAATATAGAAAAACTGAAAATTGTACTACTGTCTAATATGTCTTTGATAACAATCGTAGAATTGGTATTAATACCACAGGATTAATACAAAAATTAACAAATAATAATAGATAGTTGGATTTTTATGTTTGTCCCAATTAGTGGGTAGTATCCTTATAAACACTTTTTTCTTTAAATTATTTTATGAACCATCTCTGAAATATGTCGCTATGCTGTCATGAATACTTTATGCATATAATGTTAAATATAAATCATTACCGGGTGCACCCTTTTCCTTTGAAAAATCATGATTAAAATCATGATATGTGATATATTAAAACATGATTCGAGGTTCTTTATCGTTATTAATCGTCACTTTAAGCCCGTGAACATTCCAAAACGGGCTAATAGGGAAGTAATGAATGTCTGTTATTTGTTTTACGAAGTAGCCAAACATAAAGGGCGATAATTCGGTAACGATGTACTCCATCCATCCATCTCTGAGTTCCAGGCCAACTAAAGCTGTGTACACACAAATAGGATTGGTTGCGGACATGTGTAACCGACAGAGTTGTTAAAAAAGGATCTTGTTTGCCTTTTTACAGTGGCGTCTCCGTTGGTTCATTCGATTATTTGTAAAATGAATGATTAATTGATTCCCAATTCGTTATTCGATTATCGACTGCGAAGCAGATGCAATAATTGAACTTTCTTGGATAATTATATTTTGTATTGTTGTGTGTGACACTGTTTTCGTAGTATGACGATATGGGAATGAGACAATGATTATATTTATTTTTTTTAAATTTTTATTATTCACTACCCTGACTACCCAACAGAACATATTGCAATTACAGGGTATGAGAAATACACTACACTATATATATTATAAACCACCCCCCCTCCTCACAACACTTCCGATGTATAATACTACAGGCTAATTTTCTACGTGGCTTCCCCGCACGCCCTGACCATCCATCATGTTTATCTTTTTGATTATATACTTTATGGTGATCAACATAACCTTTGCTTAAACCAAACTGGGAAACAGTAACAAAAAGTGCTTTACCGCTATCGTAGTCCCCTGCATCTTCTGACCGCCTTTACTTTCTGATATAAATTAAAAATTCATAAAATCGTAAAAGCTCATTTTTCTCCTTATTTATTTTATTTTAACATACTAAAATTTGTCCTATTACTGTGCATTGATGGTAGAGAATAAAATATAACAAAAATCGCGTTACTGTTACCACAAAATACAGATTAGAAATTTATGAAATCGTGTAGAGCTGATTTTTACCCTTATTCGTTTTAGCCGGCTAAGCTTTTTTTCCATTCTTCCTATTAATATACACTGATAGATGGTAAGAAATAAAATATTACCGATCAGAAATTTCTAAAAACGTGTTGAGCTTATTTTAAACCTGATTTATTGTGAAATACATTTTATTAATACATAATAATAGCCAAAAGCAAAATATTGCAGGTTATAAATTGTTCAAATCATGTACAGTTAATGTTTCAGCATTGTTTTCATAATAATACAACAAAAAAATCTGAACCTGGATTTCACAGTTAGAATCTAACACGGGATTTGTTGGAGGAAAACTTTATTTTCCAAACGTAGGTAAATAATTGATTACTTTCGTTGAATTCCTATTTTGTCTTTACTTCTAGTAGTGCTACCGTAGTAGGGGTACCTTTTTCGCTGGCTGGGACACCCATTGAATTATGCAAGAAAAGCAGCAGCACAAAACACATTACATATGTAACAGAAAAAATTAGCGCTACTCATTTTTTTTACGTACAAACAATTTCAAAGATTTCCTTTACATACGGAAATGCATATATAGTGTAATACATGTACAGTCTAGTGCAATAATGCCTGGTATTATATGAACCTTAATGCCAGAAGAGGAAAGAAAAATATCGATGTAATATTATACATTGGAAGTGTTGTGAGGAGAGGGGCTGGTGGCGATTTCACTTATTTTTTCATGGTATCCTCCTTAGTTGAATCCACTTGAATATTTTTGGGATAGGAGTACAGAAAATCAGTGAGTGCTTGCTACTAGTCTCGATGGTGTTTAAGAACTTACTGATTTCCGTCTTAGCACTTCTTGACCTCCCAGGTCACGTTGCCTCTAACTCCTTTTTCCCAGAGTCACTAAGTATCCCTGTCAAAATTTGGGCTGTCAATCAAAAGTGGTGAAAAAGGTATATCGTGGTCCAAGTTATCCTCCAGTAACGTTTTACTTATTTCTGGCCTTTAGTTTGGTCACAACACACTTTTTCCCGGAACGGTTGGTCAAATCGAAGTAAAACTGGTGGCAATCGATTCTATGACCGCAAGTTACTCGAAAACGAGGGATCGCGTTGTCTTTAACTTCTTTTTCCAGAGTCACTAAGCATCCCCGTCAAAATTTGGGTGGTCGGTCAAAAGTGATGCAAAAGGTGTATCGAGGTCCTAGTTGTCCTTCAGATATCTGACCTTTAGTTGGGCCACAACACACTTTATCGCGGAACCGTTGGTCGGATCGATTCGGCAATAGTCGGAATCGATTCCTCGTGGTCGAGTCGATAACGATACCTCCTGCGCCTTCGTGTGTCTTCGGGAAACTTCGGAAGTGTTCGTGCGAATTTCGGATTTGCTTGTATCTATATTCACGTTATTTATAAATGTCACTGTCGCAGGGTTAAATTAAGCGACTTCCATATTCGTCGACGTCATACTTCCGTTTTTGTCGTACTTCCGTCTAGTACACAAATATACCGGAATGACAGATCCCAAAATTCAAACATCAATAGCAATGCCGCAATAAGATAAGAAGTTAAAGACAGGTATTTATTTGAAAGATGAAACGATGAACAATTCATTTCACATGTAATTACCAATGTTAAACGATTGTGTTCTTTTTATAAAAGAAAAGAAATATCCAGATGGCGCAGAAACTAATTTCTGGTGTATATGAATAAGGTCCTGTTTCGCTCGAAAATTAGCTGCGAAACCCGACCGGGTTTCTTGATAACAAAAATACTTAATAATTACAAGATACACAATATTACAAAATTTTCAAGGAGTATAACGTACATATAGGATTTGAAATAGCTTATTAATTGCACATATAATGAATTAAAATTAATTGTTATAGTAAGCAGTTCTTATATCTGCAACACTGCAATTAAAAAGGTTATATTATCCTGAATATCATACCAGTTATGACACATAACATACACCGGTGAGAATTTTAATAGATTTTTTCTTGTTGTGGGTAAGTAGAAAAGATTAGTTAGTCTTGTTTGCACCAATGGCATATGAACAAGCGCATTGACTTCTGCCAAGAGTTCGGAACATTTTATTATTGACAAGTTTATTAGCAGAGACCTCCTTCTGACTAGTTCATCATCATTGAACCTCTCTAGCAGTTTATTATGTGGAAGCCCTATTGGTGAATTGGTTCTGTCCTCCTTAAATGTCATAAATGTTAAAAATCGTCTATGGATTTGTCGGATAGCTTTACTATGTACAGCGTAATTAGGATTTCACACAACAGAGCCGTACTCAAGTTTAGAACTCACGTTTTTCCATAACTCTGGGAATATGTTACTGTTAAGGGCTAAGTTCAATAAAATAAGCGAGGTTTCGATAAGACATTAGCACAGTCTCTGATAAGAAATGACGGTATACCATGAGGACCAGCGGTGAATTTGTTTTTTAACTTTTTGATAGCTTTACATATCTTATCTTCGTTTGGGTGGACTAACTGTGACGGTTCATGTCCATTTTCATCTATGTCAGTGTTCTCAGAGTCTACGTACTCAGATGATTCTCTAAAAGCAGTGTAAGAGCAGTGTAAGGGCAAATGCGTTGACAATTTCTTGCGGATTGCCCAAAGAATTATCATTTTAGGTCATATTATTTGGAATGGTTGTCGTATTCTTTTTGCTATGAATATATGACCAACAAGATTTAGGATTCGTCTCAAAGTTATTTTCAATATATTTGACCTTTTATTTATTTCGCTCAGAGTGAGGTCCGTATCAAATAAACCGCTGTTTAAATTCATGTAATAATATCCCTTAAAGTTAACTTTTCCTAAAACAGGAGCAAATGTCAAAAATTGATTTATTATTTATATCTGGAAAACAATTTTTTATTTTATGAAAATTTTTGCGTGAATAAGTAAACCTGTAATTATTGAAAATGGTCTCTTTGCTTTCCTTTTTTTAGATATAAAAGCGTTATGTGTTTAACTGTTATTTATCCATATAAAAAGGCAGTTATTTTATATTGGACTATGGTACAGACGATTCAGTCCTTTAAAGTTGTCCTCCTTGTAGCTGCTCTAGGCCGCCATATTTGACGAAGGACTTTCGTTTATAACGTATATTAGTGCCAGAATACTTTAAAACTGTTGAATTTCTAATCACAAACAGCAGAAGATCCCTCCTCAAGGATATTAACACCCCGACCATTTTATATTTTGCCTTTGTTCGTAAGGGAGTGAACAGATAACAATAAGTTGTACGAATATGCAGTCCCACACGGCACTGTTTTGGGGAATATATTTTTCAATGCTTACTAAAATCATATACCTAAACTATATATGATTAGAAACATGATCACTTTTGCCGGTTATAGCCCTGAAATTAATATCTCCTCCACCAAGAATATAAAATATTTTTTTGGGATTCTCACTTAAATTGGAATATACACTTATACGGCAAATAAACTCAGGTATCTGTTGTAAAAATTTAAGTATTTTTATCGAATATCCCAGAGAGAAAGAACAACTAAAAGTTATATGATCTAAAAGTGGCTGCATCTAATTCCAAAAATAGAAATTTACATAATAATTAATAGTCGATAAAAAACCAATAACACAATATCCTCAGAAAAAACATGTAAGTAACGAATATTCTTTGTACCAACTATGACTTTTTAGAATTATGATTCAACCCGGATGGACTGAATGCATAAAAAAGAGATTTAAATTATTTTCTATGAAAATATCTTTATTGTTCAAATAAATAGTGGGGTTGAATTAGAACTCGAAAAATAAGTTTATAAGTTTTGCTTTCTTTCGTAACAAATTAAACTAAGTGAATACAACTGAATCGCACATTCTTTTAGGCAAGCTTATTTAGCGTCGTTCCCATTCAAAGACGATAACCTTCCTGCCTATCCATCCGTCAGAGAGCTCGGCAGAATTTATGTTTCACGTGTAGATGGGAGCCAATTAAAGTAATCAGGGTTATCACGTGGCCATTAAAAGGATTAGAATTGCGCTGGATGTCACCTCTGCGACGTCAAGCTCGTGTAACTGAGCAGGCTTTGGAGTCATTCCTGCTCGACTTGGCTTAGCTGGGATCCGCCACACTCAAACATCCTGCCAGACATTAGTGGGACTAATGTTGGAATATATTACTAGCAGAAATGGGAATCAAGAACCCTGTCCCACATAAATTACACAGATATCTTCTTAATACGTGCCTGCCAGCCGGAGATTCCGACAATATTGTCAATTTTAAGCCCTCCACAACGCAATTTATAGTTTCTTTTTAGATTGGCTAATTAAACGATAGAAAACTATCACTGAACCTATGTCTGATGTAGCAATTAAATGAGTTGAAAATTTATATTCCAATGTTTAAACAATCCCAGTGGTTAAGCGCCTGTTTAAGGAGACGAATTAAAACTAAAAGCTAGTCTTATTCGCCTCCCAATGATGGTGAGTGAAACACGCGACGAGTAGTGTAGTCAAGTGTAGTGTTTGGTGTATTGTAAAAGTGGTCTTTAGTCACCAAAGACATTGACATGTAAAAAATAGTCCTCACCTAACCTAACCTATCAAAAGCATTTGATACGGTCAGCCATGCTCTCCTTGTGGAATCATTAGAAGAAATTAGAAAAAAAGCCCTAGATTTATTTAAAACAACAACAGAGCCAACCAGTGTGTTAAAATTAATAATATACTCAGCGATTACAAACAAATCGCGTATGGAGTTCCGCAAGGAGCAGTGCTGGTGCCAATATTGTTTAATATATATCTCAGTGGTTTATTCTCTGTCGAAAGCAGTGGTATTATCATCACTTATGCTGACGATACAGCAATATTCTATCGTAGTGATAACCGCCTTCCTAAATGTACACTTTATGGTGAATTGCTAAGCGGTAGAAGAAGGCGTGGCGGTCAACGAAAGAGGTTCAAAGACGCTCTCCATGAAAATCTAAAATCCTGCGGTATTGCAGACGAGCAACGGGAACAACTTGCAGCGGACAGAACCGAATGGCGAGGGGTTGTGGCCAGCTATCAAGGAAATGTTGCTGCAAGAAGGCCGAATCCAAGACCTAACCAGGTCTATGTTTGTCCCGACTGCGGTCGACATGTGCTCTCCCGAATTGGCCTCTATAGCCATAGTCGTGCGCACCGTAGATGAATGGGAATTACAATAGACTACACCTTTTACTTGTTTTTTATTGTACACAATCTATCGACTGTAACATTTTTATACTCGGACTCGAGTAACGGCTAATAATAATAATAATCGTAGTGAAAACTGGGAATCTCTAAAAACTAAAGTTGAGTCAGACATTAAAAAAGTAAATGATTGGTTTGACTATAAATTGCTAACGTTGAATCTAACCAAGATAATTTACTTACCAATGACATGTAATAAAACTACTGTTCCATAATTTGAAAATCTCAATATTAATTGCATCTCACAGAAATTATGGTATCTTAGCTTGGGGCAGCGCAGGAAAAACCTACTTAAATAATCTGATAATTGTCCAAAAAAGAATCTTAAAAATAATTTATAACAAAAAGCTTTGCTTATCCGTCAGATACGAAGAAACTGCCACATTAGATCCACGACAGCTTTTTGTCTATTCCAGCATTAGGTTACGTCTAAATGAGACACCTCTGAAAAAAATTGATCATGCTTATGACACGAGAAAATAAAATTTTAACATACGTATCACCATTAATGAACAAGGCCATTGGACAAAAAAGTTTTACTTACCTGGGGCCAAAACTGTATAATAAATTACCAAGTGAAATAAGCAACTTAAAGTCTAGGTATGCATGTAAAAAGCGTCTAAAAAAATCTATACTCTCCATACCCCCCATGAAGTATTAGTGGTGTCAGAGAAGCATCAAATTTTAGTGAAAAAGGAATTGCACATATAACCTCAAAAAAAAACAGAAAAAGCTGCTAAATTTTAGTTTTTTGGTTATAACTTCGGATGTTTTAAGTGAAAATTGACGAAATTTTCAGAAATTATAACTCATAATCTGAACAACAACTGGTTAAAATTTCAAGTCAAAATATATCACAGAAGTCTCAAATTTTAAAATTGATTTTCCAATAACTTTTGTGCATCGCATCGTATGAGGTTCTTTTTCTGTAAAAAATGTAGGTTATTCTATGCACTTTATGATGGTGAACAAAAAAAAAACTTTTAAACTTGAAAAAAAGTGAAAAAAATCGATTTTAAATTTTTATTCATATACATATTCAATTATCCATTAGATTGACAATGACAAATACTGATGACATGGCGTCTTGATTTGGATGTTTCATTTTATGTATTTTTGGGTGTTTATTCTAAAATCGTTATTAATAGTAAAATCATTCATTAATTTTAATTTTTTATTTGATTAAACCAAATACAATTCAATTATTCATTAATTAGAATTAACTGATTTGTGTTTGTAAATATTTATATTATAACACAGATTTCAGAAATTATAAGCTTGACAGTGACAGACATTTTGGTTCTAAGGCTTTCGCGGAGCTGATGATGAACTATAGTTAGGTTTCCGGCTTGTCGTGGTCTAACTATGGATCACTGGCAGATATATTGATGACATGATGTCTTAATTTGGATACTTGATTTTATGTATGTTTATACTAAAATCGTTTATTAATAGTAACATTAATCAAACTTATTAATACACGGTCGATGGAAAAGTACTATTTTCGAATAAAAATTATGTAGCTTGAGTGGCGATCTTGAGTGATATTGTTAACTATTGCATTTCATAATTATGCTTCAAGCGATACTGAAAATCAGTCTGACGATTCTTTATCAAGTGAGACAAAACGAAGGCGATTAATATAATTGCTCACGTATATATTTTTCTCAATTTCGAGTAAAATATTTCCATTTTTTTATAGAGTATTTATAAATATAAATAAATAAACACCACAGAAATTAGACAACCCCCAATTCTAGAAGCCAGAGGCTTGTGCGGAAGGGGGTTACACATTGAAAAAACGCGGACATACAACCATTTCCTCCGATAGTGCCAGTGCCGGAGCCAGGATTCGAACCCGGTGGTGCGATGTCCGTGTGATTAATCGCGATTGCCACCTCGCGCCTTAACCCACTCGGCTAGCGACCAGACACAACACAATAAATATACATTTGCATAACAAATAGTGCTTTTATTGAGCTATACTTAACGTTGGCTTCACACAAGCGTCCACGAATATTCGCGTACTTTTACGAATATCTGTGTACACATATTCGTTTATGAATATTTGGAACAAATTCTCCACACATAACATCGTTGTTACCGATTATTTGTATACGGCATTCGTGGCGTGGCGTTACCTTTGATGTGCGTCTATTTATCGATTCGAAGCGGGAACGTGTTCATGTTCGGACCAAATATCAAATATTTGTGTACGAACACGAACATTCCATGCACACTTGCGTACATTTCTACAAATAGCAAACATTTGTATACGAATGACGCATGTGTGGAGTCGGAGTAAATATAAATATGTATACGTATAACTTTGTTATAATTGATTGATTTTTTATATTTTATAATACTCTTTAGAAAAATTAGATCAGAATATGTCAAATATCAATTAATAATTAAAAAAACTGAGTTTTATCAAAAAATGTGAAATTTTTCGAAAAAATTGACGCAAAAATACAAAAAATCGATTTTTTCACTTTTTTCCAAGTTTAAAAAATTTTTCTTGGTCACCTATATTTTTTTTAAAAAAGAACCTCATACGATGCGATGCGCAAAAGTTATTGGCCAATCAATTTTAAAATTTGAAGTCAATTTTTGAGACTTGAGAGAGAGAAATAGATATTTAAACTTCAAATTTTAACCAGTTGTGTATGGTTCACATTAAAAAGTATAATTTCTGAAAATTTCATCAAATTTCATTAAAAAAAAAAACAAAATTTAGCAGTTTTTCAGTTTTTTTTTTGAGGTTATGTGCGCAGATAAAAATTTCATATTGTAACCACTGATGGCCGACAACTTGCGTAGCGGCGGTTGCTAGAGGTAGAAAATGTCCACTTCGTATAGTATTCGATGTAACTAACATGTTAAAAAAATTTTACACTGGAAACAATTCCTTATATTTTGCTTGTCTGATTCCACTATACAGGGTGATTTACCTAAACATGCGGAAAATTATTCCGTGGGTTGTCCCCACCAAAAGGAGTTAAAAAAATTAAGAAATAAAAAAATGTTGAAAAAATTTACCTTATTTTTTTGTAGAAGTGCGCCGCCTATGATTAACCAATCTGACGTAATACATTGCAACGAAATTACTTCCTTTTTTATGTGGTATGGGTAAAAAGGATTCTCGCGTATAGGGTACTTATTGAAGGGTCTTGTTCTAGTAATTCTAGAACTTCTTCGTCTACTTCAACAGGACGATTTACTACACGTTCTCTGTCACCTGGTAAGCAAAACCCGGTGTCACGAACTCGTGGCACTGCACTTAATTTTTTTCTCTCATTAGGTTTGCGCCTATGGGGAAATTTTCTCCCGTATTTTCGTATAGCCCCTGCAAGACTTTCATTCATTGCACCCTAGGTTAATATCATGTCACAGTACTCTTGCGACGTGCACTCTGGCATAATCGATATTTGCGAATACAGTTTAAAATTTAACAAAAATGGGAAATGCTCTAAACGGAAGTCGAAGAGTCATTAAACTGAACAGTGAACGCGTGGCTCACTGACCTGAGTCAACTAAGACAGCTGATATTACCTGCTAAACAATGAAGCGACACGTGTGTGAATGCGTCGAGATAACATAACTCACCCGTTCAGAAGCGTATCTTTGCAGGTTTTAATGCAAAAAAATATAATAAAATACCTCGGATTGCTTTAAAATTTTACAGAGGCTTTCCCACATAACAGACTTGTATACCATATTATTTTCCGCATATTTACATAAATCACCCTATATGATATTATTGAATGTAAATAAATGAAATAAAAAAAGCAATAAAAGAAAATAGACAAAATAAAATATTCAAGGAATATATGTATATGGATCCATATATTACTGTAGACTTAATATAGGTTTTTAAATGTGTATGAAAGCGCGTGCGTGTGTCAATGAGGCCGTGTGTGAGAGTGTATAGATATGTGTATGTGGTCAGTTATTACCAGTTTATATTGTGTTACCTACTCTAAGCTATTACTATTATTGTTATTATTACCTTTTCTTCTTATGGCGTCTCTCCATTTACTAAGTTTTGAGCACTCAGAGATCCTTTCTCTTTTTTCTTTTGCTCTAGCAATTTATTAAAGTATATTACGAATGTTTGAGTGCATAGGAATGAGGATGGTGGAGGACGTCATGCGGTCATACTCCGTTCAAGGTTTTCGTTAAGGAGTTCTCTTGTTTATTGTATATATTAGTTTCCTGTATCTTATATTTTATTATTCTATTTCATTCTATAGCCTATAATATGGTATACCACTAAATAAGCTGCAATAATTTGTTTCGGATTTTTACATATTTATATAAATTGCTTTTACAGTGCTTTTATCAAGCATTGACGTCCTTCAAGGATCAGTACTAGGACCCGCTAATTCTTATTATATCTATACAATATTAACCTTCAGTTTAGCTGTTACTCTCTGACAAAGGCACACGACGTGAAAATTTTGGTAAAGAATATTTTCTGACTGCGATACGTTTGGATTTGACCACCATAGAATTGACTACAAGCCCTCTAGCATCAATGCAAAACCTGGTATCTACATGCTGGAGGGAATTGGGACTGATGTAACAATGTAGTTTACATAAACACCAACACTTGAACGCTATATTTTAATACTATACTCAATGTACGTTTTGTCAACCATATTAGAGCATCATTTGGAGATTAAAATCATCAATTTTTTTCAATCATAGCAGAAAAATACACTAAAAAGTAACGAACGAAATGATACCAAGACGTAACCTCAAATTTCACTACATTTAGGCATTAAGGTTAATCATACCGTTCCATATAGTCCCAATATAGCCCATATTTAGACAATATCCTCGTTAACTATGCAGCAGCTTAGTATTACAAGAAATTGCTATAACTACATACTAATGTACCCGCCATTTTGTTTTCAAGATGACGGTTAAAATTAATGAATCAAAAGCGTGCGAGATATATAGTTTAACATCTTAATACAAGAAAAATACACAATCACATTTTAATGAAAAAAATTGCCACCATCGACGTGTACCTCAAGGTACACTCTTAGGTCTCATCTTATATATAATTTATATTAATCTTTAAGGCAGTACAGTTTGTATGGAGGAAAGGGGAGAATGCATACAGAACTCAAAATATTTAGTTTACGTTTTCATCAATTTATTTTTCTAGCTTAGTTATTGATGAACCACTAATATAAAACAAACATACAAAATTCATAAGATTAGATGAGTAAACACTAAATAAATTGGACAGAACATTTTACTGGTTACCTCATAAACTGACTTAGCAATTTAGTATACAACCGAGATATTTTTAATATAAAAACTAGGTCATAGTCTATACTCTGGCTAATTACATTTCCACGCCAATTTTCATTGTATTGTATTTTCATCCCCTGGCATAAAATTTCTAAAATTTCTAGCGTCTTACTCATTCCTCGTTAACGCGAAATATAATAAAACACCCACGAATTAATGCCCAATGTCGCAAAAATTAATACGGCGAACTTTTAGCATAAAACGAAGGAATTTTGATGGGCACTTTGAAACACCGCCGGCCTGACAGGTCGATCTCCCGCCTCCACCCCATACATCGCGGTGTATTATAAGAGCTTTGTGTTCCGGCGTTAATAATGTTATGTCAACAATTAACGCCAAGCATGTGCTTTCGCAAGAAGTAACCAAATGTTGGCCGTCAAGTTTCATTCAGAGTTTCCACGACATCATCATCAATAATTAACACGGAGAATTGTTGGTTCTACTCGATTCCTCTGCAGGGATGCTACCCCCGAACGCCAACGATCGTCGTTTGCAGTCTGACACATTATAATAGTAATTATGAACATGAATACTAAGTTCCTGATATTTCGCGATCTACTTTATCTACCACTACAATTCTTTGCCGACGAATTTTTCCAAGATAGAAGATAGATTTAGTTCAAGATTATTTTGACTATAGGTTTTAGAATTATTTATTTCCTCCTACTCTTTAACCTATTCCATTTATATTTTTTCTTCTGAAGTGTGTTCTTTTAATAAAACTGCCCAATACAACACCATCAAGCATCATATTACTCAAACAGATTGTTTTTTTTCGAAAACAAGGTATCATACTATGACACATTGGAACAAAAGGAGGGCGGAACATAAATTGATCTAACACCGCATTATTTACTAACGGAAGATGGCAAAAATTTTTTTATTTCATTGCAGATAGGTCAACAGAATGGTTTTTTACAATAAATTTACTCAGGTGTCTAAATAGAGGCTACATTATCAAAACAGTATTTTGAATGTACTTTTTGAGCTATTGTTACATGGCCTATGTCCATTTAACAGTTTTATATAAAAAACTAGTGTTTTGTTTATATTTAGCACGATTTGTGTAATATTTTGATTCAGTTTTTGTTAAGTAAAACTTAACAGAATTTTACTTGTATAACTGCTAAACAATTTCACACTGTTTTATGTACATATTTTATATCTTAGGAATTCAGTCATGTTTTTCTACACTATTATGTATTTCCGTTCTATACAGCATCCCAGGAAACAATTAACAATTGTCTACAAAACATTTATTTACATCAGATATATATATTTCAATTTTTATATTTTTGTAAGTACATATGGTTATTTTCCTTACCTTTTCTCGTTACTATTTATAGTATATCCTATACGATGTAATATATTTACTGAGTTATCACAATACGTTTCATTATTTATTTACAGCTGTTCATATTGTTGATTATGTATTGTATTTACGAATTGTGAGGCAAAGGCAAATCAGCTGTGGTGTGGAAGTAATAAAAACTTTTATTATAGATTCCTTTTATCGACCATATGCCACTATTTTAGTTGTGAGTAAAGGAACTTGTAGAATTTGCGACCTGCAAGTTGTTGCGCTTAACTGAACAATTGACAGATGGCCATACCTGTACTATTTTTATATTTTATAGCTTTCAATTTAATTGGGGGAAATAGATTAGTCATGTTTATTTGGTAGCATTATTCTGTAGTAAGTAGGACAAAAAAGTTTACCTTATCAATAAAACTCACCAGGAAATCATTTTGCTTGCAGCCTTTGTACTGATTCAAACGTATACAATTTTTAACTGTGGACTTTAGTAATTGATATTACATTTTCATATCCGCGTTAACAAGTGTTTAACATACAGGTAATTTCATTTATTACTCATTTAAAATTTAATTAAGCTTAAATTTTTGTCTTTGATGTAATTTCAATTATTTTTAAAAATAAATTTAAATTCAAGGTCAATTCTTTTTAATTTAATAAGTAGTTAAAATACTATATGTACCACATGGTTTTAAAATATTTTTTCCTTTCTTTTTCATTTTTTTGGCAATTTATAGTTTATGAAATCAGCTTAGTTGCTTAGATATTTAGAGGCTTAGATATTTAAATTCTTAAATACTTATATATTTCTATATATTTATATGTATTTATGTAGTTATATGTTTATGCACGTATATACTTATACATTTCTGTATACGTTTCTGCAAAACTTCTTCATTCCTGCATAGCTTTTGCACAGCTTATCTTTCATACAGAAAAACTTTGGTTAATTTTCCTACAACTTTCACTCCATTTCATTAAGAGACGTAAATTGCCAAGGAAACTTTAGAATCCATTCTCGCAACAAGAGACAATTGAGGGCCTGGATTGCTGTCCCAGAACCAGTCACCTCAACAATAATCAATCTAGGATCCTGGTATAAATTTGTTATATATATTTTTTTAAATTTCAATTAGTCTTTACAAACCGATTTGTCTATTATTCATGTAATATATTTTAACATTCATTTTAAACACTCTTTTTATTTCTCTTACCAACAATTTCAGTCTGATGTAGACTGGTTATTCGAGAAAAAGAGACAATTCTACTCATTTTCACTATAAATGGTGCCCAATTTAACATCAATTTTTCTTTGTCTCCTTTTCTCGAAATAAACAGAAATCTGTCATTTATGCCGTACATTTCAAAAAGGGTAAGTTTCTCCACTCTTACGAATACTCTGGATGCACGGCTCTCTGCTCCGACTTAAACCACCTAGTCGTCCGCATATGTTGCCTCAATTCTTTCTCAAAAATAAATAATAAGGGAAAGGAGGTAACAGTATGAATTCAGAAGCTTAACATCCCCGCTTCCTCTTTATCTGTAAAATTGCTATAAATCGGCTGAAAGCTACCAGCACGTGATCAACTTTTGGCAGCTGCTGGTGTCGTCTGTGGAACCTTTAACATCATCATCCAAGTTATTCAAATTTTTTCAATATTGTGGTCCTCTTTGTTGACCTCAGTAGAAACAGAACCCAGTATGATACATAGTGTTAGTGTAATTCCTAAAAACCTAATTTGTTTCTATAAAGCAATGCATACACTATGCAACATACGCTCGATAGGATCCTTGGCTATATCTTTTTGTGCCACAAAATTTCGATGTCATAACAATGCAGTGAACAAAAATAAAAATGAACAAGCAAGTTGTCCGTTGCTCACCAGAGAATAAACTTGAAATAATTTGCTGCCTCTATTAAGAATTTTAATACATCTCAAGAAGATAGTCAACGATTCACTCTCAGTCGTACGGATATCATATGCCTAATTTTGTTCATGTGAAATTTCTTTACCTGCCATACACCCATATACACCATCGGTAGTTAAAGCATTAACAACCTGTTAAATATTTGTGGACATATTCGCCAATTATAGTAAGGAGAAAATAACCTGTCAAAGTTAACAAGAGAATATTGAGCAGAGTATTGTATTAAAGTTATGAGCTCAAGGGCATATAAATTTGCATGTAGATGTTAAATATTAGGTATATATTATTAAAAATGCCATTTCAGAATAAAATTTTAAATGGATAGACTCGATTGCCATCCAATGATAACGACACATCACGAAATCCGACCGATATACCCAAAACAAAAGGACGAGGATCACATAACATAAGAAGACAGTAAGATGTACTGTTATCAGAAAGGCGTTAGTAAATACACATCTTAATTAGAATGTACAATATTATAATATGTAGGTATCTTGCTATTAAAAAAATTAAAAATTGAATAAGTTTTTCTATTAACTATAAAATTCTATATACAATACAAATCATACTCTATAAAATTATGCATTCAACAATTATGAAAACAATTTATATTAAATTCTTTTTATTTTCAATTCTAATAACTCTCTTTTAACCATACTTTTTATATTATATATATTTTATTTTAATGTTTTTCTTTTGGAGTTTCTAGTTTTGCCCTCTCAAATATATCATTCTTTTTTAAATATCTACGTCACTGGTTAATTAGTTTTTCATTGTTTAATATTTGCTATTTGCTCTAACGAATATATTTTCTTTTCTTTTCTTATAATCACTTCCGTGATTAAAGCTTCTGTCATTAGTCAGTTCTGTAACCGATGATTCAGTACTTTTTGTTTATGTAAAGAACTTTGAACAGTAATGTAGTTATGATCAACTTCTATTTCTTCAGGAGATAATAGAACTGTATTAGAGTCTAGATATGCATTAAAATAATTTTCACGTAGGATAGTATTGTAGACAACTCAGCTGCCTCTATTGCGATCAGTATTTATGGTATTGGCGTTTTCAATTGTAAAATACTGCTTACACAATAGATTTTCAAACTTTTTATCATTGCTAGTAACTTTAGCCTAAAACGTTCCTCTACCAGTTTTATGATTCCCTAAAAGAAGAATAAAATTATCTGGTTTTTATCATCTTTTATTATGCTATTTCGTTATATTTGACATATTTGTGTACTTACATTGTACAGATATATTTTGTTTCCACTTCCTTTTCAGTAAAATAATGATTGCTAAAATATTAATGAAAGGTTAGAATATAATATAAATAACATTATAAACTCTGTGAAGACAGGTTTTCGCCATCTGATGCATAAAAATACTAGTCACTTTCTGTTAACAAAGTATTACTAACATCCACTGAATTTTCATTGGTGAATACGGTATTATTGTATCTACCTGATAAATTCTTAACAATCAGTTTAGTATCGGTGAGTTAAGCAAATATTGGTGAATACAGGTGTATGACATCTCTATGTGTTAAGACTGTTCTCATTTTGTGTAACATTTCACGTAATGCAAAACACTGTGATAATTTCTAAGTTCACCGAACCTAATTATAATTACTCCAACCACTGGCACTGGTGGAAATGGCCTCCACCGTCGTAAGCGGATGATCCTGCATGAGGGCGCGACGCAAGGGCTTTTATTGTCTTCTGACGTTTATGCAAGTTGATGTGCTTTACTTTATAGAGGCGAGCTTTCAACACAGTAAACTGTTTGTACTTAACAGCCTGATAGGTGATCTCAGGTGTTTGCATGCCATTAGCACCATCTACTGCCTTTACGGCCACGTCAAGCTACTCTCCTTTTGCTGGTCTCGGCTTCTACTTACGTACCTGTTTCAATTATTTACCCCGATAATCTACGCCAACTAAGCAATTTTACGTGCCTATATTTTCTGGGCAAAGTAACTTCGGGCGGATAACTTTACTACGACTAAATTTTGTTGATGTATAGTGTGTTGCGGAGCTCGTGCAGTATTTAGTGTACCTAGTTATCAGTTGCCTTATCGCCATTTTTACTGAAATTATGACGTAATAGATATGTATATTTTTTAAATGGGAACATACTTCTTGGTCATTGGAAAGACCATATGATTTGCTATTACAAAATCCCTTAATGCTTTATGTTAAAATGTGCCTAATTAATATTAGGATAGTTATATTTTCCTTCACTAGCTAACAGAAGCTTTTCATCGTGAAGAGCAGTCATGGATAAGGATAATATGGGGATTTTCTATTTTTTGATCAGTGTTAATTAAATTAAACAGAAATAAAGATACTGCTACTATACACAAATAAGCAATAAAAAGTATAATTAATTTATAAATAGAGAAGTGAATTTGGCCTATAAGTGCAAAATTTAAAAGGAAAAGTTGTCACTAACATGGAAAATCCTTCGAGTTCACGATTTTATTGATGATGTAACATAAATAATAAATGTAATAAAAACGTTGTCTTTTATTTTCTAAATATTTTTTCGAAAATTTCAGTTCAAAAAATTTGAAAGAAGAGTATCCGTCAATATTTAACGAGCAAGCATAACAAACAGTAAAGAACAATATTCAAAATGTCAACGAGTTATTAATACAAACAAGAAATTTTTGTGTTGATGAAAAACTACAGTCCAGTAGTATTTATATCTGTCATGAGACACATGTAGATGAGGAGGTGTACGACAAAAAATTTAAAATAAATGGATATAAGTCTAAAAAGGGTTTATTTCACTCACAATAGACGAACAGGTGAAGCACTAATCTATATCAAGAAAGAATTCCAGTTTAAAGTAATTGTAAATGAAGTGAAAAATATATATATTTGGATACTAGGCATTGAAATTAAAATTGGTAATAAAATATATTAACTTGTAACAATATACCCCCCCCCCCCCCCCACAACAGGCCCACACATTGAACATGCACACAATACAAGACAAAATAATGACTTTTTTATAGATACAGCCAACACCTGTCCTCATTATTAAATAAAATTATACAGGCTGTCCATTTTATCAGGGCACTCGAGAATACCACACTTAATATCGGTCGTACAAAAAAAATATTTTTACGAAAATTGTGCCGATTTATATAACCTACAAAATGGTTTAAAGGCATTTGAAATCCATGGTTTACTTTAGGAGTTATGGCGGAAAATATCGAAAATGCGGAAAACGTCTAGGCCAAATATCTCCGCTATTTGAAGAGATACGAGAAAAATTCTAAGGCGAAATTTTTTTGCAAAACAGAGTGTTTCAACGAGGTTTTATTTAATTTTTTTCAAAACCGCTGTATTTTGAGATTTACTCTTCAGGCTGTTAAAAAATTATTTTGAAACGGGCGTGAAATGGTGCCATTAAATAGAATACGTTCCTGCAACCGACAGCTACTCTCCGGGCAATGTGCCCCGCCGAGCGCTAAATTACAAATTACAAGCCTGGCGCGTTAAGTGTAATAACTGCATATTACCATCAAAACGCTAATGCTTCGATTGTAACAAACACCAGCCGAACGACTGATCCTACTTAAAGGAGCTCTCGTGCCAGTCGTCCCACACCACTTACAGACTGCAGTTTCGAGCTGTTGGCTCTCGTCAGTGCAAGGTAGGCATGTGACGAACGACACGAGGATCCTTTGACTATTTGGTACATCTCGGTATGGTTTAGAACAGCGACATGTAAATTAGTCACCAAGCGCCATCTAAAAGTTCAGTGTCTGCTGCAATCGAAAAATAAATAGCCTGACTGGGCTTAGCATAATTCCAATGTCCTTTTAGAGGGCAGAGTATTAAAACGCCTCCATAAAATCCTTATTTTACTATAAGGAACGTAACCAGAGTGCAACCAACAGCTCCGGGCTATGTGCCCCGCCGAGCGCTGAGTTACACATTACAAGCCTGGCGCATTAAGTGTAATAACTGTGTATTACAAAAAAAACGATAAAAAAAATAAATCATGGAATTTCCTTACCAAAAAAAAATATGCATGTGCACGAATTTCCATAATTTCTTTTAAAGCCAACGAAAAATTTGAATTTCAAAAAGTTGAGTTTAAGAAAATCAATATCGATAACTTTTAGTTCTCTGAAAGAAGAAAACAATTAACTGTTTTAGAAATTTACACAAAGGTCGAATATAGCCTATAAAATTAACAATATTTTAAATTCAATTATAACGAATAATAAAAATAAAAACAAAAAAGAACGAGTGTCGGGAACATACAGGCTAACTTGTAGGATTTGCCATAAACTATTCTTTTTATTTTAAGAACAAATATCGGAAGTAATATAGGCTAACTTGTAAGGCTTTCCCTAAGATATTTTTATTGTTATTTTTGTAATTTTATCGATTTAATTAGATTATATGTTGGTCAAACAGGTAGAGATTTTAAAAACCGTATAGAAGAATACAAAAAATGTTTTTTTAAAAAAGGAATCATTCTACCTTTGCTACCACTTAATAGAAGAAAAATACTCATCCAATGACAATTTTTAGATTCTCCACACAGCCACTAAAGGAGCAAGGTTGACGTTCTTTGATAATTCAGCAACTACTGTTGCTGTTATTCATCAACGAATTTATTAAATTTATTCCATCACACTGTACATACCAAAGTACAACTAGCGCTGTAATGAAAGCCATTAATATTATATCTCAAGCGGAAATGTAAAACACCTAAAGGAAAGTATGAGAACTGTCAATCGGGGACAAGATTTCCTAGCAAACGTCTAGACTCTGCACCCCGACCCCATTTGTAGAAATCACGCCAAACGCGAACCAAAGAACGATGTTTAATTACGATTCCTTAATAGTATCTGTCATCTGAGCCGAGTCGAGATCGCTGATCATTTCAAGATGTCACTCAGGTGATCGGTCGTGCATCACTCTAGAATGGTGGGACACATCATCTCTCTATTACCGCTATTGTTTATTGTTCCCACAGGCTAGCAGAACTACGTCTTGGATGTATATCGATACCATCAAAGTCTTTCATCAGCTTGACTTGCATTATGCTACGCAGTGGTGTAGCGAGTGAAAATTTAGACTCTGCATACTTAAATTGAATACGTATGCCAACTATCTAATTAGAATTACGCGTTCAATGAATTCTTCAAAATTCTACATACAAAAGGAAAAGGGTTGAAACTTATTTTCCTAATATACGCATTTGTTAGGAAAATATCAACAGTTTATCTGTCACTAGAAACGTTATGTCACATTATAAATTATCAAGTTTTCAAGTGAAAACTTGTTTTTTTGACGTGACAAAAATATTGTACCTGACTCCCTGGAAATAGGCGAGCGGGAAGCACCCCTAAAATGGGCCCATAGTGAATATAAAATCATGTTTTTGTGAAAAATGAAAGAAAAAAAAATTTCATGCTTTTTCACATTTAACTCGTTATATCTTCGTCAATTTTAATTGTTTCATTTTGAAATTTGATGCACTCATTCCTCGAAGTATGAGCTTGAAAATTCCGAAATTCCCTCGACATTTATTCATTTTGTGACAAATTTTCAAAATACCACTGCCAGGTTCTGCAAATTTTTAGATACCATCGCAAAAGTTAAGTGAGGAAGTTTCGAATTTCAAATAAATAATTATCTAATATTAAAATATAATAAATTATAAAGTTTTGTGGAAAGTTTCAGCCTTTCATATTTAAATAAAAAAAATATGTGCGCGTTCAAAGTTCAACGTTTAGTTCGAGCGCGCGCGATCAACACGCGCTGATTGATTTAGCGCGGATTGGCTTTGACTATTTTACATTATAAAATTTTTTCTTGAAATTTGGATCTGGTAAGCATTTCATATCGGCTGGTAGTTTATTGAGAAATTTGGGTGCTAAAATTTGAATTCCCTTTTGACTTTTTGTTAGTCTTACGTACGGTATTGTTAACATATTTTTGTGTCTTGTATTGTAATGATAGTAACGTTCTTCTCTGTTTAAACTCTGAGCATATAAATTCTTTCTAGCATACAAAAGCAACTCATATATATATATATATATAGATGGAAATGTAAGTAAATTTAACTCACGAAACTGTTCTCTACAGTCGTCCCTATAATTTAAGTTGGCTACTATACGTATTGCTCGTCTTTGTAGACATTCTGGTCCATTTGCTAGATGTCTTAAAATAAATATAATTTTTGACAATTTTTTTGATAAATTTTCTATATGTACATGCCAGCTCAATTTATTATCAACATAAACTCCCAAGAACTTTGTTGATTCCTGGGGATCAGGAACACTATGTCATATTTTATCACGCAGTGAGAAGATCAAGTGGCATTGTTTTATCTCGATTTAATGTGAGTTTATTTGCTCTGTCCTTGACTCTACCTCACATGCCACTACTGAAAGTTGTTCAATGCTATTATTTTGAACCGAAATAGTTGTGTCATCTGCAAAAATTATGTCATTAGAGTGTTCATTTGAATTTGTGAAATCATTTACATAGATTAAAGGGAGAAGGGGCCCAAGTACTGAACCTTGGGGCACCCCATGTATTATATTTGTTTTATTTGAATATTCATTATTTATTTTAACGGTTTGATATCTATTGGTTAAATATGATCTTAATAGTGTAACACTGTTATGGCAAAACTTATATCTATTTAACTTTTCTAGCAGTATTTCATGTGAGACGCAGTCAAATGCTTTACTTAAGTCGCAAAATATAGTGCACACATGTTCCCGACCCTCAAAAGCCCCCACAATCTGTTCTAGCAGATCTAGAATTGCAGAAGTGGTATTTTTTGATTTTCTAAAACCAACCTGTTTGTTATAAAAGATGCTATTATTTTCAAAGTAGTTCGATATTTTCTCTGTCAAGCATTTTTCAACTATCCTTGAAAAGATGGGAAGCAATGACACAGGCCTATAGTTATTTACATCATTTGCGTCTCCCTTTTTATAAATAGGTATTACAATAGCCTCTTTGAGGCAGTCTGGAAAGCAAGCTTCTTTAATACATAAGTTTATCAGTTTGCATAATGGCGATATTATCAAATTTTTAATAGATTTTATCAGAAATATATTAAGACCAAAAATGTCTTTGCTGTGTTTATTTTTTAACGAATCAATAGCGTCTCTCACATTATTATGAGTTACAAGTTTAAAATGAAATAAGTTTGTATAGGATAATTCAGCATTATGTATTATATCTATAAGACTGATCTCACTCTCACCCAACTCTTCCAAAAGATTACCAGCAACTTCACTAGAAAAAGTGCTAAACTGATTTGGAGTTAAATTACTATCAGTACGCATTGCTTTTGATTTTTTTTTAAGATCGTATAAATTCGCTACAAAAAGACTAACGATTTCTAGGACAGTATCGATCGGTAAATCATTTATTCGAGCTAAATCTAATAAATCTTCGTTAGAAATGCATTTCATAGCCGCATAAACAGTCTTTTTGCCAATATAAAATAATGCTGAAGTTGTATTACAACCGGTCAAAGCATGCGCAGCTAACAACGATGAGCACATACTATTATCTAAATTTTTTGACATTATATGTATAGGAATATACCTTCTATACATAGACGCCCCATTTTTTTGCAAAAATAATATTAGATTCGTATTCAGGAACTTCAAAATCATGAAGAAAAAACTGCATTCAGGCCTTAGAACTGCGTGGTCACTTACTCCTGTTTTTAAGCGACTTTCTGGGGGTGTTCCTCTCGCCTAGAAGTGTCATTCACAATTTTTGTGATTCCCCCTCGTTTCATTAAATTTTCACCCTTGTTATATATTATTATAACTACATCTAATTGATAATAATTCCAATTTTTTAACTTGTAATCTCTAACAGTTTTTATTTTTTATCTTGGGAGCATTTTTTTCAAATGTTAAGAGTATGTATTTTGTGTTCGACAACTCCTACTGTACCCATCTCTGTAACGCCTCTGCTGCCGTCCTTACTTTAATTTACTTAATCAATTTTATCGAAAGTTGTATCCCAACGCGACTTCTTATCAGCCGTGTCCATCACCAAACAGATCTTTGCTCCGATTTGCAGGGCCAAGTGAGTGGTATAAGACTCGGTGTAAGTTCGGAAAAGAGTTGTGAAGTGGAACGTTTGCTCTGGGAATGCGGCCCGCGAACTACTCCGTTTAACATATCACGCAAATGCTAGGCCAGGTTCAACAAGTTGGAGTGATTTTTTTGTTAGAAATGCATGCGTGAAATGTTGGTTTTTAAATTCTGTGTGTGGAAACAAATCAAGAGCGAATCGATGGAAGCGACCTTTAATTCAACGTTATTTATAAAACAAATACATCGTTCTTTTCCACTTTTTCAAAAAAATAAAAATATATTAACACAATATTTGGCAAGCGATTTTATAATCAAGTCCACAATTGCTTAGTTCAAGAACACAGATTTTAATAATAACCTGCAGCCACTTGAAAGTAAAGTGCAAATGTACAAAGCAAAATAGATTTACTTTGATGCTAATTTAAATCAGTAACGGCTTATGTGCCACAGATGAACTTACGTCTTTAATGTATAATGTATAATGTGGTAGATTAAAAAAAAACAGCGTTGTGTATGTTGCTTGATCTAAAAAAAGCATTTGACACATTATGCCACAAACAGGTTTTGTTACAATTAGAGAGGATAGGATTCAGAGGAATACTCAAGAATTATTTGGAAAATATAAAAATGTATTTAAAAACCGCTGGCCAAGGAATCACTACTTCCACATCCAGATTTTGTATCCAAGTCTTATACACACGAAATCCGAATGTAATATTTTATTCCCTTTAAATAGGGTGGAATGGCAATGGAGGTGGTAGAGGGGGTAGCTAATGCCAAAATAAATTTTAGAGGCCCTTGGTTCTCGTACACACACTAAATCCCAATTTAATTTTTTACTGCCTTTAATAATAGCTGGGGGTGGCAATGGGGTGATAGAGGGGTAGCTAACGCCAAAATAAATTTTAGAGGCCCTTGGTTCTCGTACACACACTAAATCCCAATTTAATTTTTTACTACCTTTAATAATAGGTGGGGGTGACAATGGGGTGATAGAGGGGTAGCTAACGCCAAAATAAATTCTAGAGGCCCTTGGTTCTCGTACACACACTAAATCCCAAGGTTTCGTTTAGTGCCTTAAAAACGCATTTGAAAATCGGGCTATTTCTGAATTTTGGAAGTTCGGGCCTCGAGTGGAGGGGAAGTGACCCGTGGTAGGGAAAGTTTCTCCCGCACCCGGACTTGGAGCGCCGGCGCCGCTAAATGATCGCGCTTCTCCCATCACGCGTCACTTCTCCTCCCTTCGAGCGTCCGAACGTCAAAAATTCAGAAATAGCCCGATTTTCAAATGCGTTTTTAAGGTACTAAACGAAACCTGACGAAAATTTAAACATAATAGGGTTGTAGAGAATTTCATCAAGAATAGCTTTTTGAAAAATTGTTCTATGACCATTTTTGACAATTTCCACCGTTTTCGGAAACACCTTTTTTACATGTTCGCTAAAAGTTATTAATATTTTTGCATGAAATATTTTGAGCTAGGATTGATTTTGCGATTTCTCATCGAGGTGTGGCCGTCCTAGATACGCATACAAAATTTGAGTAATATCGATCAAGTAGTTCGGGCTCTAAGTGCTATTTCCAAATGTAGAAATAAGCTTGATGGGTTTATAGCGTTGATATTGAATATAATATTAAAAACAGTAATCTATCTGTTAAGTTTGAGGAACAGAACAACATACTTCCATTTCCTGTATTAACAAAAAATTCAAACATATATTTAATAATTTTATTGACCATTTTGAAATACAAATTATGTATATATGGTAAGTCAGCAGTTAGTATTTAAGTAAACAGTGTGTATATATATACTTAAGTAAATTACATATCTATATACACTTAAGTGAATTATAATAAACAAAAACAACAATACAATTTTACAATACAATTTGTTTTCATCCTCTTTTTTCCCTTGCTTTCTTTTTTTTCCTTTTCTTGTTATAATATATCGCATATATATAGTCACGCCAAATATACAAACATGTATTTATAATGAATGTAAAGAATGTTTTTTACAAATTGTCCTCTAAATAATTTCTTAGATAGTAATTCTCCTAGCAGCAGACGTTTTATCGCTGTTGTTTTATACTTATGTCCGTTTAACAATTTGTAACTATCGGGTAGTTTATTGTAAACAGTTACTGCTAGATATTTTGGACTCTTTTCATATATTACTAGATTATGAAAAGGTAATTACTTCTAAGGTTAAACTATTTCTGGTGATTATAGTTTAACGTATTGAAACTATTTAACTCAGACTTGGTATAGAGCAACAACTAATAAATTAATGGTAGAGATAGCACTGCTAATTCTTTAAACATTTCGCAACAACTAGTTCTTTTGTTCACTCCCATGATATACCCAATTGCCTTCTTCTGCAGTCGAAACACCCTTATGCTATCATGAAAAAGGCCCCATGCTATTATTCCACAAGATATCACTGACTAAAAATGCACAAAATAATACATTAGCAATATCTGTCTATGAATCACTTTTCGCAGTTGATTTATTACATTTTTACATGTTTTCTCGATATGGGAACTCCAAGACAAAATTGTCTGATATATGCAGTCCTAAAAATTTTGTGACATTTTTTTGTTTAATAGTGCCACTGTATGTTTTAGTTAACAAGCTTACTTATTGTTATTAAATAAAATTTTCAATTTCTGTTTTGTCACCCGATTTATGCATGGGTATAATCTTAGCAATTTTCAATTTTTCGGAAAAAACCCCTTCATTAAGTGAGGAATTTATTAGTTTCGTTAATGGTTTACTGACTAGATGCTTACATTTTTTCAACACATTTGTGCTTATGTCGTCGTCCCCAGGTAAGTTGGAGTTTTTCAAATTTTTTATAATACCCAGAATATCTTTTGTCTCAATTAAACGACTAAAGGGGGCTTTGTCATCTAGTGGCAGTACTTCAAAATCTATCGTTAAATTTCTTCATACCATTTTGATCGCCTGGTATAAAGACACGGTGAATAAAGATTAAGCAATTCAACACCCTCAACATTATGAAAGTAAGATAACACACGTATAATTATATAGAGGCATCTTTACAAGACTCAGGAAACTAGAAAATTACAAACTACCACATAATAGAAGGGGTAACACCTTGATGGATATTCTATCAAAAACAACAGAGCGCGTAATATCTTACACGAACTGAAGATGGAATGACACGTGGGCGTGCGGCGGAGAAGTTTATGTCTGCGAGAACTATAATTAGAGATCAATAAATAATCATGTCAGGATAGCCGCAAATGAATCAAATGGAAAGAGGAGAGAACCGTGTCACTAACGTGGTGGCGTTGGAAATTGGAATTAAAAATTAAGACCGACAGTGGTATAGTTTTTAGAAACACCTAAAGAACTTGCCACAGCCATTTTAAAATAACGAATTAAATTTCACTCATGATTACAATTATTTACAGCAGAAAAACTTCTATATCCTGGTTTAAAAAAATATCTATATTAAAAAATACAAACAGTATGTTGTAAACTATATTTTTAATGGGTGGTAGGTACTTTCTAATATTTAATTATTTATTTATGAATAAATAGTTACCTTCATTGGACTCTATAAGCAAGTTGTCTTCTAGAATGTTTGGAAACGGTGTAAGAACAACAATCGTTCTTACTCTTTTTGACATTGGGGAGGATCTATACTTATGGCAAGGAACTGAGAGTTGTGAGGCATTGAAAAGGATTTTGGAAGTTATTTCGAGTCACCCATCTAGAGAAATTGCCAAGCAAAACCATTAACCTGTAATAAATCCCAGTTGTTTTGAAGTTTGGATCTATTGAAACGTTTTGTTCTAACAAATAAGTTTCTTTGTAGTCATTATTACATGCTTCTTATAGAATACATTTATATGGTAATGAAACTAATAATACATCTTACATTAACATATTATGAGAGAAACAGAAAATGTACGAAGATAAAGATATAAAGAAAACATTAGTTCTATGGTAACTATTCAATATTATATCCATATAATTTATTTTATTTGATTATATTAAGGCCTTTGATACGCTGAATCAGGATAAAGCAGTCTTACATAAATAGGATTTAATAACTTCTCTTCATCATTGACAGCATCAGAGAGAAGGAATTCATATCAGACAGGAAACAGTAACTATTGCTAGGAAACCAAATATCAGATACTCTCTATGTGAATTCCGGAGTTCCCCAGGGAAGCATAGTAGGCCTGCTATATATTAGGTACACTGTATACGTATTATATTTCATTAAATTTATATAATATTATGATTATAATATATATGCAACTGATATTTAGGTATACTATGATTTCTTCGTTCATGAGGCAGTTCCAGCTGATTTTTATATCAAATAATGGTTTGCCGAACTTTTTTGTCATTGAAAGATATCAAAAATTTATTATATTAAACTGACTTTTTGGTTGGTTCCTTGTGAAACATCTCGCCAAAAATTGTTTTCAAGTAAACACTGACTTTAAATGTACCAAATTACTAGTCCCGTAATATCCTATATTAATGCTCCGTCTTATAAGTTTTGTAAATAACTAAATTACATCTTACCAAAATTAATCAATATTAAATCTAAATGTTCTCTAAAAGCTCTTTCGAATCTATAGAAAATACAAAAAATTTAGTAGTAGTTAAAAGCCTGTTCACCTCAGTCCCGCTCACAGAACTAAAATTAATTTCAAATAATTTAATAGGTAACTCAGAAATTAGCACAAATGAAAAAATAGAATTAAAAAATCTGTCAAAGGTTTGTATTGAACAGAATTATTTTCAGTTTAAGGGCAAATTTTATAGACCAATGGGTTCACCTAGTTCTCCTTTGTTAGCTAAGATATTTATGGCGAATTTAGAAAACTTAATTTTCAACAGTATAATAATTTAAATACACGTTTCCTATTGGACTATATAGACGATATTTTTTGCATATGGACCGGCACTGTTAGAAACTAGTAATTACCTTAATTTCTTGACTTTCTTTAATAGTAAAATTCAGTTCACCATGGAGTTTGAGCAGAATAGTCAATTAAACCTTTTAGATATTAATATTAGAAAACATAATAATCAGTTGAAATTCAGTATTTACCGTAAACGTACTAGGACAGATAAAGTCATCCATTACAATTCTAAACAATCGTGGCAAATTAAGCTCTCATCTTTTCATAGTCTAATACATAGAATTTTCCTTTAGACGAAAACGACTTTGTTATAGAATTGGATACAATTAAACAAATTGCAAGGAAAGGGTTAAGTGTAAGAATAGATAATGTTGTCTAAACTTCGCCTTACATTGTAGATATTTATTACCTCAATAAAAGTCGATTATTATTATTATTATTAAATAATGGATACAGCGAATCATTAATAGATTAATATGGTTAAAAACAAACAACGCAAAATTCTTCAAAAGGAATTTTTCAACGCACCTAACAAATCAACAAAATATAGTTTTATTAATTATATTCCAAAATATTGTGACAAAATTTCTAGGAAATTAAAGAATTTAGGTATATCTTCAATAAGTGTGAATTAAACGAATTTAGGACAAATATTGGTCAATAATAAAGAAAAATTAACTAAACTTTACAGGTCAGATGTATATGAAATAAAATGTAAATTTTGTTATGCCGTCTATATAAGTTAGAGTGAAAGAAGCATTGAAAACAGGGTGAAAGGACATAAAAAATCAATTTTAAATGTCAACGCTATCTGGTCGATAGCCGAATGGTTAAGGCGCGAGGTGGCAATCGCGATTAATCACACGGACATCGCACCACCGGGTTCGAATCCTGGCTCCGGCACTGGCACTGTCGGAGGAAATGGTTGTATGTCCGCGTTTTTTCAATGTATAACCCCCTTCCGCACAAGCCCTGGCTTCTGGAATTGGGCGTTGTCTAGTTTCTGTGGTGTTCTGTGGCTGTGGTGCACTGAAAATAACCATTTCATAGACACAGGTAACATAAATTTGCCTTATACAGAAGGAAAAGATAAACGTCTAAATCTTCTTGAACAATTAGAAATTAAAAAATCCTTTAAAAACAATCCTTCTACAACGAATGACCAGCAAAATTTCTTAAATACTCCTATACCAGATAAAATGTTAAGATGGGCTTATCCAAGAGGGAGGGAGATCCGATAGGGAAATATTTATTATTTTTTAAATACATATATTGGTAAAAAAAATATAGGACTACCTAAGTAGTACTATGACAGGTGTAGTGATATGAATTTTCACTCAATAATTTCATTTGTTTGCAAAATAAATTCCTAAATTTAAATTTAACTAAACTGCTGGCCACTCGAACTTACACATAGAGAATTTTAGGCAAAATTTAAAGTTCAATATTTTCAACAGGAATGCAAATTTTTGAACGCGGCTTGCAAATTTTAAGAGCTAGTTTTTTTCGGATTAAGCTGCATGACGTATATTTATCGTAGGAACATAAGTTTATTATATACGGGGTGATCAATGAAGTCATGCAAAATATCAAAAAGTTTGTATGAGTGAAATTTCCGCAAAAAATTTTTTTGGTCGTTGCAATATGGTTCGTTACTAAGGTAACATCAATATCTCTAGACGGTTTTGTCAGTTTTTGGATTAAGGCCCTTAGGCCTTGTACACACTACTCAACATAAAATTTGGATACCGAAATTTTTAAAATGCTATAACTTGACATTGGATTGACGGTTCTTGATGATTTTTGCGGATTTGGAATCCTTATTTCACGTAGATTTTCTATGGTCTAAGCATTTTATTTGAGGGTTGAAATTTACACATTATGCCGGGTCGATAATAAACAAAAACGTAGCGACAAGAACAAGTTTATTACATTATATTCTACAATGTACAAGATTGCTTAACAACGGCCAAAAGTCAATTCTTAATAATTTTCAATCATTAAAAAAAAATTAACTAAAAATGAATTTAATTTAAACTTAAATTAAAATTACCTAATTAAAGTTAGGTACATTAATTAAAAAAAAGAGAAGCTAATATTTTGTTGGTCCTCCTGCTCGTAATATTATTTCCCGACATCGATTTGGTAGAGTATCCACAAGATTATTTATAAAATCTTGTGGAATATTCTCCCATTCTTCACGAATGGCCGCACTGAGCGTTTCTAAGGTTTCAGGGGGTACATCAAGAGATCTTACTTTAAGTTTTAAATAAGACCAAACGTGTTCGATGACATTAACATCCGGAGACTTTGCAGGCCAGTCCATCCTATTGATGTTTTGTGCCTGCAAAAACTCTGTGATCCTTCGCGCTCTGTGAGGTCGAGCGTTGTCATCCACCAATAGAAGTTCTGGGCCGTAATGTCGAGCAAGAAGAACAACAATAGGTTCCAAAATTTCCTCCTGATAAACAGCAGCATTAATGGTTTGGTTGGTAATGAATAGCTCGGTTTTACCATTTCTTATGATACCTCCCCATACTGTAACACCTCCGCCACCAAATGCTTCTTGAGGGTCCATATTTTTCTCCAAATATCGCTGATTTGGCCTTCTTCAAACTAAAATTCGGCCATCGGAGTGAAACAAATTAAATCTTGTTTCGTCAGTAAATAAACAATGGCTCCACTCTGCATTATCCCAATTCGCATGCCGATTTGCCCATGCCCGCCTATTCGCTCTATGGTGTTGTAATAACCGCACACATTTTGCTCTGCGACGGGTTCTATAATTTAAAATGTTTGGCATTATGTTATGTTTTTTAAAAAAAAAATCTCACCTCAAGTTGTTTTTATTTAATGTTCTTTTCACTGTTCTGTCCGAAACTCTCACCCCAGTTTGTTGTCTTAAAGAGTCATTTAGTTTTCTAGAGTTCTTTGTTCTATTCCGCATAGTTTCTCTCATTAAAATTCTTTCGGTTCTTTCGTTTATTTTTTTTATATGTCCACCCCCATGCCCATAAATATGATCACCAGTAGTTTCGACGTGGCGGATCAAATTATAAATTGTCTTTCGGCTGACATTGTAAATGTGCGCAATTTGCTGTTTTGACATTCCTTCGTTGAGAAGTCGAATGCAATTTTCCCTTTCTGCCGTGGTTAAACGCCTCATATTAATTAAACTTTACAAAATTATAACATTGAAATGTGTCAGATTATTTCTGAAATAATGTAAACAGTTTTTAATTGCATAGCAACAAATTTGTTTTTCCAATGCCTACTTTGAAATTGACGCGTCGCGTAGAAATTACACCCGATCATAATTATGGGCTTGGGGGTGGACAAAGAACTCTGTAAAACTGAATGACTCTTTAAGACAACAAACTGGGGTGTGAATTTCGGACAGAACAGTGAGAGGAACATTAAATAAAAACAACTTGAGGTGAGAATTTATTTTTACAAAAATTTAAATAATGCCAAACCTTAGAGCGCGTCGTACCCTACGTTTTTGTTTATTATCGACCCGGCATAATGTGTAAATTTCAACCCTCAAATAAAATGCTTAGACCATAGAAAATCTACGTGAAATAAGGATTCCAAATCCGCAAAAATCATCAAGAACCGTCAATCCAATGTCAAGTTATAGCATTTTAAAAATTTCGGTATCCAAATTTTATGTTGAGTAGTGTGTACAAGGCCTAAGGGCTTTAATCTAAAAACTGACAAAACCGTCTAGAGATATTGATGTTACCTTAGTAACGAACCATATTGCAACGACCAAAAAAATTTTTTGCGGAAATTTCACTCATACAAACTTTTTGATATTTTGCATGACTTCATTGATCACCCCGTATATAATAAACTTATGTTCCTACGATAAATATACGTCATGCAGCTTAATCCGAAAAAAACTAGCTCTTAAAATTTGCAAGCCGCGTTCAAAAATTTGCATTCCTGTTGAAAATATTGAACTTTAAATTTTGCCTAAAATTCTCTATGTGTAAGTTCGAGTGGCCAGCAGTTTATTTCGCATATGTTTGAAATTATCTAGTGAAAATTTATAACACTGCTCTTGTTATTAGGTAGTCTTATAGTTGTTTTCAATATGTGTTTTAGAATAAGAAGTTATGGTCAAAAACAGTAAATATTTCCCTATGAGAAACCTCATTTTTAAATTTATAGTTGAATTTTGTAATTATTGCTCAATAAAACGAAATTGGTTGCAATTAGCCCTAGGGAAGCACTTACAAAAAATGTTCGTTTTTCATTTCTACATCACATCGTCGAAAAATATACAGGGTGTTCTATTTGAAGAGACTGAGAAAATTCAATTTAAAATGTTCTTAATTGAAAAATAATTTTTGGCCACCCCGTACATTTTTAGGAAATGAAAATGATTCAAAAACATTAATTAGATGTCTTGTAATTGGTTTTCACATAAGTTTTTCTTAAAACCCACAATTGTGACTGTGGTGATGTTTTTAATATTCATCTGCAGATTGCATTATTTCAACAAAAAAATTCATTACATCCGTCTGGTCGATAGCCGAGTGGGTTAAGGCGCGAGGTGGCAATCGCGGTTAATCACACGGACATCGCACCACCGGGTTCGAATCCTGGCTCCGGCACTGTTAGAGGATATGTTGTATGTCCGCGTTTTTTCAATGTGTAACCCCCTTCCGCACAAACCCTGGCTTCTGGAATTGGGGGTTGTCTAATTTATGTGGTGTTTATTATTATTATTATTATATCCAAGTGGTTGGGAGATGTTCAATGCTAATATAGGAATGAATAGACCCTGGAAAGAGACTTCAAAAAATGTAATGATATATATAGCATTCCATTTAAAAAAAGGCACTTGGTCCTGTAATTTCGTCTTGGCTTGCCCTCTATATTCGAAAATAATTTCCAGTTATACACTTTTTATATAGTTTACTTGCAATTTTTTAAAAAATTTTTAGCCGTCGTAGAACTCGAGATATCGAGGTCCGACGCACTATGCCCCACCCTATATATTTAAAACAACCACTTCTGTTGCTAGTATACACTGTGTACTTTCGATAAAGGCCTAAAAAGCCGAAACATTTGAAGAGCATTTTAAACATAGTAATTTGATACATCTAAAATCAGTGTTTACTTAATAAGAAAAATTTATTAAAACCTTTTTTTCTAGTGAAAGGGTCAGTAACTCTTTGCGTGACACACCTCATTTAAAGTTTACGAAAAATGTAGGTCTTGCTTTTGATTACAAATTTAGACTTAAAAGGTAATAATTCTCTAAAAAAACTTAAACTCAACTTATACATATATTCATATATTAAAACACTGCTATGCAACTCCCTTATATCCTCTAAATTTAATTATTGTGATATCCATAGATATTACATACACATCAGCGCTCTCTCCTAGATATCTAATAATGCAGTTCGCATAAATATATAGTTGCAGTTGACAGAACGTTCCTATGAATCAATACTGCTCAGAAATTATGATACGTTCACCTGCACTGTCACCAGATCTTAGTCCTATTGACCGGCCAGGAATTTTCTTGGAAGATAACGAATTCTAAATTTATATAAAGAAAATGTAAGCTCATAAGATAATGAACAAAATTTAAAAATAGTAATTAGTGCCAGAGCAATTTAAACAAGTATTAAACAAATCACTCAATAACTGCACAGACGAGAATATACGAAATGATATTACAAAACATATAATCATAAATAAGAAGATAATTTCAATCAACCTCTACTTAATTAGTATGCAAATATAGGTAATGTTGTAGCAGCAATTAAACGTTGGCATTTAGGTATATTGAAATGACATATAATTCAGCATGTGTGTAGCATTTGATTGGCATATGGCACCTCACCGCGACGTTCAAAGCCATGGCATACTGCATTTAATTCCCGCAATCACGATTACATAGAGGTGCACCATGTTTCTGGCCGTTCCATTTGCTTTTCTACAAGGCGATAGTTGTTCCGCCAGTGGTTGGGTTCAAAAACGAAATAAATGTTCGTCGATGTAAATAAAATACACTGCAAATCATGATTCTGAAGAGGACAATTCACGAGAATTGTTACTATAAATTTTTTGAAACTATAACAAAATCCGAAAAATGTTCCACGTAAAACGCCGTTGGAAGAGATTTTTATATATTATACAACATTTTCGCTCTACGGAGCGTTTTTTATGCAAAAATATCAGAAACTCACCAAGAAGTGTAATTTTAGAAAGTATACTAAATATCGCTGCACAGGGACGTAATGTCGCCCCGACCACAAAATTTTAGAAAGTATCATGAAAACCGACGGACATTTCGAAAATAAAAACCCTTTTATGAATCCACGTTGTGTAGCACTGCAACTCATGCGCTATGTTAAATATAAGGACAAGTTCTCTAGTCTCTAGTCAAAGTTTTTCGAGAGTTTTAGCGAAAATAGCCCCTTAGCGTCGAGGGTGACCTTTCACTTTTTAACAGTCAATATTGGCGTAAAAACTATGTGTTTTCCGCGTATTTGCCCTAAACCGGTTCCTCAGTGATTCGGTGTAAGAAAAGTATTTTTACCATGTACTGAGATGGGCATGGGACAGCCTTGCCTGCTTAAGTATAGATTTTTGTATTATTCAGTCTAAAATCAGTTGCTTCGAACCCTTCAGGTGAACATTATAATATCCACTTTAGGAAGGGTAATAAAAGTCTTTCATACGTGTAAAGATGGATCGTTCACATTAACTGAGACGCATCGGAGTACGTATGGCCGCTATTATATAATATTATTAAATATGTTTCTTTACAACCATATATGTAATGTTGCCATTAACGACTTTATTGAAGGTTCGGAAAGTTTACTACCCGTTTGCATTTCTTTTTGCTAAAATGGCCAATAAACAAAGCAACAAATGCGAACGAGTGGCTAATTTAAGTCGGAGCAAATGGTCATAGGTTCAGAGAACTTACCAGAGAGGTGAAACTTACCCTTTGGTGTGTGTGGTATAAAAGAATAATTTTGTTTTGTTTATTGAAAAGATATAACGAAATATTTGATGTTATGAGGGCACCAGCTATAGCAAAGAATGAATAGATTTGTTCTTTTTCCCTTAAAACTAGTCTCTTATAGATGAAACAGAAACTTTTTGATGAGGAAAAGAAAGTAGATTTATTGTAGGTCTTTATGGACATTTTTAGGCCAGTGCCAACGTCCCCAATGGTGACATCTTTGGTTGATAAAGCAATATATTCTTGAATGGCTGCAGAGATTTGTGAACTACTTGAAGAATTACCCGAAGACATGGGACGGGTGAACAGCATGGTGGCAGTTTTGGTTTTGTTCTCCATTAAACAGTCTACTCAACCTTCCGATACAGTGCTAGAATTTTACACTTCCAGCCTCTTTAATAGAAGTTGCACCGCTGTCGGCTAATAAGGTGGCGGTAATGAGGGCGTGATCTATAGAGCCTTCAATGTTTTCTAACTGCAAAAAAGAGACTCTTTTTCGGAAAATTGACTACTGAATACGACGAAACCTGTTTTGTCCATTTATAAATTGGAAACAATCATCTTTTCGACACGGATTATAATGGACTACTGGACAGTAGAGAGAGTACTTACTACTGTAGCAAACTCGGTCGCGGTCGCCGTAGTGTTTATGCAGAATGTCGTTACGAGTCGGCGAAGCGCTTTGTACGAAACCCAATTTTTAACAGTGAATATTTAAGGATTGGATATTTTTATGAAGCTGAAATTTTGACAGCTTATCTAGATGATCGAATTCTATGGAATACATTATAATTGTATAATATAATAAATAAATAATTGAAAAAAAATAACGAAAAAAATTATCTGGAACAAACCCATTCTTGCATTACCGAAGGACACTTTCCTGATGTTTTGAAAGTTTTACCTCTTTTTAAGAAAGGATACACTAATGTTATTGACAACTACCATCCCATTTCTATCATCCCCATTATTGGAGAAATTATAGAAATCATTCTTAAAAAAAGGCTTGTGAATTACTTAGACCGTATTAAGATTTTTGTTTGATGTCGTGTGGGAAAGTGGTCAAGCTCCGCAGGAGTTTCGTGATACACTTTTAATCAACCTCTTCAAAAACAAAGGGAGCGCTGCGGACTGTGGAAATTACAGGGGTATAGCTCTCCTGGCTGTTGGAGGGAAGATACTCACTAAAGCGATGGCAAATAGGCTAACACCTGTTATGGAAAAGTTACTTCCTGAAACACAGAGTGGCTTTAGACCAAACCGAGGCACATCGGATCTAATCTTCACACTTAAACAGCTTCAAGAAAAAGCACTCGAACATCAAGGAGAAATTCACATGGCCTTCATTGATTTAACCAAGGCGTTTGACTCGGTGGACAGGGAAGTGCTCTGGAAAATTATGCTCCGCTTAGGTATCCCTAGAAAATTTGTGGAAGTATGTCGCAGTCTACATACAAACAACAACGCCCAGGTTATGTATAATAATGAGGCAGCCGAACCATTCCAAACCCTCACTGGAGTTAGGCAGGGATGTGTCCTGGCACCCCTACTCTTTAATTTGTTTACCACTGCTCTAACAATTATTGTTGACAACAAACTGACAGTCAGAGGAATAGGTCTCAGATACCGTTTTGATGGCGGTCTCTTTAACATAGGGCGCTTTAGAGCTTTCACGAAGACACGCACACGATTCATTTGTGATCTCCAGTATGCGGATGACTGTGCACTTTTAGCCTCTACGCCGGAAGAGCTTCAAGAACTTTTAGATGTGTATGCCCAGAGCTATGATTCCTTGGGACTTAAAATCAACATTCGAAAGACTAAGATTATGTCAACTCCTCATCAAGTGAACCAAATAGACATTACACTTAACGGAAATTCTCTTGAAGTGGTGGATCAGTTCAATTACTTAGGCAACGTTGTTAATGACAAAGCAAACATGGACAGCGAGATTCGCAATAGAATTAACGCTGCATCCAGAGCACTCTGGGGACTTAGAGAGAGAGTATTTGACAACCACGACCTTGCTTTGTCCACGAAAATGTCTGTCTACAGAGCAGTTGTCATTCCAACACTGCTATATGGATGTGAAAACTGGGTCACTTACCGTCGTCATTCCATCACATATCAAACGTGGAAGTACTCAGGAGAGCAAACAGCCTTCCAATTGAGGTGCTTATTTCAAGAGCACGCCTAAGATGGGCAGGTCACGTTCATCGTATGCATGATAACCGCCTTCCTAAATGTACACTTTATGGTGAATTGCTAAGCGGTAGAAGAAGGCGTGGCGGTCAACGAAAGAGGTTCAAAGACGTTCTCCATGAAAATCTAAAATCCTGCGGTATTCCAGACGAGCAATGGGAACAACTTGCAGCGGACAGAACCGAATGGCGAGGGGTTGTGGCCAGCTATCAAGGAAATGTTGCTGCAAGAAGGCCGAATCCAAGACCTAACCAGGTCTATGTTTGTCCTGACTGCGGTCGACATGTGCTCTCCCGAATTGGCCTCTATAGCCATAGTCGTGTGCACCGTAGATGAATGGGAATTACAATAGACTACACCTTTTACTCGTTTTTATTGTACACAATTTATCGACTGTAACATTTTTATACTCAGACTCGAGTAACGGCTAATAAAAGAAAAAAAAAAAAAAATTAAGATTTTAAATTGTCGTCAGTTTGGTTTTAGGACCTTGTTCGAGTTGTGGTTCCTGCGTCCAGATACCAAATTTAATAGTGTTTTTTGTGCGCCAGTGTTTTTTAAAAAAGTGTAGTATATAAGTTTTGTTGAGCTTGTTTTCAAGCATTTTTGTTAATTTTATGACCTATTTTTATTTTATATTTAAAAAAGAGTCTAGGTTTAGTTTTGTTGAATTGTTGTTTTCGCTGACCCAGGTCTGCTCCGCCCGATCCTGCAATCCGTCACCGCGTTAATGCGGTGATTGCACGATCGGTTCCGGAGCAGGTCCTGGTGAGGCAACTATTTTATCATTATTATTAATAAATACTTTTTGAATTGAATTGAGGCCTTCGACTGTGTCTCACATAAAGTTCTTCTGGAAAAGATGAGTTTCTATGGTATTAGAGGTTTGCCATTCAATTTTTTTAATTCTTATCTGTCTACCGATATCAACTCAGAATTATTTCCAGCGAAGCATGGAGTGCCCCAAGGCTCTGTCTTGGGGCCACTACTTTTTTATATTATATGTTAATGATTTTTTTCACTTTATATCATCTAAAAAGTGTATCGCTTATGCTGATGATACGTCTATTATTTTATAATTTGAACTTTGAATAATTTAACTGATGACAGTATTAGTTCTATCAAACAAGCGGCTGCTTGGTTCACTTCAAATAATTTAAAATTAAATGAAGATAATACCCAGAAACTTGTTTTTTCTATAAATACTTACTAATTAAAGGTAACAGTGTTAAAATTCTTGGGGTTGTTTTAGACGACACTTTCAGTTGGTACAAATATGTTGAGCAGCTATCACATAAATTAGCAAATTCATTCATTCATGCTACATAGGCTAAAAAAATCAACTATGTTGTAAAACATTAAAAACATGTTATTTTTACATTAATTATACAATTCTTCTTTGAGGATGACCCACCTCATGCAGTTAAAATCTTTCGTTTGCAGAAGGTAGCAGTCAGATTAATTGTTAATGCTGGCTGGAGAGATCATTGTCTAATAATATTCAATAGTCTGAGTATACTGCCGGTTCCTTCCCTTTTATGTTACATTACAAGAAATTCATGAGAATTATAAACTCATTTTCTTTTACCTCTGATTTTCATTCTTCTGGCACTAGGTCTGCAAATCAGTTCAGACAGCCTTGTTTTAGATTAACAAAATCACAAAAGAACTCTCCAGACTTTCATTTAAACAATCACATTCCTAATAACATAAAATCACTTAATTTTAACAGTTTTAAGTACACAAAAAGAGGGGCGAGCGTAGGTGCGTCTTTACTATGTACATACTTCGGTATGCGATGTAAAGCAACGACAGGCGCAGTTAGTACTTGGATTGTTGACCATTCCAACGGAAACCGCGTTCTCGCCTCACATATCTTCCAGCGGCTTGTATATCAGTGTATGCGCGGAAGATATACAACCTTAGGCGAGGGTTGTATAGGGGATATACCATCCTTCGGAGGGGATGGAAAGCCGTCGGTCCCTTGTCTATTAAATGTTAGGCAAGTAAAAGATCCCTACTCTTCTTAAGAGAAGAGGTTCGGCAAAATTCCTGGTTGGGGGTAGCTCGTCTACAGGCGTCGGTGTTAGGCCTCAGTAGCGGAAATAGGCCGACGTTAAATAAATGTATAAAAAAAAAGTACACAATAAATAATCACATTTTAAACAATCGTTTCTATTCCACTGAAGAATTTTTAAACACAGATTGTTAATGTAACTTTTTTTGTTTTTTTTTTCTACTTACTGTTCCAACTTGTTTGATGTGCTAGTCGATATATTGTCTGAATTTGCCCCGTTTTTTTGATTTTTTTTCTGTATTTTATAATGTATGGTTTTATATTGATGGTCGAGAGGTGAGCACACTTGCCTCTCACCCAAAAGTTCCGGGTTCGATCCCCGGTCGTGGCAGTGGAAAATACTGTGAGAGGGATTTTTTCACTATACACGAATATTGGGTGTGTGTCCCTTGTCTCTAAATGTGTAGCCCCCTCCCACACAAGGCTCTTCTAGAGCCTTCCGGGATAAAGGGGGTCGTCATTACCTGTGGTGTATTTATTTATTATTATTTATATTGGTAATACTACACACATATATTTCAAATAGTTTGTCCATATAATTTACAATGTTTTGTGTCTATATTTTTATGATTTATAATGTTTTATTATACTGCCCTATTGGGCTCTAGACTTACAATATTCTATTGTAACTTGGTCAAATAAGTTATCTTATCTTAAATAAATATTATTATTTTAAAATTCGCTTCTCTTCTGACGTCCCAAACAACTACTTACTTTGCCAAACGTCCACCACTGGAGCAATAGCGTTACGACTCATTTTCGCTAGAATGGCGTTACCCGACGTTCTTGTACACCTGACAGCGGTTTCAACAACATACACGGCCTTTTCTGCATTGCTACCTTCTTTCAACAACTACTATTAATAGCTTATCATGTCAGTAATTTGAGTCATCCACCGACAAAATGCAGTCGTGTGTTGCAAATATTACTTTAATAAGACTGTGTGAGGTTATGCAAATTCTGCGCTAGGTTTTCTCTTAGCCATTTGGTTCATTACTAAAATTACAAGTCTCATCAGACTTTCTATTATTTTTGATAATTCGGTGAGCAAAATGGTCAGAAAAGTTTCTTTAAATATTCAATATTAAAAAGGTTAATTTAAATTTATTGGTCAATATTCTCGTCTTGTTCGCTTCCTTAAAATACAAGTTTCTTGTTTTGGAGCATGTTAATGAAATTCAATTCGAATAATAGAATTATTAGATTTATTTCATGAAAGAAATATTCAAAGAATAATAAACACCACAGAAATTAGACAACCCCCAATGCCAGAAGCCAGAGGCTTATGCGGAAAGGTGTTACACATTGAAAAACGCAGACATACAACCATATCCTCCGACAGTGCCAGTACCAGAGCCGAGGCTCCAACCCGGCAGCGCGATACCCATTCGAGTTATTGTGATTGCTACCTTGCACCTTAACCAACGCGATTATCTGTTAAACTATCACATGACACATAATATAGTTTTCAATTTGAATTCCATAAATTCGTTTCCATACTGTGATTACTCTCATTTAGATTCTCCAAGTTATAGTTGCAGTTTTCGTAGACTTTAAACGTGCATTTGACGCGGTGAATCGTCAATTATTGGTATCAAAGTTGGAAAAATGGGCATTGGGGGGACTGTACTTAAATGGATTAAATTTTACCTAACTGTAAGAAAACAAAGAACAAGATATGTAAATAATGCATCTAACGTAATAGACAATGACATCGGGTACCACAAGGATCAATGCTAGGACCTTTATTATTTGTGCTCTTTATAAATGACAGTGAAATAAATAAAAAATTGTAATATACATTTTTTTGCAAATGACATGTTAATTTATTTTATAGATAAAATGTAAATGGTGCTATGTGCTAATGTTATCGGTCAAGATTTAAAAGATGTATTTGTTTGGTTGTGTGAATCACTGCGCGTAAGTACATGTATATCGTAAATGACTGAAAATGGATCATGGATGGAGTCATATCACCCAAAAGTAAATAAAAAAAATCTACATTTTGACGGGGAGAAAGTTATCGTACAATAAACGGGCAAAAAGTAAAATTTTCTAAAAAATTGTATTGTGGCCACACTAATGGAGCATTTGACTTGAAATGTGGCAGGCTATTTGTGGGTATTATGAGCCACCGTCACCCAAAATTACACCTAATTTAATAACACCACAGGTAATTACGACCCCCTTTATCTCTGAAGGCTCTAGAAGAGCCTTGTGTGGGACAAGGGACACACACCCAATATCCGTGTATAGTGGAAAAATTCCTCTCACAGTATTTTCCACTGCTATGACCAGGAATCGAAACCGGGACTTTTGGGTGAGAGGCAAATGCGCTTACCTCTCGACCAGCAGTCATATAAATTCGGATACGATTTGTCCAAGTCAGTCATCCCAAAATCAATTTTTGCCAAAAAAAATGTGTATATATATATATATATATATATATATATATATATATATATGAATTACAGGAGGGGGGTGGTGAACGTAATATCACGAAAATTTAAGTGGAACATTGACAATAAAAAGACCACATTTTAGTTGCTTAATTTACAGTTTACCCCTTTTTCGAGTTTAAAACAATGTTCCGACAATTGGCAGAAGGTAGATACTCTAGGAATATCTTAATTTTAAGTCAACTAACAACCACCCAAAATTTGGAATCTACGAAAAATTGTATTATTCTCCGCTATTTTCAATTTACCATACTCCACTACTAACAATGATATAAAAAAGTTTTCAAAAATGCAAAACAAAGCTATGATGATAATATTAAAATGTAACAAATATACCCCCATAGGCACAATGTTAAAATGTTTCAAATTTTTTAAATGTTAGGCAACGTATGGTTTTAAAGTCACTACAATTTATATTTAAAACAAAACATGGTATGGCTCCAAGGTATTTATGCAATAAATTGAGTTTCGTACGAGATACTCATCGATATAACACTCGTAATGTAAATGACATAGTTTTACAGGGGCATGACAAATTAATAGAATCTTTGTTCTATAAGGGTATTCAGTTCTTCAACAGTATGCAAATGAAATAAAATATTGTGAAAAATATAATACTTTCATCAAATTATGCGTTAGTTATATTAGAAAAGAATAGTGATTATTTTGTGAGTAGGTTAAGTGATTTTACGATAAATTATGTTAGAATACAAAAAGATTGGTAATTATTTTATAGTTATTGCTATATGCATAGATTGAACGTAAACTAGTGAATAGTTAATAGCTTCTGTTCTATATATTGTTATGATTCAATTGTAGCTTTTTTAGCTAATAAAGATGTATTATTATTATTATTAAAAAAAATAACACCACAGGTAATTAAATACCAAGACTTTATTTTTCTTATTTCCCATTCCATTCGTTTTTTATGATTCTGCTGTCAAAATCGACAAAATCTTAGCGATAACCCGGTGAGTAGTAATATGCACTTGATTTAAGCGAGTGGCTATATAAGTGGTGTCGGAGTATTCTGGTCGAGATATTGGATATCAGGAACTAATCTGCACTCCAGACCTGTACAAGTGTATTCCCGGGTCCGGAACAAGAACCACCACATCGGCTGTCCACGGCGTGGCCTTCACTTCCTGCCTTTCCGTTACTGCTGAATAACCAGCCAATTTTCCTCGTCGTCGCCTCTTCAACTTAACGTGATAAGCTCTGAGGAAGGAGGAGTTTACAGTAATGTAAATATCAGCTCTAATACTTTTTTTACTATTGTATGGGATACCTTATAAATAAATTACCCTACGATAAACTTACAACCGGGATACGGGAATATAAATATAATATGACCCTGTACCAAGGCTGAAAATAATTAAATAATAATGGATAAATATCAAATTTCATTTAACAATGTGAATGCGAAAACATTTATAAATACTAAAATCGTTGATTTTTTACGTGCAACATGATCTAAGCAAGTCCTAGTAGATTAGAACGATCTTTAAAGGGAAATGGCCTAGAATTTAACCTTATAGTCTAGGAGCCAGCCGTCTGTTGGAAAATCGGCGTATAGGGGATTGCTCTTCTGGGATGCATTATAGGATGGATTGTCAGTTTTACAGAAAAAAAAAAACAAAAAAAAATTACAGAAAAAACATTCCCAAGATGATTAGAACTAATTTTCTTATTATATTATTTACCTAAAATTAACCATTTTCATACAAACGGACCTTTTTTTAACCAAAATTACAATATTATGATTGGTCTACTGTTTATTGATATAGTAATAGTTGTTTACGTTATAAGTCCAGTAAATAAGTTTTTACAGTACGAGTTCGATGTTCACCGAATCTCCAAACAAGTACTGTGACAGATCAATTATTATTATTAGCCGTTACTCGAGTCCGAGTATAACAATTCAGATCAATTACCGGACGTATAACATTTTATTCCATACTATGTCACTTCTCTTACTTCAATGATATTATTGCAAACATACAGACTTACCTCAACTTACTTCCTCCTAACAAAAGATGGTTTTCTCTAACAAATCAAATCCCTATCAAATCTGATATAGTTAATGAGCTACAAAAAAATTGCTTGCAGATATGATTTCGCAAAAACTACCTCAGTCATGCGAAGTGCAATCTTATTAAAAAAAATATGTGTTTGTACGTGGGAGGACTAGGTATCAATGGAGAGAATAGTATTTGTGTATCTAAAGATCAGACAGCTGAGGTCGTCAATTTAGAAACGTATTTTGAAGAAGCAGATGAGAGAATCTTTTGGCATGCTCATCACGCCATTACGAATGCAGAAATAGAGCGCATTGTGGTGGCTTCATCAGACGCAAATGTATTCATTTGCTCACTCTACTTCTACCCCAAGGCATTTAAGAACACAGGGCTGACTGAGATGTGGGTTTTATGTGGAAAAGGAGCTAGATATGTTCCAATTCGCAAGCTTGCTGAACGTTTAAGTTACGCTCTATTCAACTTTTACTGATGTTCATGCTTTGCCTGGGTATGACACGACAAGCAAGTTTTCTACAAAGCATGCCGCTTTCAAACGTGTTAAAGAGTCACCTCATCTCTTGGAAAATTTTGGGAAGATGGAAACAGACAGACCATGATTCACGCTGCTGAGTCATACCTTGCGGGACTCATTTAACCGAACTGTGTATCTCTGAATGAGTGTCGATTAAAACAGTACCATCGAATGAAGCGCCTTGATTTCACAACACTTCCACTAACATCATCTTCCACTCATTTTCATATAAGACATTGTTTATCTTCAGAGTTACCGCTGGCACCAGATACTTGAAGATTCATTACTCCTAAATCCATCAAAATACGGCTTTATAGAGCAAGATGATGACAGGCTACCTAACATTAACGAAGAAAGTATTCCTTCAGATTTTCCGGTGCCATGAAAATGCAAGAAATGTGCGACAGACTCTGTATATAAATGTCTAGCAGGAATAATTTTATGTTCAAAATTCTGTGAGTGTGGAAAAAGCGATGAATGTCAAAATCCTTTGGACTGAAATAATAATATTTACAGTTTTCATTTTAAATGTACTTCTATTTATGATTTATTTTTTACGTTTTTATATCCACCTTCTCATTTATTTTATTTACTTATTTATTCATGAAAGCTTATTATTTATTTGTTTAGCTACGTATCTAAATGTTTATTTTTTTTTTAATAAAACACGACAGGTTGAATAAAATTTGTTAATTTGGTTATAATACATTATCAATTACTTAATTAACCAGGCGCGTTTTCAGATTGTCGATATTTTTTTATGAAAATAGTTAACTTTAGGCATATATTTGTAATAGCAAAATTTACCCGAAACTGATTTCTAGACACTTTTGTTTTAACAATAGTCAACAATTTCTGAAAAAATAGCCAGGTTCCTCGGAAAGTAACAGGTCAAACATCTCATAAGTTGGCGGCCATTTTGAAGATTCAAGAATGTGTGGCCAAGCCAGAAATTATCTTCCACTACCCTGCAATGCATCCCAGAAGAGAAATCCCCTATACGTAGATTTTCCAACGGATAATACCGCTGGCTTCTGAACTATTAAGCAAAATGACGTATAATATAAATTTTAGATATTTAAAACAACAAATTGACAATTATACCAATTCCTGAGGTAGCATTTAAATTCTAATTGAAAATGTTCAAGAAAATGTATGAAATAGTTTTAATAATTGTTATACTTTATTTGCAAAGAATATACAGAAACAAATAATTATCAAAATCAGTCCACAACAGATTGGCTCTCGAAGAATATAATAAAATGAATCTGTCAACCCGTTTACAGATCAAGTCTGAGAGGATTCGTCATCGAATGAGATTGAAAACCATCGAACATACAGATGTTGAGAGAAACGGATAAGGCTAATAGAAATATGTAAGTGAATACTTTCAATCCAGTTTATTGAATTTTGAGTAACGTATAATGTTGTTATGGAAACAACTTTTTTCACACAAAATATGTATTGTATTAAATATACTCTAATACACCTGGTGGATGTGCGACTTGTAGGTTTCTAAATATTAAATAAAATAATAAAATACAGAATAATATTTATACTTAATAAAAATAAAATTTGTTATTACAAAATATTGAGCACTGTAATATTGAGAAGAAAAGAAAATATTCACAATAAATGTTCAAATTGGAGACCTTCAGCAGCGTGACAATATCCTAATCGATCAACGAAGACTCTTAAGGGGTTTTGGATAGCATGCTGTGATATTTCTTGAACAGCCATCCTAATTCAATCTTCTAACTCTTTTAACGACTGAGATTTGGTCTTATCTGGCATATAGTTTTTGAATGTTTGTTAATTTGTCATAGAACATATTATATGCTTAACATAGGAATATGAATTCAGGAAATGCCGACCCGTTGATTGTTGGTTGAATATCCGTCTATAAATTTGGATAATTTGCTCTACGAAAACTTAATATTTTAATATCATCATCGTCAGAGCATCATTAAGCATTTGTCAGAGAAATAAATATATTGAATGCATTAAACCAAAGTTTAGCAATGGACCTGATGCATTTTGAGCTTTCTTTAATAAGAACTGTTTAAACATATTGGCAGGTCCATTTGTCTATTTATTTAATTTAGCCACAAAATGTGCGATTTATATTTGGATGTTCTACAGTTACCAACTTGTGTTACGCAGGATCTATCTGAATTTTTTAACTTTAGATAACAGGTGGATGCCATTTATACTGATTTCTCAAAAGCTTTCGGCATATTGTGCCATAGTTTACTTACGAATAAATTGAAAAACTATTTGAAACATTATTGTTATTTATTACATAGGCGCCATTTCTTTAGTTACACGGTTTTCAACCTGCCACTTTCACGTCAGTTTCTAGAGTTACAGGGGGTTTTGTTGTAGATCCCTATTTTTTATTATTTTCAGTAATGACATCATCTATAAATATTTAATTATTTATGACTTTTATGATATATAACTTGAGTTGTAATACCTAAAAAGTGAACTAGAACTTATATTTCAATAATAATTTTTCATTGAAAATGAGAATACTACTTTGACATCAGACCTAAAGCTATCTTTGCTTGGGTTTATTTTTCTATATCATATTTTGAGCAATGCTGAGTTGAGCTTTCCTTTGATAATCAAGTCGTTGATCACATCTAATACTTCTTAAAATTTTCTTTTTTATTTATTTTCCATTTCTTTTCTATTCTTCCCTCCTCTCTTCCAATAATTTTTCCGCCTCCAAAAAGCAATTTTTGCTTGCGCACTTACTAGATCTTCTACTCGTAAAATTTTAGCCAACATAGCACTATTCAGAAGCTCATATTATAAGCAATGCTTAGCTGAACTTTTTTTAAATAATCAAGCCAATGATATTATGTAGTTCTTACAACTTTCTCTATTTCCGCGCAACTCATTTTCTCTTCTTTTCTTCCTTCTTTTGATTCAATCTCCTCTTTTCCAATAATTTATCCGCCTCCAAAAATTACACATATTTTTGCTTAGAAGTGGTCACTATTATAAAAATTGATATTGGAAAATTTAAATTGACTCATACAGAGATTTTTGTAGATTCCTTGAGTGATATTCTACTATCAAGGGCGAATTTTGTGTTGAAATGACTTACGGCCAAACACACCAAAGCCATGAGGCATATTTGCTTGTATTTATATTTACAGACAATATCCCTTATAGTCAGAACTTTATACCAGTAATCACTCCTAATTATCAAATTTTAAATTAGTTTAACAATTATATGAAGTGAAAATGGTAAAGGTAGTATCGTTCAAAGATTCCTTGCAAATAAAAAATGCAACAAAAACTTCACGACTTCGTTAAAATACCGTTACGCTCTGTACTAATCAGCCGGCAAATTGAATCACTTGCCTTTATAGGTTTTTAGTGTACGTCGGCTTGTTTGATGACACCATACTGACTAGTTCGCCGGCGTTAATAATGAGCTCGTAAAGATTTTGTTGCATTTTTTAGTTGCAGGGAATATTTGAACTATACTATAACAGGTTTTTTAAATTCATGACAAGAAAACGATATTATGACCCGTGGACGATACACCATAAAACACCTAGCACAAAGTAATCTAAGGCCTACGCTTCATTTGCATAGCCAACTTGAAGTATTTTTTTTAACGATCCTTATACAGTAATCTATGTATGATATTATATTCTACGTATATATGACTATACTATATATCACTCCAATGTAATTGTAATTAGATATTGTCTAATCCATCGCTATGCGCACAGTGTTAATTGTCCTTAAATGGAAACACGACAGTGAGGAACGTCAACAGCGCTTATTATGTTGCCTCGGCTTAACTCTTTCTCTGACTGAAAATCAGCCCGGCGCTAAATCTGATAAATGGAAGAGTGACACGACTGAGTTATCCGACAATACAAACACTCAAATACGTAGTAAATTCACATCCGCGGCCCGCTCGTGGCTGAACTTGGTGGGTGACGCGGATTGCAAATACCTCTTGCATGGGCGGCCGTCGAATATTTCCAAAGGTTACACCAAAAGTGTGAAGTATATTAAACAATAAATTTAAAAAAAAATTAGATGCTGTTGCATTCCAATCATAATGGAAGGAACAGAGGTAAATATCCCTTACTTTACTGGAAATCATGATGATCTGCAAAAAAGCAAACTTAAGAGCCCAGATCCTGTCGAAATCTTAGCATATCCTCTTTTACTCGACTGGCTACGAAAGTTAAGGAAAAATATTTAGTACGAATGTAAACAAAACAGTATATATGCATATACAAATTTATTTTTCTTTTTTTTTAAATTTTGTAAAAATGTAAAATATTCTGTCATTTATTGGTGTCTTATACACGGAGTATTTACACATGTCAGAATTTTTACAAAGAGAATAAAATGGATAGGCAAAATTACATACGTAGAGGTACAAGTTAAAATTATTCTGAATTAAAATTGATAAAACAGCTTACGGGAATGTTAACAACTGGTAATATTATTGTCTAATACCTACATTTACGTTAACAATTACCAGTTATTAAAATCAACCTCCAGGAATTCATCAATTGAATAAAATGCATTTCTGAGTAAAAATTCCCTCATGGAGGTTTTGAATTTGTTGAAGTTGCTTCCATGGGTTGGCAGAACATCTTAAAACACTATACCATAATAACTTGTTCCAGTGTGTGTTTTGTTCAACCTTAAGAAATTTACATTTATTTTGTTCTGATTTCGTGTTGGGTATCTATGAATTTGCTGATGGGAAGAGTAATTTCTTTCATTCTCTTTTACATATAACAGTGACTGCAAGATAAAGGCACACGGTAATGTGAGAATACCCAATGTAATAAATTCAGCTGTACAGTAATCTCCATACCCAGCAATTATTACAATTGCTTTTCTTTGGATAGCAAAGACTACTCTACTAGCAGATGAATGCCCCCAAATCTGAATGATGTAAGAAATGACTGAATGTATTAAGCTATGATATGTAGTAAACAATATTTTCTGTGAGACATTGCGTACGAGATGCCGTAATAAATATGTTTGTGCTTACTTTTCTACACATAATTTGCTTAACTTTTTGTCAAGGTAGACTCCTAGGAATTTTACCTCATTACTAAAGGATAAATCGGCGTCCATATTTTTTTCGTAAAAACCACTTTTTCAGTTTTAATATCATTCTGTGCCAACTGATTAGCTATGAACCAATCATGTACCAAGTTTTCTGTCGAATTTATTTCAGATATTAAGTCCTCGGTATATTTAAGTGATTTTGTTACTGTTGTGTCTTCAGCAAATAGAACAAAATTTGCTTGGTAGATCGTTTACATAGATCAGAAATAGTGTCGGCCCTAACACTGATCCCTGAGGAACGCCGTATTTTATGGGAAGGAGGTTTAAGTTTCTATTTGCGAGGATACATATTGAAAACGATTGATTAGGTAGGAAACTATTAAGTTGGTACTGTTGTTGTTAATTTATCAACTAGTATTTCATGTGACACGCAGTCAAAGAATATGATAATAAACCCTCTTCAAAAACTTGATATTGATAATTTTAACTAAAGAATTTATAGCTAATGTTGTGTAACGGTTAGCTCTAAAACCAAATTGATGTGTGTCAAATAGATTATTTTCTTCAAAATGGCTAATAATTTGGATCTTTAATATTATGGCATTATTATGGAATGATGGCAGCTGGTCGATAATTTGAAGGATTATCCTTAGCATCTTCTTTATAGACTGGTATACAGTCTGCTAAAATTTAAAATAAGTTTAAAAAATGTTTTCTTAACCACCTCTCAAGATACCGAAGTAACCCCCTGGAAGATCTCAAGGATCTTGTGCTAGGCAAAGAGAGACGAGGCCCTACAGTTTAATGTGGACTCCGAACCACTCTTGGGGCAATTTTTTTAATGAAAAATTGTTTCGCTTTGCGGGAATCGAACCCACTTCGCTAGGCAACTCAGATTGCTAGCCAGTCGCTTTAACACACTGAGCTACCATTCCCCTTAATTAAATAAATAAATAAATAAATTCAAGCCAAATTAAACATTTGGTTAAAGATTCGTTAAAAGTATCTGGTAATTATATGAAAAGACAGACATTACTACGTTCTTATTTAAACAGTTTTAGATAAAAGTTTTTTTTAAATCAAATATACCTTATTTCCTATTATTTGGGTTTTCTACCACATATATTATTATCCTCTTCAAAAACAAATCACCTAATCTACAAAATAATAGAATTATTGGAAAAACGCCTCTGCGCCGTAACGTTTACGTCAAAGGAACAGTCAGAGTTTATGTTTTACAAATAATATAAATCGGAATAAACACAGAAATAATGTATTTTGCTGACGTATCGGTAAGTAGTCTCTTTCCGTTTTCAAAACTTTTCTGGAAGAACTCTTATTTTGCTGTGTATGTCAAAATAAGCGATGACTAAAGAAATAATAGCAAATTTTAAAACGCCAAGCCAGGAAATGAGTATTTATTGTTAATATATTTGAATTTCTACGTTTAATATCTTAATATTTTTATAATATTAAAGACATCGGCATGAGTAAATGCAAATCTCGTAAAAAAATTACAATGTTTTCTTCGTCCTGCATATTTTTGACACTATCATAAAATTTTTACCAGTAAATTTTTATATTCAGAAGTTGAAAACCTTAAATTGGAATCTTACTATCTTACGATATTTATACTGTATAGATGTTGGTAATTTTGATTACAGAGTATGTTTCCAATTTTTTGCACTTTCCTAAAAAGGTTCTCAAAATATTGAGACGACATGTGAAGTAATTTCTTTTCGGTTATACTAAAAAAAAAATACTTCTTATTCGGATCCCTCTTGTTCCCAAGCGTACGCCAGTGTTCTTTCTGTTGCAACTCTCAACTCCCGCTAACACTGATGGATGGATTCGCAAACAGTGCATCCGCTCCTGCCGGCGGCGTTTGCAAAACGGGTCCGGTCCTGGGACCTGTTGATGCGCCGGGAAACAAATAGAACAACCGAATACATCACCGACATCATTAAAAAATAAAAGAATTTGCCTCGTCAGCGATGCGCTTTACAAATTGGCACAATCATATTTTATTTGTATTTTTCTGTGTACTGATACCACACGATGTGTGTATGTGTGGATTTGAGCAAGGTGTTAATTTCTTTTTTTTATAAAAAGACTTTTTAATGTTTTTCGTGTTACGTTTAGCGGGAATTCGGAATTGACATTAGAAAAAATTATCAAAAAAATATGACAAATGACAATGATTGACAAATTTTGTGAACTTAAACTGACACTTCTGGGACACTTCATCTAAGCGGCAGTAAAAGTGTTTGAAGAAAAATAACTCTATTGTTTTATTAGGGGTAAAAGTGGCTTTTACTCCGAATAAGACGTTATTTTTATGTCAAAAGACGATCAGCTATAAAAAATAAAGATAAAAATTTCCGCTCGAGCAGAAAAAAGTACTTTTACTTCCGTTGCCAATGGCAACGCACAGCCGTCTGAAATGCCAGACTTTAATGTCATGAAATGGGTAAGAAATGTTATGATTTTCTGAAGTTTGAAGAAAAAACACTTTTATGACAAATTTTGTAAACTCAAACTGTCACTTCCCTGACATTTCATCTGGGAGGCAGTAATTTTTTTTATTGCCGCTCACCAACGGCACTAACAGTAATTGAAGAAAAAATAGTATATTGTTTTGTATGGAATAAAAGTGGCATTTTTGTATTGAAGATGTTTTTGACATGAGCAGTCGAGACAGAAAAATCACTTTACTCCACATATAACATGTTATTTTCTTCAAACTTCAGAAAAACATGACATTTCTTAACTCATTTCATGACATTAAAGTTTGAGATTTCAGACGATTGTGCGTTGTCACTAGCAACGGAGTTAAAAGTATTTTTACTTCTGTTGCTAACCACAACGCACAGTAGTATATTGTTTTATTAGAAGTAAAAGTGATAATTTTGTGACGAGTCTGTATGTAGGACGAGTCACAAAAGTGGCTTTTACTCCGAATAAGATATGTTATTTTTTTCTTCAAACGTCGATTAGCTATAAAAAAATTTTGCTGTGTGTTACCATTTGCAACGGAAGTAAAAGTCTGCTTGAGCGGAAGAAAAGATACTTTTACCTCCGTTGCTAATGGCAATGCACAGCCGTCTGAAATGTCAAATTTTAATGTCATGGAATGAGTAAGAAATGTAATGATTTTCTGACGCTTGAATAAAATGTTTATTTTTCTTTTTTATAGTTAATCGACGTTTAAAGAAAAAGTTGCCTATTTTATTCAGAGTAAAAATCACTTGTGACTCCTCTGAAATTGCCGGACGAACGAAGTGAGACAGACTCGTCACAAAAATGTCACTTTTACTCCTAATAAAACAATATACTATTATTGACTATTTTTATGCTATACGCTATACCAACTGTACAGAAAATATTCTTTGCATCTCTGAAATTACTGAGTCAATTGTTTTACATTCATCCGCATACCAAAAACAAACACTTGGTACAAAAAGTAATTCTTTTGTACGGCTGGGTGTAACGACTCTTTACAGTTTTATTGCCCTAGGATCTAAAATATTACTTTTATGATCTGCGTACAAAAAAAATTAATCAACATAGTTTATAAGAAATTAATGCGTAAAAGCTTTTATTACTTGGTAGGTTAGCAACAGAAATGAAACACATACTACTTACATAGTAGTATCGCTATAATTTATTACGAATTATCGATTTTTAAAATCGTCTTGAGTGACTCCTTGCTATACCAGCTGTACAAAAATATTGCTGCACCTCTGGAGGAAAACGACTTTTTAGCCCTTGTGTGAATTGTTGCTCTCAAAAGTTCGGGCAGTAACATCTCTCCCGCGAGCCAAAATGAGCCACTTTACGTCTTTGGTACAAAAATAACCAATTACTTTAGAGAAGTATTGTCATTTTAAGATTTTCCCGTTTGACACTCTGCGGATAAGTTACTTCAAGTTTATCTGTCTGTCTGTTTGTCAAACTAAGAAACTATTTGACTACTAAAGTAATATATGGCAAATAGTTAGCTCAATTCCATTGTCTAGAAGAAAGCCGGGAAACAAGAATAATATAATAATGAAGTGGAATACCTCAGGGATCAGTCATAAGCCCACTTCTATTTGTACTTTACATAAACGATCTGCCATCTTGTGTACCGAACTCATCGGCAACGCTTTTCGGTGACGATTCACTTTTTTTGTAAAATGCGATAGATGAAATAATATTCCACCTTATCTAAATGAAAGCTTAGATCATATATGTAATTGGTGTGAGGCAAATGAAATTATAATCCAATTTCGAGGAAACATATTGTATAAACTTTAACCAAAGAAAAAGAATGGAGATTACAATTGCAAACTATAATAAATACTTATACTTATAAAGGGGCTGTACCGTACAACAAACTACCCAAAGAAATAAAAATTCTACCAGCAAAAAAATTTGAATATCAAATAAAAAACATGTTATTAAAAAAAGCCTATTATTCTGTAGACGACTTTACCAATAATAATATAATATGGGATCATTCAAATAACGGGAAGTGAACCTATATGAACGCTTATGTAAGTTAGAAGACCCATAAAAATAAAAATAGTAATGCATCCATTTATTTATGAATACTTTTTTCTTACATAAAGTAGGGCAGAGCCAATTTAGACTTAGTTTCATCCTAACAAAATTTAAAAGTAACTATTATGTACAGTAAATGCACATACTAGGGGGCGAGCGTAGGTGCGTCTTTACTATGTACATACTTCGATATGCGATGTAAAGCAACGTTAGGCGTGGTTAGTAGTTGGATGGGTTACCGTTCCAACGAAGACCGCGTCCTCGCCTCACACATCTTCCAGCGGCTTGTATATCAGTGTATGCGTGGAAGCTATACAACCTTCGGCGAGGGTTGTATAGGAGATATACCATCCTTCGGAGGGGATGTAAAGCGTCGGTCCCTTGTCTATTAAATGTTAGGCAAGTAAAAGATCCCTACTCTTCTTAAGGGAAGAGGTTCGGCAAAATTTCTGGTTGGGGGTAGCTCATCTACAGGCGTCGGTGTTAGGCCTCAGTAGTGGAAATAGGCCGACGTTAAATAAATGTATAAAAAAAAATATACATACACATAATGAAAATAAGTGATAAAGAAAATCACAAAATAAAACTAATATAAGTTAAGTAAGATACGAGTACTATAATTTTATTAATTTTAGCATAAATCTTATTAAAATTTTATGCATTAGAATGTAAATGTAGAAAATATTTTGTTAATGAGCAAATTTCATGTTTATTTTTATATCACAGATAGTTAGACGACAGAGAAATATGCTTCCTCGTATTTTTCCTTTTTTTTTTTTTTTGTTAAAATTGAGGGCGAAAAAAATTATTTAAAAGATGTAGGGCTTAAGAGGACAAATAATTAAAGAAAGAAAGTTAGTGCCTTATTCCTCAAAAAGAAACAACAATGCAGCTACGGACACGTATTTCGAAGTTATTGCTCTTCATCAGCGTAGCGTAGCTTAGCGAATATATCTTAGAATTGAGCAAAACTAATAATGGTAGGAAAGTACAGTACACAGTACTCCATTTGTACTTTCATACTTTATGTGCCACATTTTGGGCCACAAATGAGAGCAGTTAATATACATCTGATCTGGCTGATAGCCGAGTGGGTTAAGACGCGAGGTGGCAATCGCGATTAATCACACGGACATCGCACCACCGGGTTCAAATCCTGGCTCCAGCATTGACACTGTCGGAGGAAATGGTTGTGTGTCCGCATTTTCTCAATGTGTAACCCCCTTCCGCACAAGCCCTGGCTTCTGCATTTGGGGGTTGTCTAATTTCTGTGGTGTTTATTTATATATTTATTATTATTATCTCACAATCAATAATTTTCATTCATACCAAATTTGAAAAACAAGATATAAGACATAGTTATACTTCAAGAACAATAACAAACAATAAAATAAGGCAAAATTTTACAAAAAAAACCTCATGTCAAAGATTTGTATCATATCTGGGTCCTAAGTATTATAATGTCTTGCCTACAAGTATTAGATCCATAACAAACGTAAAAGTACTTATCAAATACGTTAAACAGCATTTATGTAAATAAGAGTCTTTTTCTAAAGATTTAAGTTTATTAGAATAATCGTATTGATCAGGCTACATCCTTAGTCTTCGTCTCAGTTCCTACATACTTTTTATTTTTTTTTTATATTATTTGGATTTTAATTTCTGTTGCAAGTGTTATCATATCTACTAGTTTGTTTCCATCTTTTTATTAATTTACACATTATTAGTATTAGGTACATAAGTATATATTTTTCTTTGTTTTACTATTCTTCAATTATAATATTCTATATTTCATACATATCTAGATTAAACATAAAAAATTATATATTTATAGTTATAAACCATTCATAGATATTGTATTTGATAGCAACTAATATATTATTATTGATTTAAAACAATGTAATTCTATATTGATGTGTAGTTTATATAGGAAATTTACTGAAACTTACTGAATAAACTATACTATAGATTTATAAGAACCCTTTATAGATATATTCATTATATTTAGATATAGCAAAGGTCTTCGTTGCAATAAAGTAAATCCAAAATAATGCGACAATGTTACGTTTGAACAAAATTTTTGCACTTGGATGCGGAGGTACTGGTATATTTTCTAAGATGATTTAGGCAGTGGTTTATAAATTTTCTCACAGATTTCGAGCAAAATGTTACTTATCGATCGGACCCTACCAATGAGTCGAGTTTGGTGTCTTGTTAAATTAATCCAATATATAAGATCACTGGTAGCTAGTTTTGGCGATGTATCTAACTTTATTACAGCAAATTGTTTTGATGTATTTGCGGTATCTGAGAGTTGGTTAAATGTCAATGTATCTGATAATATTTTACATGTTCCTGGATATCGGTTTATTCGCAAAGATTGTGAGGGAAGAGGAGATGGTATAGCGGCGTATATACGTACCATATATGAATGTGAAGAGATTGATATTGACATAGAAAACTCCGGTATTGTTGAGCAACAAAATAATGTTACAAACTGTGTTGAGGTCTTTGATAACATCTTGTCAAGAATTGTGCCTATATACGAAAAAATAATTGTCACCGGTGACGTGAACGTAAATTTACTCAATTTTTGTAACCCCTTATCGCAATGTTTCGATGGTTACGGTTTTTCTCAGGCTGTGGATGAACCGACTCGCACTACTCAACATTCTGCTACCTTATTAGATCCAATATTTATCAGTGACTTTGAACTGTTTGGTAATAGTGGTACCCTAAATGCGGATAATATATCAGATCACAGATTAGTTTTCTGTAACATGAATATTGCAATTAAACGGTCTAAACAAAAAGTGTATACTTTCAGGGATTTTAAAATTTTTGAATATGAATTGTTTATGACAGATCTTAATATTACACCCTGGCAAAATATTTTATATCTTAACAATGTAGATGAAAAAGTTCACTTCTTGACAGAAAATATTATTCGTTTGTTTGATAGTCATGCTCCAATACGCACTGTACGTATAAATAAGCCTTATGCGCCCTGGCTCACTAATGTAATAAATAATATTATGAAAGTGAGAGACAAAGCCTATGACAAGAATAAAAAATCCAGAACTCAAGTAAATTGGGAATACTACAAAGGGTTACGTAATTTTACTACAGCTGCTATCAAAAGAGAAAAAGCTGCATACCTAAACTGTTCTGACGAACATGACAGTAATCAGTTATGGAAAAAACTAAAAGCAATGAATATTCTGTCCAAATCCAAACCCAGCTTTCCAGAAAACTTGCAAAATTTTACAAAAATAAATGAATGTTTTTCTAAGGTGTATAACGGCGATAAAACAGATCATAATGTTGTAAATCGGTATCTAACATCAAAATTTAAAGAAAATGTCCAATACATTTACTCTGGTCAGTCCTGAACGAATAAAAGATATCATATTACACTTAAAATCCAATGCTTGTGGCATAGATAAAATATCTCTACAAATGTTGAAATTTTGTATGCCTGAGATATTAGTTTACATAACTCACATAATTAAGAATGCCCTAGCACATCTTTGCCTAAATGTGTAAATTGTGTAAATGCAGGGTTAAAGGAGAGCAATCATTTCGCATGGGATAAAACAAAATGTACAGTTTATATAAAAAAATTAGAACATCACAAGTTGTCTATCTTTTCGAAGGAATAGCAATCACATATACAAAATACCAGTAACCTAAGTGAAAGTCAAAATTCTCTTGGGGCACCTGAAGAGGCGTCTAGGAGCAACCTATCAATAATTTACCAAAATGTAAGGGGCCTTAATACAAAGACTTCCACATTATTAAACAATATTAGTGCTACCATAGATGAATATGACATCATAGGAATAACAGAAAGTTGACTGACCGAAGGTGTATATGAAAATGAAGTATTTCCCAGTGATTTTTTGGTGTTCAGAAAGGATAGATGCCGTGAAACTAGTGGAAAAACCAAGGGTGGGGGAGTAATTCTTGCTGTCAAAAACATATATAGTACAAAGCAAATACATATGGATTTTAGCGATCGATTTATTGATACGGTTTGTGTAAAAGTAAATACATCTGAGTCTAATGCACTATATGTTATCTTAGTATATATCGATCCGGCCTGTAACATCAACACTGTAAGTAATTTTTATAATTTCTTGGAAAATTTACCATTTCTCTATAACAATAATTTCCTAATCATGGGAGATTTTAATATCTCCAAACTGAATGAGTATTATAAGAGCAATACATTAAATGATCAGTATGTTAGAGAACTTATAAATTTTCAAAACTTTTTTGACTGTAAGCAGTATAACAAAATAGCAAATTATTTAGACCGTATATTAGATCTGGTAATATCGAATCAAAATTGCACAGTCCAACGTAGCCCATTTTGTTTAGTAGATGAGGATGCACATCATCCAACTTTGTATATAGAGGTCTCTTTAGTAATCAATAAATTAACGCAATTGTCGTCTCCATTAAAATCTACCTATAATTATAAAAAGGCGAATTTCAATCTATTATATGAACTATTTAGAAACACGGATTGGACTGATATTGGAAGGTTTTCTGATGTAAATGATGCTGTAGAATATTTCTATTCCATTATATACAATATATTTGATAAATGTATCCCAAAAACAAAAACTTCCAAGAAATATCCAGTTTGGTTTAACAACCAAATCATAAAAGATCTAAGAAAAAAGGACAGAATTCGTAAAAAATATAACTTCTCTCAATCAAATGATTTAAAAAATGAATATAGTAATTTAAGAGCAAAACTAAAAAAGGATATTGATCAAGCATACAAACAGTACATAAATAAAATACAAAAGGATATTAGCGATGATTCAAGGACATTCTGGCAATTTATGAAGGACAAAAAAGGGGCAGTCTCCTTCCCAAATACTATGCACCTAGATAACCTAGAATGTAAAAGCGGGAAGGCAATTGCAGATGCATTCGCAAGTCACTTTAAAAGTGTATACAATGTAGATTTTCATGGAGATGACTCACACATAAAGCTAAATCCGCACATGGATGAAGTAGTTGTAAACTCTATTACACAAAATGAAATACGTGATGCTGTAAAGAGACTAAAGTCAAACAAAGCAGTTGGACCCGACAGGTTACCCTCTTACATCGTTAAAGGTTGTATCGACTTTCTTGTATACCCGCTTCACTACTTGTTTAACCTAAGTTTAAAAACCAAAGTATTTCCTGAAATCTGGAAAGAAGTCCGTCTTTGCCCAGTACACAAGAAAGATGATAAAACCAACATTAAGAATTATAGGCCTATTGCTATACTATCAGTCCCAGCAAAACTTTATGAATCGATTATCTATGACGATATCTATAGATCAGTCTCCAATAGCATATCCATTCACCAGCATGGTTTTATGAGACAAAGGTCAACTGCTAGTAACCTGATTAATATCACTCAGTTCATATCCCAAGAAATACACGAAGGAAATCAGGTGGATGTTGTTTATACCGACTTTCAAAAGGCGTTTGACTCGGTGTCGCATAATTTCCTACTTTGTAAACTTAAAAATGAATTTGGATTCCATGAGAATCTTATAGAACTCCTCACATCATATTTACATAATAGAAAACAGTATGTGTCTGTAAGTGGTTATACATCGAAACAGTTTCTTGCCATGTCCGGAGTCCCTCAGGGTTCCAATCTTGGACCACTGTTATTTCTCATGTTCATAAATAGTCTTACTGAAATAATTAGAGCCTCCAAATATCTGTTATTTGCAGATGATTTAAAGATTTACATTAAAGTTGAAAATAATATGGACTGCTTCCTGCTCCAAAATGACATTAATAATTTATATCAATGGACACTTCAAAATAAATTGTATCTTAACATTAATAAATGCTTCATTATGACCTATACTAGAAGAAAAACTCCAATTATATTCAATTACAAAATGAATAATACAGATTTGGCTAGGGTTGAAACCATGAGGGACCTAGGCGTAACATTTGACACCCAGCTCACATTTAGTAACCATATTTACACCATGATAAATAAGGCTAATAAAATGTATGGATTCATAGTACGCAATACGAAGATGTTTAACAATACAGGAGCTATTAGGCGGTTATATATTTCGTATGTAAGATCTCAGTTGGAATATTGCTCAATTGTCTGGAATCCATTTTATCAAATACACAAAAATAGCGTAGAAACAATACAAAATAAAGTTTTAAGGTTTTTAAATTATAAAGAGACTGGTTTATATGATTTCGATATAGATAAAGATATATTAAGGGAAAGATATAATCTCAAAACACTGGAGAATCGACGAAAACACGGGCATATTGTATACTTACATAAATTGTTACATGGCAATGTAGACGATAGTAGTTTCCTGTCCATGATAAGTTTAAGCGTCCCCCACTATCCTACTAGAACTTATAGAACTTTCCACTTAGACCTGGCAGGTACAAATTATCAAATCAATTCCCCTCTCCACAGAATATGTAGTAACTATAATACGATCCAAGCCAACTGTGATATATTTGATATCAGTATAAAAAAACTAAAAACCATGTTAAATTCATTGTTTTAAACCATTGCTTTCTGATATTATGTTAAAATTAAGCTAGTATTAAGTTAGTTTTAGGTTAATGTAAATATCAAATGTACCATATCACTCTGTAATAGGGCTTGCCTGTTGAGTGCATTACCAAATAAATAAATAAATAAATAAATAATTAATTTATGTTTAGAACAGGGCAAATTTCCTGATTACTGGAAAAGTGCTGTAGTCTGTCCAATCCCTAAAGTTAACTCTCCATTAGAATATAATGATTTAAGACCCATTAGCTTGCTATCAGTTCTGAGCAAAATTCTCGAAAAGGTGGTTTATTTGCAGCTTAACGATTTCTTTAACCAATACAAAATGTTCCCAACAAATCAGTCAGGTTTTAGGCGACAACATAGTACCACAACAGCACTACTAAATATTTCAGATAACATTATCGGTGGTTTGGATCAGGGTCTGGCAACTGCATTGGTCTTGCTTGACTTTTCCAAAGCTTTCGATACTGTTGATCATGACTTGCTATGTGCCAAATTACAGTATTATGGCATCGAAAATAAGGCACTGATATTTTTTCAGAGTTATTTAAGTAACCGCTATCAAATTGTTCAAACTAATCTAGGTATTTCTCAACCAGAACCAATCCCTTCCGGTGTACCACAAGGGTCCATATTGGGGCCACTATTGTACCTGGTATACACATTTGATCTATATACCAAGGTAGAAAACTGTAATATACAGTCATATGCTGATGACACACAAGTTTATTTAAGATTTGTTCCGACGAAATATGATATTGCAGCTGATAAAATAAATGAAGACCTTGGAAATATTAGCTAATATTGTAAAGAGCATAAGCTAAAATTAAACTCAAATAAAACAGTCACTATGCTATTTTGTTCTCGATGAAGAAAGAAATTATGTGAGACAATGGTCATGCCTATATTTTACTATTGTGATATTGTTTATTATCCGTGTTTGGATAAAAGTACTAGGAATCGTATTCAAAAAGTGCAGAATACATGTTGCCGGCTCATTCACGACTTGACTTGACTTGATAAAATTTGACCACATCAGTGACAAATTTAAACAGCTTAATTGGCTGAATATACATAGCACCTGGTTGTAACATCCTTTAGTTTTCGTTCAACGTCTTCTTATAACTTCCACCCCTGATTATCTCAAAAGTAAACTCGTGCCTAGAAATGAAGTACATGGTCCAACTGTCAGAAATAATAACATGTTGACAATGCCGCAACACTCGTCTGCTATATTTCAACGGTCCTTCTCATATACTGCCGTACATCAGTACAATATGCTGAATAATACGACAAAATGCTACTCTCTAGTTAAGTTTAAAAAAGAGCTTAAGGCATATTTATTTGCTAGACAAAAATAATTATTTATTTTTTAGATTAACTGGTTGTTATTTACATTTTCTCTTTCTCTTTTTTTTAAATTTAGTTTATAGTGTCTACAAAGTAGTAATATCCTCTTTATGTATATTTTATGTTATGTGTGTGCCAGAGATACTTCACTTTATATTTCTCAATTGTAAGTATAATACTTTAGAATAAGAATCTTATTGTTATTTTTATTATTCTTTATGTAAATATCGTAAATGTCTGGCATTTGGGGTTAAGTGGAAGAATAGTCCTGTGACTAAACTTCGCCCTTTATGAACTCTTCATAATAAAGACCTTTATTATTATTATTATTATTATATAACTATACTGGGGCACATATTAATCAGTCTCACTGAAGCTGTTGTGGATAGACAGATGAATACATGAAAGACACATACTATTTTAGAAAAGAAGCTAAAGGTATGAAAACATACGAAAAAATTATCAATTTCTAAACAAAGTTTTTCTTACTAAATAAAAAACCATTCAAATGTAACCAAGCACAGTTTTTGGATTAATTTCGTGCCTGATGAAATGTAAAGTAGGGAAGGATAGACGGTCACAAGGGATGAGGGAACAGCCCGGGCTCAGAGGGCGCGAGATTGATGTCGTCGGGAGCCGAACTTGATAGTTGGTGTATAATCCAAACCATAATGTTGTAGAATGTATTCATTACTTCACATTAACTCCTCAAGCTATTTGTTACTTACACCATCCGACCTACTGCTCTCACTTAGTTTCGTATATAATCTGATGGTTGTGACGGATTCTTTTCAAACAAGTTAATTAATATAGATCAGATCTGTCGACACCGCTTTAATCAACTGCTCTGTTTGGGTTATAGCTTCGATTCGATGTTTTCCTTTCGTCTAAAAATAATGTTTCCCATTATGGGGCATTTAGTTCAATAAGTACTCTCCCCAATTAAAATGAATTAGTTCGAGCAACATATTTGTTTATTTATTTTGAAAAATGGCGTAAAATATTTTCGCTAAACTTTTAGAACGTTTAATTGAACAACAAATAATAATACTGAAAAATAAATTCATTGTATTACCTTACAAAAAAACATACAGAGTAATTTCAGTTAAAATGTGTTTGTTAGGCGCTACCAATTTTTATTTGGTTTTTCACAGATAGATGAAAAATTAGTTATAAAAAACGAGGTTCTCTTTCTGAAGATTATTGCAAGTTCTAACTGTCTTCAATTGGAAAAAAATTGATACTTTAACCAGTATGATGCCATTAATAAATAGGCAGTAATCAAAAAAGAATCGTAAGGCAAGTATGATTATATTTTTAATCAAACTGCGGACAGGAAACTAATATATTGATTCAAACTATGCTGGAGTTGCCCAGAGAACAAGTAGTTTCAGAATACGCAACAAGTGTTAACATTTCACTCGAAAACGGTACCATTTCACTCGAAAACGGTATCTTACCATCTCATTTTGATATCAATACTAGAGAAATGCTTATCCAAAACTATACTAATACCACTGATAGTGCAAAGAAACTGTGTAGCATTGATGACTAGTTGATATAAATCTTTCTCCTATAATGCTATGAAAGTCTATTTTAAAACTCCCTTCTGACATCAAAATACGTTCCAGCGTTGTTTCATCTCGAAAAAATGTGAAAAACTATCTACTACTACAAAGGCCGTAATTCTTAATTTTATTCTGTATCCCTTTACACCTTTTGTTTGAAAACACAATATTGTGTGTTTTATTTTCAAATAATGTGAATAATATCCTATCGATGGTTGCATGGAAGAATTGTATTATAAGAAAAACAAATAAAGACAGTATATATTTATTTACATTACCTGTTTCATGAAAGGTTTTAACAGAACGGCCTAGAGTACGCTGAATTATTGTCAACAACAACAAAACTGAATTGAAATTAAACAGTTTTCTATAAAATACTGCCAGTGTCCTTCAACCTTTTGCCCATTGCTACTTGACGTCATTTTTAAAGTACGCTCGTTATATGGTAAGTAACAGTACGTTGTTTTGCCATTCAAACAAAAACAATGTTTAACTCGCATTTCCTTACATGTCATTGTCTTACTGAAAGTACTCGAAACAACCCTCGAATCCTGTCAAACATTGACGTACAAAATCGTATTTCACTATTCAACAACTCAAACTACTTACAGTCCGAGAAGTTCTTCTTGCACGGCGCATTCAGAAAGTGGATAAGTGAAGCCCCATGGGATCCTCTCAGGCAACTCGACGGCATCAGTGTTGGCGATGAGGTCCATCTACATCCAGCGCGATGGCTCCTGAGGGACAGCGGCCTCTTCTTAGCCACCGAAATAACACAGATTAATTATAGCTGTCATCCCCCGTTACTTCACTGGCGATAAACGATATTTAACAATTAATACTGACATATTGCTTGCGACTCTAATAACCACCCTTATTCTGCTCCTTCACACCCGATTATCTGGCTTTAGATGGGATAGTCAGTTGGTGACCAAGTATAAATAGGGAGATCGTTCAAGTTACATATTTTGTAGGTAACAAATAAACTGTTATAAAATAATTATTGTCAATAGCTATAAGGATTTGATTAAATTTCAGAAACACATATTATTTTGTATTATCCACAGTTGTTTCTCTAGCCGGAAATGTACTATGAAGTAGCTCAGTATTTATACAAGGTGTATTAAAATGTACCAAAATAGTTCTATCGAGTCTCTTGGTTTAAGATATAAAAAAAGCACTAAAGTTGGTATGAAGGTACCTTAGGGGGTATACTAATAAATATTAGCCTAGGTCTCCTCTGGATTTTTTAAAAATCTTCATGTACAGCACTAAAATTCCAAATGGCCGACAAATACGAAATGTATTATATTATTGTTAATTTTGAATTACAACTTTAAGCCAGCTAAATATACTGCACACCTAACTTAAGGTAGTATACATATTAAAGTACAATAAAATATATTCACATCATTTATTACAGTAATATGCAGGGTGTTTGGAGGATGATTTGTCAAATGACCTCTATACAAAGTCTCATGGTTTTCGAGAAAATAATTTTCCAAAATTCAGACATAACTAATTTTTTTATGGTTCTAACAGCTAAAAATAATTTTTATTTGTATTTTTAGTGTGTCCCTGTTCCACTGAAATTGATAATTAACGCTGATAAAGAAGAAAAACAAGGAGCTAACAAAGTCCCGAAAATGGTAGAAATTTTTTTAAAATTCAACTTCGCATTGCATTTAAAAAAGTTTGTATCGAGTGTGATATACTGTTAGAAAGGGCATAAGCTAGGGAACATTTTAAAAGCATCTGAATTTTAAGATTTTTTGAATGCAATGCAGTTGAGTTCTAAAAATTTTTTTACCCATTTTCGGGACTGTTTAACTCATAATTTTTCAGCGTTCATTATCGATTTCATTGGAATAGAGATACATTAAAGATACAATTAAAAATTATTTTTAGCTGTTAGAACCATAAAAAAATAAGTTATAACAGCTGAAAGGCTGAATTTTGGAAAATTATCAAAAATAACAAAGAAACTTATATGTCGAAAACCATGAGACTTTTTATAGAGATCATTGGGACTAAATATATTCCAAATGGCCTCATCTTTCCCCATTTCCGTTTGACAAACCATCCGCTAAACATCCTGTATAAGTGCAAATATGATACTAATAAGAATTCTCAATAACAAAAAAACATTTATAGTTATTTATTCAATGGAAATCAGTATGCAACAGTTATTATGTTCCCTGCATGATCGGGAAACTTCTGCACCCATGCCTCTGGAGAAGAAATCACTTGATGTGTCTGCTGATCGTCCAAAAATATCTGCTTGATAACTTGAAGAACGCATCCTCAGTCGGTGAAGTTTGTCCATTGCTCGATGCTTTTGACTGAAAATCCCCTTTCTCATTCGGTTGATACTGCTGAAAGGAGTGGTTTTATCATATCCGTTCCAGCTTCTTGAAGTGTTCAGAGTCGGCTTTCAGCAGCTGTAGTAGATGAGTGGCCAAATACATAAGTGTATCAGGCACATCTTGAAATGCTTGCCATGCTTCCCAAATGGACTTCTTACTTTTACCTTTGAAGGCGGAGACAGAATGTGCCAGCAAGGATGACAATCATATCTGTGTCTACAGTACGCACAAGGATACTCTTTGCCCCTTGCTGTAGTGAATGGAGTACATGAACCACAAGTCTCGTGACTGCCTCTTCATGATTACAGTTTTCCATGAGTGTATTCAAACCGATTCCCTGTTGTGACATATACATCTTTGCCTGGTGGCCAGTTAAACACTACAACATTAGAAGTCAAAAAGTTGAACAATTCCTTCTTGATAATTGAATCACGAAGGAAGTGCATCAAATATTGTAGCAGTTTGATGTTGACAGACACTTTCCTTCGAATCCCCTCAACTCTGTTTTCCCGGTTAAACTCCTTTAAACTGTCTGGAATGTAGGGCTTTCTCCAGCAGCTTATGAAGGTAAAGTAGAAATATCTTATCAGCATACTGATTGAAGGTGTGGACACTAGCAGTCGGCAAAAAGTGGACGATGACTGTACCCTTCAAAAATTTGGTGTCCACAGGCTGAAGGAGGCTCTGATTTACCTGGCTGTTCAAGACATTGCAGTATTCTGGTATTCTGTTGGTTGGTAAATGAAGCTTACCAAAGTCTGAAATGGAAGGAGAGTGACTGTATCTCATGCGCAAAAAACTCATCCAAATCAGAATCCAGTTCTGCATAGATACAATATATAGTTGGCTAAATAGTTCCACATTGTTCTGAAGCACTGTCAGCTTCTTCCCTTGCTGAGACGTTGCTTTATGCTTTTTGGTCTCTTGAAAACAGCAAGAGAATCCCTCCTAATTCGGTCCATGTATAGAGAGGGTGCATTCATCAAGCACAATCTTGACATAGTCCTGATGCTGCCATTTACCTATGTCCACCAAAGTGCGTAAGGTTACAACCACTGATAATGGTAATTAGAATTTAGTCTGTAAGAAACACTAAATTAACAGGCCAGGCCAACATCTGCAAGACATCATAAATTGCAGTTTGCATTGTTTTGCAGTAGTGGTGCCTCGAAAAGAAAGACTCACATATGGCAGTTTGTCGTAATTGTCGGCCATTTTGGATTTTAGCGCTGTACATGAAAATTTTTAGTAATTCTAGAGAGCTAAGATTTATTAGTATATTCTAAAGTACCTTCATACCAAATTTGGTGCTTTAAATTTCAATAAGCCACCTCACTAATATTGATAGAACCAGTTTTGCATTGTTAATGAAAATAGGCAGCTGATATTGAGATATGGCTTTCTTACAGAGTAAAGTTCTTGAACGTTTCTAATTGAGAGATGGGATTCGTTTCGGATTATAAGTCTCATCCGGCTGACACAAGGTTTTCAAAACCTGATAATTTATTCATAACAAAAGTTCTAGTGCCACAGATTTGGCACTATTTTAACGCAGATATATTTTTTCTCCCGAATGTTTTGTCACCCGTCTGTGCCTAAATACCATTCACATCCATATAAAAGCGGTACTCATCACTTAATTTTTCATCTCACTCTAGATGTTCCTTGTACCACTGAAGTCATTTGCATCGGAGATCAACTGTGAAAATTAGCCCTAAATAGGGACGATGAGTAAAGATTGATCCGGACGATATACAATTTTTATTGTAATTTATGGCTGGTCTGTCTCATTTTGCAAACTACTGCTGGTTTGTTGGACGTAAGACACCGAGACGAGGATCATGACATTTTATTATTCTTCGCTGAAATCGTATATCATTAACTCATCGTTCTCGGTGTTCTTGAGACTTCGCCCAACAATTTCTTTCAGCACCTCAAATTTTCTGAATAATGTATGGTATATACTATTAAGAATATTACGTGAACTAGAGTTCAACAGCGTCTGGGATTGTTGCTGACGAGACGTTACAATCTTAGTCATAAAACTTCAATTTTTATCACCTGGAAACTCTATGCTGATATTATTTTCCACAAAATTTATACTTTGTACAAATTAATAAGCTTCAAAAAAACATTTACTCCTTAAAGTAATTGATTGCATTTTTACATTTAAATAAGTTGTGGGTCTCAGGAACTATATTAAGTTATCATATCGACGTAAATAAGACAACACCAAGTTCCAAACTGTGCACACATACATAAACTTTAGTAAGTAGTTGACAAGCCCCGAGAAACATTGATGTTCCTTTTGTGACGTGACGTGTCACAGTCGTATCCCATCACCGTATCAGTTTCAGAAGACACAGTCTGCCTCAAAGGTGGTTGTCATGTCATGTTAGCGAACTATACGATCCTTATGTTCTGCATGTAACGTTATAGTTTCTCTAACGTAAAAGGCACTAAATGGGGCTGGCGATGTAGGTATTGCCTATCGTTTCGGGGGTATTGCGCTCAAGTCGAATTATTTGAAGCTGTCTGAACCTTAATTGCAGTATACGTGCTTGTTTTGTTTAAGCTTTATAAAAATAGCTGAATGTATTCATTTTATTGTTTATCTTTGTACTTATAAATACAGGTTTTAACAAAAGGACATAATATGAAAAGAAACAATATTGTGGTTACTTTCATCGGACCGAAGACGAAGAGGATATAAACTGGTAAAAATTCAAGCTTCATTGCGGTTATAGAATAGAACAATAGTTAAATTCGTTAAGAAGAATTAATACTGTTATCGAAACACAATAAAAAAGTTGTGAGGTAACATGGAAATATAAGAAACATCAAGATAATAATAATAACAACAATCTTTATTGCGAAAGTATATTACCGATGAATATTCGAAGACAAAAGGTTAGCGATACAGTAAAACTGATATCAAAACTAGTAACTTGCACAAAATATGATACATTAAACAGTAAAATACATTAACTTCTTAAATAAAAGTTTTCACAAATATACAAGGTGTTTAAAATAAATTCAAATTAATTTCTAAATCAAAAAACAATAAAAACTTTACGACCTCATTAAAATACCGTTAAACTAGTGAGTGCGCACAGGAATGCACTTGAAATATTCAGATCAGCAACTCAGTCGTTTAATTCTATCAACCCATTACAGTCTAGTATTATTGACATGTACATTCTAATACATACGAATTTTAAGTACGGCTCTGTACTATTTCATCCGCAAATTGAGTCGGTTACCTTTATAGGTTTTTGTACGTCGGTCGGCTTGTTTGATGACACCATACCGAATGGTTCAACGGTGTTAATGAGCTCATAAAGCTTTTACAGATATAAAAATGTAAATAGATTAATTCCAAAAGAAAATCGATACATGGGCGTAAGAGAAGTACATATGTATAGAGCAATGCTTTATGACATGGAACATTTTTTTTAAATACATGTATTTAACGTCGGCCTATTTCTCCTACTGAGGCCTATCATCGACGCGTCTACCCCCAACCAGGAATTTTGCAGAACCTCTTCTCTATCGAAGAGTAGAGATCTTTTGCTTGCCTAATATTTAATAAACAAGGGACCTACAGCTTTACATCCCTCCAAAGATGGTATATCCACTACGCAATACTCGCCTAAGGTTGCATAGCTTCTGCGCACTGATATACAAACCACTAGAAGATGCGGGACAAGGACAAGTGTTCTCTTGAAACAGTTACTCATCCAAGTAATGAACGGGCCTAACATTACTTTACATATCGAGAGATATGTACAGTAACCCCATATGACATGGGATAACTTCACGCTATAGACGTTGAACAATAGAGACTCCAAGATGGATCCTTGAGGCATACATATGAGGCACATATATTTGGTAGATGATAATATAAAAAAGCTGACAAAAAAATATTATCAGTGAGGCGACTGATGACGACTAGTGAAGTGTTTAATCAAGGCTTTTGTCAATCTGTATGTTAGATTATTATTTTATAGAGAAAGAATAACGGCGCGTTACGGTTTAGTATTATTGATATATGTACATTCTAATACATACGAATTTTAAGTATGGCTTCATACTATTTCGTTTGCAAATTGACTCACTTACCTTTATAGGTTTTTAAAATGCGTCGGCTTGTTTGATGACGTCAGGCCGAATGGTTGGTTGCTATTTTCTCTAAAGCTTTTAGCATAGTCAGATAAACTCAAAAAAGACGCCCTGTTTGTTTGTTTGAAAATGTTTCTAGCGGCCTTCTAGGCCACCTGAACGACCGACTTAAGTCTATATGATTTAGATTTATGTAGGAGAAGGGGCAATACCGTTTATAGTGGTACCCGTATCAGACATGGTATTATATTATTGTCTAATAGTTATTTGTGGCATTCTATGAATATTCTTTCCTGTTATTTGGGTTTTCTACCACATGTATTTTTTTGTTTTCGAAGAGGACGTGGTAGGAAGCCCAAATAACAGGAAAGAATATTGGTATTATATTATTTAACGAGGTGACTCTAAATCTCAAATATAACTTTTGGTTTTTACCTTATGAGAACGTTTCGAATAAACGCAAACAAACACGATAGATATACGGATATGATTGTCTAGGATTCACCTAGTGTAACAAAAGTTGAAATTCGATTAATGTACAATATTTTTACAAACATTTTATTGTTTGTCCAGAACACACAAATTTGCAAGACTTTATATATTAAGTACTTTAAACTCTATCGCAGCAACCAACACAGACATCACATCGGGTTGTTAGACAGGAATTCTCATCCGTCTCTGGGAGTGACGTTGACGTCTCTTATGCAACTATTGTTATTATTTGTAGTAGTAATTCGAGACGCAGTGCAGTGGCAAATATTACTGG